>JAANYP010000053.1:0-151461 GCA_020465985.1 Centrapalus pauciflorus | reverse complement strand
AGCAAGGTCCTGTCAATTAGAAATCAGGCAAGAAGACTGGATTGGCTCCGGGCTCAGACGCCCGAGGGGCAGGCCTGTGCCTATGATGCCACTTTGTATGCGCCTGTGGGCCCACAGGCGTAGAAAGCAATTCGTCGTTGTATCTAGCGCTATACGCTGCTCAGAAGGCAGTAAGAGGTGATTTCAAAGTGGATTGGGAAGAGTTCCATTATTGTGCACTGGGAAGCTAGGGCAAGAAACAGAGTCTCGTAATCCAGCAGACCTCCAGGTTTTGACAATGCCAAAAACCAAAACCCAAATCAAAGAAGCCACACACACAGACGGAACCATATCACCAAAAAACAAACACGACACCCGACCCCCCACCCCCCAACCCACCAACAAAACCCGCCCTGTATTTGGTCTATACAGTTAGTGAGACAGATGCTCTCTAATGGTCTCAAACAAGCCTAGAAGCACTGGTATGACACTCTACTTACTAGAATTCCTTCCTATGAATCAATGGGTACGCCAGAGGTAAAGTGGATCCACATTGTTCATAAAGAAGGTGAAGTCCTGATATTTAATGCTTGTTCAAATTTAATGTGGATGACATAATATTTTGGTTCTACTAATTGAGCAACTATGCAAGAATTTTTCATTACTCATGAAATCCAAGTATGAAATGAGTATGATGGGAGAACTAACTTTCTTTTTAGGATTACAGGTTAAACAAACCTCAACTGGAATTTTTATAAATCAAAGAAAGTACACTTTAGATCTTTTGAAAAAGTTTAAATTTGATCAAAGTTCTCCTATTAAAACCCCAATGGCAACCAATGTAAAATTGGATGCTGATGCCAGTGGCAAAGCTGTTTCAGTAACAGCTTACAGAGGCATGATTGGGAGCTTGCTATACTTGACTGCTAGTAGACCTGATATTATGTTTGCCACCTGTTTATGTGCTAGGTTCCAAGCTAATCCAAAGGAATCACATCTTGCAGCTGTTAAAAGAATCTTCAGATACCTGAAGGGTACTCCAGGTTTGGGTCTTTGGTATCCCAAAGACTCAAGTCTTGAACTAACAGGTTATTCAGATTCTGATTTTGCAGGCTGCAGGTTAGACAGGAAAAGCACAACAGGTGGATGTCAACTCCTTGGTGGAAAGTTGATCAGTTGGAGTAGCAAGAAGCAGAACTCAGTGTCCACTTCTACTGCTGAAGCTGAATATATTGCTGCTGGAAGCTGCTGTGGGCAGATTATGTGGATGCAGCATCAGCTTGAAGACTATGGGCTTGTGTATAGGAAAACTCCTATTCTGTGTGATAACACAAGTGCCATAGCCATCTCCAACAATCCAGTATTTCACTCAAGAACAAAGCATATTGAAGTCAGACATCACTTCATCAGGGATCACATCCAAAAAAAGGTAATGTGGAGGTAAGTTTTATTTCCACAAATGAACAGCTTGCAGACATTTTCACCAAACCTCTGGATGAAACAAGGTTTAATTACCTTGTCAGCAAGCTGGGCATGTTAAACAAGAGTGACTAAGTGTCTCTCAACGGTCTAATATTTCGTATGTCTCACACTGCTCAAGTTTCTCTGAACAGCTTAGACAGAACAGGTTATACATGTTCTGTACTTAGTCATTTGTCTGAAAAACTTGAACAGCTTGAACATACAACAGGCTGAACAAAAACAGTTTAACCTGTTTATTCGTCCAGCCTGCTCTGATGGTTCAGTCTTCAACCTGCTCACTTCTTCACACTGTAACCTGTTCATCTATTGAACACAACCTGTTCTCACAAAGGAGAGCAGGCTGAAGGAACAGTTTGAAGGAAGAACAGCTTGAAGACTGAGAACCTTGTTGACCCTGATCAACACAGGTTTGACCATCAGCGTAGACCAACCGTTTAATTACCTTTCTTCATAATTAAGTTTCTTAAATTGTGTTTTATTTGACTTAATTACTGCGGATAATGTATGTTACGTGTGTTAGTGATCAAAAAGGTCAAGTGGTCTGACAATGTTTCTGACATGGACAACCGTTCCGTTTTCCGTTAACAAACATTTCAAATCAAACCGCCCAAATCTTTTCTCTCTCATGCACACGACCATTCAAAATCCTATAAATACCACCATCTTGTTTCATCTTCGTCTTCCTCATCATTCCCAGAAATTCTCAAGAACCCTAAAATCGACTAAGTGTCTTTTGCTTCCTCAAACCTTCAAATTTCCCAAATGGCTCACAGACCCAATCCCTTTCTGCCAGTTTTCGTTGGTGAGGATGTTGTTAAACATCCTTCTGTCACCACGATGCTGACCCTGAAACCCACCAACTACATAGCAAACCTCACAATCCCCAAAAACTATGTGGGGAAGGGTTACGATCAAATGGTGGAATTTCTGCAAGTTCATCCGTTGAACTATGCACTGACTGCATCTCATGGTGTCCTGTACCAGGAAATGGTATACGAGTTCTGGTACACCTGCTCCTACAATCCAAACACTAAGGTTATCAGAGGTACTATTCTCAATGGGACTCAAACCATTGAGATTACAGTCGATCTTTTGAGGGAAGTTCTTCATCTTCCAGTGGCTGAGAACTATGATCTCCCTCAGCCTGAAAATGAGCACATGGGCAATCTGCTACGCTTCTGTGGTGTGGCAGAACCCAAGGTTGGAGCTACTTTGTACAGGAAGGAGTTATCACCTACTTACAACTTCTTATTTGCCTCTGTGGCAATGTCGTTCAGCAGCAAGGTTGGTTCCTTTGACCAACTTAGTAGAGATGAAGTGCCTATAGTCCTTCAGCTGGTGGATGGGACTACACTTGACATGGCCAAATGGATCTTCTTGAACATGAGAAACCTGGTGCAACAAGAGACAAGACCAGCAGCTGTCAGATATCCCAGGTTCCTGAGTCTCATCTTCTGCCATGTCTGTGGTGAGCATCTATATCACTCTCAACCCCTACTTAAAACTGCTGCATTCCCTGTGATAGGGAATAGGGTGTTTCATACTCCTGTACTGGAAAATGAGCCTCCTCTCTCAACAACAATGAGGAGGCTGTTGGGTTTAGTGGAAGGACCCTCTGCTGTGAGGGTGGATCCAGTCACTGCTGCTCCCGGTGGAAAATCCAAAGCCAGGTCTAAGTTGGTAAAAAGGACCTTGGCAGCTGAAGCTGGGCCTGCTAAAAAGAAGGCCAAAACAGCTCAAGCTGAGTCTGCTCCCTTAGCCTCTGTGGCTGAGGAAGAGCAGATTCCTCACCCTGGCTCATCTGTTGAGCCTGAAGCCTTTGTGGCTGGTGCCTCTGTGGCACAAGAGACTATGGAACAATCCAGCCCCACTGTTCCTGACCCAGTCTCCCATCCAGTCCAAACCGATCCCCTCTCCTCTCCACAATCACCCACTTCATCCATTCGTTATCAAAGAAAATCCTTAGCCAAAAAGAAACTAGCCCAGAAAACAGTCTCCTCTGTTCCCTCTCAACAGGGTTCAGTTGTAAAAGAAGCAACCCAAGCTGCCTCTCCTATTTTGGGAGAAGGTTCAGCTCATTCGGAGCCTGCTTCACTCCAGCCTGAGTCACCCTTGAGTCAGCCTAGACCCTCTGGTTCCTCCCAACAGGAACCAGTTGTACAAATGGAGATACCCACATCAACTATCCCAGCCTCCCAACAGGCTGAGGATATTGAAAGACAGGAGCCCTCTCCACTCCACACTGAGTCCACACTGTCCCCACTCATATCTCCTTACACCCTGAGTCTGCACGAGGTGCCCACGCTGCTGATATAGACCAATCAGCAGCTCAGCCTCAAACTTCTGTTCCCCATGATTCAGCTGTTCAACACCAAACAGCTGCTGAGGGACCAACAACACAAGCTGATGAACCTCAGGGATCATACCATCCCTCTGGTGAGGCTGATCCCTCAATGCAAATTCCATCAGCAGGTTTCACCACTGCTGATGTTGAAATGCATATCTCATCTCCCCATGATGAGGTGCCTTTAGACCAAGGCACTGCAGAGGGAACCACCACTGGTCTTCATGAGGGTGCTGCAACACAAGCAGCATCTGAGAGGCCCCAAACATCATCTCCTTCTCCTAATGATGCAGCTACAGCCGCTGCTGAAGGACCCCTTGATCCCTCTAACCTGGGCCACCTTACTTTTGCCCAGGCTATGGAACTATTGTCCAAAGTTTCTCTTCCTTCTCCCTCTCATCCTCAAACACCAGCCTCATCATCATCTTCTCCATCTACTCACTCCAACCAGTCCACCCATACACCACCATCTCCCAAAGACCTGCCTTTGAAGGATCAGCTTTCATTGCTGACCAACAAAGTTGGTTCTTTGGAACATACCATGCACTCCCTACCATCCATAATCTCAGACTCTGTGTCTGAGCAGCTCAAAGGATTCTTTGATACGTTTAAAGAATCCTTCCCAGTTACTCCACAAGCTGACCACTCTCCACAGCTGCTTGCACTCACTGCACAGCTGCAAAATGTAACCAACTCTCTTTCCTCTATCCTCTCCTCACAACAGGACTCTGTGTCCTCTATGACAGCTATTTCTCAACAGCTGTCCTCTCTCCTCACTTCCTGTCATACTACCATTCCTTCCACATTGGCCAGCCTGAACACTCTTATAGGTTCTCTATCAAATTCTGTGTCATCAAACCTTGCTGATGTGCAAGATTCTCTTGAACTTCATCTTGCACAGCTCCAAAGTTTGTTGTTCACAGCTTCTGATAGAGACAACATTGTTAAGCTGACCACTTTTGTTGATTCCCATTCTTCTTCTCTTCAAAACTGTCTTTCCCAGCTTGGTGAGGTGAAGGACAACTTGGCTTACTTAGTGAACAGCCTTGTTGGTCCTAAACCTCCCAAACCTGCTGGCAAGCCTGCTGACTTTGTGTCTTCAGGCAGACCAGGGGTTGAAGTCGCTACATCATCTCCTTCAAAGGGGGAGAAATCATCTGCCTCGAAGACTAAGTCTAAGGGGGAGAAGATTCCTTCTCCTAAGGAGATACCAGTGTCTGCAACCCAAACTGATCATCCAGCAGAAACAGGTGCAGCTGAAGGTGCTTCCCAAGCTGCTATGCCTACTCAGGCTGGCTCTCCAAACCCTGCTCAGTCTAAGGGGGAGGAAGTCATTCCTGAGGACAGGCCTAGCAGCAAAAGGAGGCACCTTATTCTTTCAGAGGAAAAAGAAGAAGAAGAAGAAGAAGAAAGTATTCCTGAAGCTGCTGTCCCTAAAGCAGCAGCTAAAGGAAAAGAAAAGGCAGCGGTGGAACCTATTGAGCAGAAACAGGCAGAAACTCAGTTTCACAAAGCCAGAGCCAAAGAGATGGGCCTCCCTATGCACAAATACTTTGAGTTTAGGGAAGAACAACTTAAGGCTCTGGAAGAGTTAAGAAAAGAAGAACAATCTGCCAAAGCTGCTAAGTCTCTTGCCCTCCAAGAAGCAAAGAAAATAAAAATGTCTACCTTGGAGGTGCAAAAGAAAATAATGGAAGCTGCCAAGAAATCAGCAGGAGAAAAAGGGAAGGAAGTGGAAAAAGGTACTCAGGTCTCAGTGACCAAATCAACAGTACCTTCTGCCAGAGCCAAATTCCATTTTTACAACTTGGCCAAAAAGAAATTTCATGATGTTGCTACTAGAAGGCTGGCCAAGGAAGGAATTGTCAAAGCTGTTCCCATATCAAGAAAAGGCACTCAGTGGAAACTTCAGATCACAAGGATGGGTGCAACAGGCCCTGAATTGGAATCATATGATCACGCTGATGTGGCTCAAATGGGTTACAGGGAATGGGTGGAACTGGCAGTTGCCCTGAGCCAGTCTAAGCCAGAAACGGCTAAGACTATCAGGGCATACATAAAGAAGCTGATGGAGAGAGTGAGTGAGTTGGGCCTGATCCCTAAAGAAGTCAAAGAGGGTGTCTCTGTGACATCCCCTAAAATCAAGGCCAGAAGGAAAAAGAGAGATTCAGAGCTGGAAGAACTCCTTATGATGATTGAACAAGGAGATTATGCTGTGGAAATTAAAGGAGTTGACCACAGCCTGCCTGAAGGAGTTGAATTTGAAGATGGCAAAGTGATTGAAGAGCCTGAGTTAGGGGCATTTTTTGTGGATCCCTTATCTCAGAAGAAATGTTTTCAAAGAGCTTCTGACCTACACAAAGTTGGTCTTAAGCAGCTTGCAGCCTTCAGAATTGCCACCTCCTTCAGTCAGTCCAGCCAATGGAGAGCAGCTGTCTGGGAAGAGCTGAAAGGATTTTATGACAGAGGTGAGCTCCAAAGTTCTAACTTTATGTTTCCTACAGCTGAACTTGAAGAACATGAAGAAACAAGGGAAGAACTTTTAAAAAGATTCAAAGAAGGGATGCCACCCCCTGTCGAATGAAGTCCACCTGCCATCTGGGTAGGTGAAGAATGGAAGCTGTCCATTAGTTGGACAGGCTTGCCATTATCTGCTCCCGTCTCAAACAGTCCAAATCTTGTACATAAGTTGTACACTCTGTACATTAGTTGTACACAATTACATTAGTTGTAATTTTTTATTTTTTTACATTAGTTGTAAAATACATTAGCACATTAGTTGTACTTTTGTAAGAACATATGTTGTTCAAGTATAGTCAAGAATCAGTGTATATATAAACTGATCTTTTACTTTACTGTAATGTTGTAATTTTATTTCAGCAAATGTACTGTAAAAATATATAGTGATTTTTGACAAAACCAGCTTGGACTGGTTATTGCAAATAGGGGGAGATTGTTAGGCACAAAAAGGCCTCAGTCAAACCTGCTCTACATCTGAGGGGGAGATTTTATATTCAAACCTGTTGATGCATTTGAAGGTTGTATTTAAGGCCTGTTATATGCCTTATTGAAACCTGAAAATGATTTGCAATATCAGTCTAAAGCTGTTCTATACGTTGCATGTGTTGCAACCAAGACAGTTTGTCCAAGCTGATCAGTCTGCTGATCAGGCTGGACATAAACTGTCTACGCTGCTCTACACTGTTGAGCAGCTTGGGCATTTTTAAAGTGTTCTGTTCTTTGTGAACAGAACCTGTTCTTTGTGAACAGGCTAAACACTTTATGGAATTTGTTTCCAAGTCATCATGTATTGTTTTTAACTACCAGATCAGTTTACACAGTTGAAGACAAAGTGGAAAGCAGAACCGCTCAGCCTGCCCAAGCTGTTCTGTTACATGAAGACAAACGGATATTTGAAAAAGGGTGACAGACCTTTTTCTTATATCAAAATAGGCCTTTACAAGGAAGAAAGACGCAAAGTTGACATTCCTAAAATGGTTAAAGGCAATGCAACAGTAGAAAGTAAAAAGACAAAAGTTCTGCACAAGAGAAGGCAAGTCTGCTTTTCAGAAAAGTGCAGAAAAGTTATATTGTCTTTTCAAACAAGACTTCTCCTTTTTCATTCTGCCCAATGAAGATGTTTCTCTTAGATCCTCTAAGTGAGTATAAAAGGAAGCTTCTAAGGTCAGAAAGAATGTGAAGAAAGCTAAGTGCTTAAACCAAGAGTGAACGTGCAAGTGTGATATTCATGCATGCAAATCTTCTGTAAACAAGCTTCTGTGTGTCTAAGCTGTTTACCAAAGCTGTTCCTTAAAGTCTTGTAAAATACAGTGAGTGCATCTTAGTGAGTGTGTTCATTGTAATCTAGTTTGAGTGTGTCTTAGACTAGAAACCATACTGTTGTATTCTGTCATCTCAGCTTGAACAATTCCGCAGTCAAGCTTGTTTGTAATTAACATTTGTTGATAATACATACAAACATTGAGAAAAAGAGTGTGTAGTTTTTTAAATACTGTATTCACCCCCCCTCTACAGTTTATTACTATATACTTTGGGAACCTTTCGGGACCTACAAGAAGTTTGCGGAATAACACTTAATTGTTTTAATAAAAGCTTTCAGAACCCATAACAGATAAATATAATTGAATAAACAAAATTGCTTGTATTGCTGAACTCAATGATTACAATCACCTCTAATTTGTTTGATTAGACGAAGAACACAAATTTGTTCTTAGGGTTTTACAACCTTAGAGGCTTATGAAAACTTAAACAAAAAGCAATTACAAGCTTGAACGTGCAGAAACTTGATTACAATAGAAAAACCTATTCTATGTATTGATAATGCTTTCTGATTTGTTTCCTTGAAGGACTCTGATTTCTCTGATAGTAGATATGCTGGAATCTTTGTGTAAATATCTCTTCCTGAATATCAACACTTTCTGTTTATGAAACTGTTGAGCAGCTTGAATCACTTAGCAGCTTGAACAGAGCAGCTCGAACTTCTTCAATTAACAGCATGAACTTTGTACTTACATAGAAAATCTTCTAACAGTCTGAGAAATCTATCTAACAGTTTGAACTACTTAGAATATTTCCCAACAGTTTTGATCACCATTTATCACCCCTTCATTATCAACAACATCAAAAGCTTAAAAAAGTTTTTATCGTTCGTTTCCAAACACATCCAAGAACCTTGTTTCAATTTAAAATCAATTATCTCTTTACTTGAAAATTATAGAAAATATCATCGGTTTTGTTTTTCGGTTAACCAAATCATATATTATTAAAAAGAGTTGTTCGATTAACCTTAATATCCGAATGGTGCATCGGTTTATTGATTTTGAAATATTTGTACAAAAAGGTTCTTTAATTGAATTAGTTAGATGATTCTTAAATCGAAATAAGGTTTATGGATGCATGTTAAAATGATGTAGAATTTTTTAAAGTTTTTTGATGTCTTAAATAACGAAAGGTAGTGAATAATAAAACATATTAGATGATGAACGATGATATAAAAGTTTCAAACTGTTGATGAGGTGATGAAGGGGATGATGCCATTTATGTTATTCAAAATTTTTAATTATGATTTAAGATTTTTTAAATTAACTAATTAGTTACTTATAAAATGAAAATGGTTATACTATTTATTTATTGGTTATACTATTTATTTATTGTATTATGTACTTTTTATATACAATAATAATAATAATCTTATAATTTTTTTCGATTTAATTTAATGAATAAAATGACATTAAGAAATGATACAAAGCTAATAATATATATACATCACAAATTTAGATTTTAAATGAAATGTTGCCTAAATAGTAACAAATATCAATAAGGTTGCATAAATAGATAACAAATTCAAATGTGGTTGCATAGATTGATGAAATTTTCATACGTGGTTGCATAAATGTTGTCAAAATCTATTTCGTTGCATAAATTGATAAAAAGAAAAAACTTAGTTGCATAAATATGTGGTTAACCCTTTAAACTAAGTGTTACATGTTCCAATGTTATATAAAATGTATACAAGTTTTAAAATCTACTATTATTCTTTTAAGTTTTTCATTAATATTAATTATTAGTACCAACTATAATCAATTTAAAATTTCTTTATTTGTCAATTATATTAAAAACATGAATAAAAATTTTCTATAGCTATGGGGGCGTGATATTAAACTATATAATACTTCGTATTGTATATACATATACATGTGAATTACAAGAATATGACAATCTTCATATAATTAGTGCATTTAATGATCAAATATTTAAACAAAATATAACAAAAATATTTTTTTAAAATTAAAATCATCAGATGTACTATAAATTTTTATTAAGTTTTTATAATATGATGAAAGTTTTAAATATGTTTTATTTTAAATCTTTGTTTATTTTAATTACAATGTTATAAACAAATATATTATTTAATAAATTTTATGTTATTTAAACTACGTAACATTTAGTTATGTAATAATTTTATGTAACCATCAATCAATTTAAGTATCTAATTTGAAATAAAATATATAAAGTATTATATTATATATGAACTCAAATATAAGTTTGTATCAATTAAAATATATTAATTAAAACTAAAAAGTTTTAGAAAATCATAAAAAAATAACTACTATTTATATCAAATTATTATTCAAAAATTTAGAAAAATAATAGTTATGATATATTATTTATTATTCTTATATTAATTTTATTAATTAATAATTGTGTGTTTTTATTTTTACTTGTATATAATTTATATAAAGAAATTAGATAAAAAATATCCACGTAATACATGGGTCATAAACTAGTTATTATTGAAATCTGAAAATCAAACGTAGGATTTTAGCTGCAAATCTCAGTAAATCATAGGAAATTCACGAACCAAGCGACCCCTTAACTAATTTTATTATTTGAGAAAATAATTTGGTTTTTTAATAAATAACTGAAGCTTTAAAGAAGGATTAACATGTCGAAAGGAAACAAACACTCTCCATAAGGAGCTAGAGAAAATTGAGCTCAGCTAAGAACAAAAACCTAATGAGATAATAACACAGTAAAAACACAAATTTCTTCTAAATAGCCATCACACAATCCTGAACTAATCAATCAGGCCCGTGGATACAACCCCATTCAGTCAAAGATAGACTAGCCTTTGTAACGATTCAAAATCCAATGGAACACAATATAAGCAAATATCAAAGGTCAAATCTAATAGAAAATGAGATACTTACAAGAACACAACTGTTTTTTTACAACACTCGTATCCAATATATAAAGATTGATAG
This sequence comes from Centrapalus pauciflorus, assembly GCA_020465985.1. Taxonomy (NCBI): domain Eukaryota; kingdom Viridiplantae; phylum Streptophyta; class Magnoliopsida; order Asterales; family Asteraceae; genus Centrapalus; species Centrapalus pauciflorus. The sequence goes on along the minus strand of JAANYP010000053.1, from coordinate 140,871 downwards.
AATCGACCATATCATGTCGGGAATGAATGCAGTCATTAATTTGTTAGAGATTAAATCTTAATTTAATTTAGAAAAGAATAATAAATTACTTAAAACATTAAATTAATTTAGTTGAAATATAAATTGAATTAAATAATTATCTTTTATTTACAAGCAAATAAACAAGTTCAATTCAAGTTAATTAAGATATTAATCAGTAATTTAAATTCGATATACATTTAAATGAATATATCAATTTAATGGTTCAATTAAGAAATTTGTTTACTTTTAAGAAATAATATGTTATATAAAATTACAGACTCTTACATCTTACTTTTACGGTTTTACCAAAGAGTCTAAATATCATAATGTCTTACTTTTCAGATTTTATTATTTCAAATGTTTTAAGAGTTTATTTTCCAAATAAAATAGTCCTAACTTAAGAAGTTCGATAATTCATAATTTCTATATATTAATATCTCTAAATAAGTATTTTAAACAATGATGAATATGTAATATCATATTAAATTATACAATAAAAATGTATGAAACATTATAAGTTGAAAATGCTTTGAACCAATAAAATTTATCACTATAGTAATCGTATGGATGCTTGTGGATTATAAAATTTGCGACCCAAACATTTGTATGGAAGGACCTTAGTAATGACATTATTAGTACCAACAATGTTGTCGCATTTTATTTTATGGAAAAGACGTTGTCTTTTATATAAATAAATAAATAAATAAATAAATAAATAAATATATATATATATATATATATATATATATATATATATATATATATATATATATATATATATATATATATATATATATATATATATATATATAGACTAAGGATCTTTTGTGAACACTTTATTCGTTGTGAACATTGTGAACAACCATAAAATAACTTTTGAATCTTATGAATTTTGTTGAAAATACTACCGAACCATTCTATTGACTCATTAATATTATTGGATCCTATGGATTATATTGAATTCAATTAATTTGTCGAATCTCATGAATCTTGTTGAATCTTATGCATCTTGTTATAAAAACTACGTACTATGAACCTTTTGAATGTTCTGAATCTTAAATAGACACTTCTATGAACCTTTTGAATCATATGAATCATATTACAAACACTTGTTGATATATATGAATGATTATATGTATTTTTTTTATTTGTTCACAACGTTCACAACGAATAACTTGTTCACAATGATCTCATCCCTATATATATATATATATATATATATATATATATATATATATATATAGAGGGAGGTTCAATGGAAAACCACCATACACCTGAAAACTTGTGAAAACCACACTGCACCACCGCAAATGCATCAAATTCCCCGCGCGATGCATCAAAATCCCGCGCGATGCATCAAATTTTCCGCGTGATGTATCACCTTATTTACGATCATGTCACCGCGCTTTTCATGAAAAGCATCAAATCGGACGGTTTGCGTAGGTTTCCATAGTTTTCAGGTGCATAGTGGTTTTCCATTGAACCCGCCCATATATATATATATATTAATATATATATATATATATATATATATATATATATATATATATATATATATATATATATATATATATATATATATATATGTTGGGATCATTGCAGAACCTTAATTTAATGCAGAACTATAGAACGAAGGTACATGCAGTGTTGAATGTGTGATATAAACTGTAATTCGACATTGAATGATCTCTATAAAATATATTGAATGGAGGTCTAGGTAAAAAAATTTTTTACGAAAAATAAACACGTAAAATTTTTTCGAAAAAAAATATATCATTATTATTCTTATCAAATCAAGCAACTTTTGACTACTAGTTTTGACCATTATTTTGGTTCTGTTAATTTTGAATGTACATGCAGTGTTGCATCGACGTTGGATATACGACATCAAGTGTTCATTCGACATTGAATTATATCGGTCATGCTACATTGCATCGTGATCTGGGTAATTTTTTTACGAAAAATAAACAAGTAAATTTTTTTCGAAAATTATATATATTTACTATTCTCATTAAATCAACGAACTTTTGACTACTAATTTTGACCATTATTTTGGTTCTGTTAATTTTGAATGTACATGCAGTGTTGCATCAACGTTGGATATACGACATCAAGTGCTCATTCGAAATTGAATTATGTCGGTCATGCTACATTGTATGGTGGTCTGGGTAATTTTTTTTACAAAAAATAAACACGTAAAATTTTTTCGAAAAAAATATGTCATTACTGTTCTCATTAAATCAACCAACTTTTGACTACTAAATTTGACCATTATTTTGGTTCTGTTAATTTTGAATGTACATGCAGTGTTGCATCGACGTTGAATATACGATATCAAGTGGTCATTCGATATTGAATGATACCGACCATGCTACATTGCATGGTCGTCTGGGTAATTTTTTTTACGAAAAATAAATACGTAAAATTTTTTCGAGAAAAATATATCATGACCGGTCTCGTTTTAAAGAGTATAAAAATCTCGTTTTTATGGTATAATTTTTTTTTGATTTAACAATTAATCATATTAATGTTATTTTAATTTAAAGAAAAAAGATATTTATTTTACTAATGCCAATCTTTTTGCTATTTCCAATCAATTCCTTTTTTACCCAGAAATAAAAAATCTCTAATGCCAATCTTTTTTTCACTAATTCCAAACTTTTATTGTTTTAATCAAGACCATTAGATTAATCTAATATATGGACGATATTGGTTCTATGGTTCTACACTAAATTTGAGTTCTGTAATGATCCCATCTATATATATATATATATATATATATATATATATATATATATATATATATATATATATATATATATATATATATATATATATATATATATATATAGGGTCAGGTTCTATGGGGCACCTGTATGCATTGTGCACTTTGGAAACCTGTATGCACCGTTAGATCTTAAATTTTAATGGTTCAGATTGTAGTGACAAAAGGGTAATTAACTTGAAAATGGGTGCACGGGTGCATAATTTCTCACGCGCGGAAGGGAAAAATCGGAAGATGCTTGAATTCAGAAAATATTCTATCCGAATCTAAACAAACATGATGCATCTTCATCCAATTTATACACGATGCATCTTCCTCCAATTCAATTTCAAACATGATGCATTTCGACCGTATTCATCATCGTCTTTGTTCCATCGTTATGCATCACCAAAATCGTGATGCATTTCGACATTTAAACGTGTTAATTTCGTGATGCATCTTTGAAATTTAAACGTGTTCATCATTGTCGTGATGCATTGCTGTTGTGCACCATGTTTGAAACAACCAATACCAATGCTCCAACTATTTCTTGAAAGCGATAACCACCAACATTAATAAAGAATCTTAGAATCCTTTGACTAGCCATAAGCATGATACAGAATCGTAGAATAAACTGTGTAAAAAAATTGATACTCAAAAACCATGATCAACAGACGCAAGCATATTCTCATCAACATCGATGCACATGTATGGTGCAGAGTTGCATACCGACGGTGGACAGCGATGGTGGTGTTGGGTCTGGCGTTAGTAGTAGTTGTTGTCTTGTGAAACTGGTTGAGAGAAAGAGAGATGGAGAGAGGCTAGCCATGAAAGAGAAAGGAAAAGAGACAGAAAATGAGATGGATTTATGGGAAGGTGGTTGATCATTTTATTTAGTTTCCTAAATAATGATAAATATTAAATTAAATCTTATAATCTATATATTATAATAATAGAGAACATGTCTTGCCACATGTCAATCTCTTAGTGCATCATTTTTTTTATTTTCCCGCTCTTTTTTCCTAATTTAGAATCACACAAGAATAAATTTAATTAATGAAAGAATAAATAAATAGTTTTTTAGCTTTCTTTCCTAATTTATTTCCTTAAATTAATCACTTCAATTCATTATATTAAAATCAATTAAACTAATAGCTTACTAATAATTAAAAAATATATATTTCTTCAGATTTATAACTTGTATATTAATAATTTGTTATTTTTTGTTGATTGCTTAATTGATATTTTAAAACATGTTTCTATCATTAGTATTTATTTAGTATTACAAAAATTTGTTTTTTAGTTAAATCATACTCAGTATAACATGTTGACAAATTAAGTACAGTTTTTCGTTCTTATATTTATATATTTTCTTTCATAAAAATTCTACAAATTTATTGTTTTTTAAAATTTAAATTAAGCGTTACATGTTTCAATGTTATATAAAATGTATACAGTTTTAAAATCTACTTTTATTCTTAAACTTTTTCATTATTATTACTTATTAGTACCAATTATAATCAATTTTAGATCCTTTATTTATCAATTATAAAAAAAAACATAAATAAAAATTTTCTATATCTATAGGAGCGTGCTTTCAAAGTATATATCATTGCATATACATGAAATACAAGAATGTGATAATCTTCATTTAGTTGTACATTTAATAATCTAATATTTAAATAAAAAATATTGTTTTAAAATTAACATCATCACAAATATTAAAATTTTTATTAAGTTTTTATAATACAATGAAAGTTTTAAAACATGCTTTTATTTTAAATATTTATTTATTTTAATTAGAATGTTATAAAAAATATATTATTTAATAAATTTTATATTATGTAACTACGTAATCTTTAGTTATGCAATAATTTAGGTAACCATCAATTAATTTTAAAATCTAAATTTGTTTTTGTAAGATTAGGTTTTAATTAAGTATATATTAAATGTGAAAGTGAAATTCTTTGGATTTATGCATGATCATTTAACAAATTTGATGTTATTTAATTATGTAATCGTTAATCAATTGTTTACTAATTTTATAAAATTAATAATAAATAACTATCATTTGGAAAAACTTCTCTTTTTTTATTAATGGATTGATAATAAAATAACAACAAAGAAAAAAAATTTATATATAAAAATATGAATACACTTATCAATATTTAAAGGTTAATTTTATATGTCTTTACATTATACCCGTACATTTTATACTTTATATCAATTTGATAAAATTTTACAACAACTTAATATAATGCATTATTGATATTTGTTAGCATTATTTTAACTATATATTATAAAAGAATAATTATTAGTAAACCATACCCATGTAATATATCTATAAATACTAAGAGAGTAACTATACTTATTTCTTGTGAAGACACGTGATCATCACCATGAATCTAAACGTGAAATTTATAACATTTAATAATAATAAAGAAATTTAAATTGCATCTATACAAATATAATATAATGTACTTTTAAATTCAAATCAAACAAAATCTAATACTCTATTAACTTATAAATTATAATATAATATAATAAATGTTTAAATTTAAAAGAAAATTATTACTATTCATATACATTTAGAAATATATAAAAATTAATAGGTCATAATAAATAATAATATCATTCTTTTTTTTTTTTGTTTTTAAAAATAACATTTATAACTTTGTCTATTAAATTATTATATTTTATATATTAAAATTATCCGCATAATACGCGGGTAATAAACTAGTGATAAAATATACTAAGGACAAAGAAGTAAAGCTTTATTACATTTAATACAAAAAATTATTTTTTTATTAAAATGACTCAATGTAATCGACTTTATATTTATTTGATCATATAAATGTACCTTTTTAATACAAAATAAATTAATAAATTAATATATTATTTATTTAAAAATATATTATCCTTATTTATTGCACATGAATAACAATTAAAATTTTAATCTTTTTATCATTTAATTTAGAAATTTTTTTAGGATGGATCTATTTATACCCCATATTGAATTTATTTTCGGCTCATATGATCATGTTTACTAATGCTTAACCTCATTATCTTCAATCTATTTCTACTCCATGATGACTAGGTTTACTAATGACTAACATCATTATCTTCAATCTATTTCTACCTCATGATGATTAGGTTTACTAATGATTAACCACATAACTTTCTACCCCATAAGATTAGATATTAATTTTTTAAAAAAAATCTTAATATTAAAATACATTAAAATTTAGGGATAATTGCAAAAAAAAAAAAAAAACCAAAGTTGTACAAACGAATTTATTACATAAAATATTATGGCAATAGTCGATTCTGGTACATTTTTCCATTCTTTTGCAGGTGTACAATGTCCCGCAAGACTTGGCATTGGATGTCCCTCTTGCAAATCCACCTTCATAAAATGATTTTCATGAACAAATGCAATTGATATCGATTGATTTAGTTCTGGCGCCCGTGACTTTTTCCAAAGCGGAAAAAATGTGTAACTGATAGGATTTGTTAAAAAGCAAACAATGCAATTGTACGTGTTCGCAATCAAGACACCACTGTTAGGCATTTTCATCCAGTGATGTATTGATGCAAAATCGTTATGGTAATAATCGAGAGAACGTTCCACAACAGCGTAACTATCACCCATACAAACTTGATATCCATTTGAATTGCTACGCAACTCCTCCAATAATTCACGATGAATATCCCGCCATTCATCTTGAGGTCGACCAAGAGCAACAACTTTTGATCGAAAACCACAATTTCCATCACCAACAACATCTTCTATTCCAGTGACATACGGTTGAAAAAATGATGGAATTTCCCAAAGGTCGGGATGTGTATAAGATTTTTCGTGTTGTGGTGGTTCGCCATGAATATATGACCATACATTGAGGCTGCTGGATCCTAACATTTATAAAAAATAAGATTAATTTAATGGATAATATAGAAACAAAAAAAATAATTTGTTTATAAATGTTATCTGCTCATGATTAAAGTATTGACTGTACGACGGTGGTTGGTAGTCATTAATTAAACTATTTCAAAATATGAGGTTTACCTTCAAAACTCATGGTTCCATTCGTGTCAAAATCATACATCTTATGATCCACAGGAAAAGGAAAATAAAATCTCCCTAAGCAAATCTGACATCATAAACATGAAAAAAAACCCATATATATATTGAGACAGGAAGATGAAGACACTGCACAACAAATTTTTTTAGTACTGGTGTTACTTCAGTAAAGACATCATATGGGTACCAATGCTACATGAGAATCAAATTCGGAGATCTATTGAGTCACGACTAGATTTTGATGATGAAATATCTATATGGGAATTCGTAACATTCCATTTTTATGTCGATACATCGAATTTCTTAGTCGTTATTTAAAAAACAATTATCAAGTTGGGCTAGATTTACATTGAATTATGGATTTAGGCACATAAGAGACAACATGAAAACCATGTTACATATTTAGTTTTAAAAAAATATTACTTTTTAGATAACCGTTAGTGTTTGAACGGTAATCTTCCATTTGCTATATACACCTTGAGATATCTTCAAATACGATCATCCATATTTAATATAACAATCTGAGAGCCAAATAAACAAGAAAGGTAAGTGTACCACGCAGGGGGAGGCCCCTGCGTGGCACCTCCGACGCTCAAGTCAGACAGAGTTTCGAGTAACGTTGCAGAAAGAGAGAAAGTAATTTTGGGTTTTTTTTAGGATGAAGAAGATGATCTCTGTATATGAGAATCAACCTGCTATTTATAATAGCCTTACCTTGTCGTTTCCATAAAGGAACCTTGGCCTCTAACTTGCAGTACTCGGAGGGCAGACCTGCATCCAATCAGGGAGCACCCTTTATCTTGTCACTCTGACCCTGTCCTTTTGTCTTTTGTAGGTGTTATTTGTAGTGGTCAAAGGGAACAAAAACTCCCCCTACTCATGTCAATCAATATCAAGATGCCACATAGAGGGTGATTTACCCACACAAACAAGCCCCCCCAGTCCGAGTGTTTGGCCTGATCAAGCAGTTCGGATTGATACATATAATTTTTGTTGGGAAATAGTTTAAGTATGTTCAAACTGTTAGTTAGACTTCTCAGACTGTTAGCAGAGTTTATATGTAAATCCAAAGTTCATGCTGCTAGTTGAAGAAACTCGAGCTGCCAGTGTAAAAGTTCAAGCTGCCAGAGCAAATTAACTCAAGCTGCTCTGTTCATGCTGTCAAGTGATTCAAGCTGCTCAACAGTTTCATAAACAGAAAGTGCTGATTTTCAGGAAAAGATATCTACATGAAGATTCCAACATATCTATTATCAGAGAAGTCATTATTCGTCAAGGAAACATATCAAGAAGCAATATAAATACATAGAATAGGTCTTTCTATTGTACAGGAGTTTTCTGCATATTTTGAGTCTGTAATTGCTTTATTGATTGAGTTTTCATAAGCCTCTAAGGTTGTAAACCCTAAGAACAGTCTGTGTTCTTCGTCTAATCAAACAGATTAGAGGTGATTGTAATCATTGAATTCAGCAATACAAACAGTCTTGATTACTTCTTGTGTGTTTATTCATTATTAATTCTGAAAGTTTTTGTTAAAATAATTAAGTGTTATTCCGCAAACTTCTTGATTAAACTTTGATTCAAAGCTAGATTATTGATTTATACTCTGATAAATTCAAATAAGTTAGTCTTGGTAATTCAGTTTTAGATCCTGTCAAGTGGTATCAGAGCCACAGGTCGTTCTTTGTTTTTCAAAGTCGAAAACTTTCTTTTAAATTTTTAATTGTTTTGCAATGGAATTTGAAAATAGCAGCAGTGGATCTGGGCAAGGACTCAAAGTGCCTATGCTCAAGCCCACTGAGTTTGAGATGTGGAAACTCAGGATTCAACAGCATATTCAATTCATTGATTAGGCCATATGGGAAGCTGTTGAATTCCCTCCTGTAGTTGATCCAGAACTTGATGATGAGGGAAAACCAGTCAAACTCCTCCAAAAACTGAACTTGAAAGGAAGGCTAGAATGAATGAAGTGAAAGTACTTACACTTTTACAAATAGCCATTCCTAATGCTTATCAACATCAGTTCAAAAAGTTTTATACTGCTCATTCTCTTTGGAATGCCTTAGAGAAAAGATTTGCTGGTAATGCCAGTACCAAGAGAAACCGAAAGGATCTCTTGAAACAGCAGTATGAGAACTTTTCTGGTGACAAGAATGAAAACCTTACTCAAATTTTTGACAGGTTCAACAAACTGATAAGTGAACTGGAAAGTGCAAAAGTCAATCTGGATCAAGATGAAGTCAACAGAAAGTTTCTCAGATCTCTTGGAGAAGAATGGACAGTCTATGCTGCACAATGGAGAACAAAAGACACTCTTGATGAGATAGAACTAGATGATCTGTATAACAGTCTAAGAGTGTTTGAGACTGAGATTGATGCTAAAAAGAAATCCTTTTCTTATAATCACAGTACTGCTCTTCTGTCTTCTGATAAATCTAATAACTGTGATTCTTTTTTAGGTGGTGATGCCAGCTCTACTGAAACTCACTATGAGGCTTTTGTTGCCAATGATGGATTATTTGCTCTAAATGTTGAAGACTTGGAACAAATTCATCCAGATGATCTTGAAGAGATGGATTTAAAGTGGCAACATGCAATGCTGACCATGAGGGCCAAAAGATTTCTTAAAAGAACTGGAAGGACCAACTTTCAAGCCAGAACAGAAGGCAAACCAGCTTTTGATATATCAAAAGTTGAATGCTATAAATGTCATAAGCTTGGTCACTTTGCCAGAGAATGCAGATCTCAAGGTCAACAGCCATCAAGGACTTCACAGCCCAATCAGACATCATCATCAACAGCACTTGTCTCTCAAGAAGACAATGTGTTTGACTGGAGTGATCAGACAGAGGAAGAATTTCAAATCAAGCTCTAATGGCAGAAACATCAAATGTTTCCTCCACTGAACTACCATCTGAGGTAAATTCTAAACTCTGCTCTCAATCATGCAAAAATATGGTTAAAAAGTACAGAGATCATAATGAGAGCATGTGCAAAACTCTAGCTAAGATGGAAGAAAGGAGATATGAATACATGCAAGCCATAGAAGATCTGGAAAAACAGATCAATGATTATAAAGATAATGAGATTCAAATGGGCTATGATAGAACCTATCATGAGTGGGAGAAAAAGGAACTAAATAAGAAAATAGAATCTCTGAATAAAAAGGTAGAAGAGACTGAACAAAAGGTGTTAGAGGCAAATAAGAAACTAGAATCTGTTAACATAGATCTAGGAAACTTTAAGTTAGCAAATCAAAAGCTGGAACACCTAATGGAAGTCCAATTTAAAGATAGAGTAAAATCTCAGGTTAATCCCAAAGAAGGAATAGGATACAGAGCTACTCCACCTCCATACAACAACAAGTACACTCATCCAATGAGTGAGGTTGCTGATAGACTTGTCAATGAACCACTAGATGAGTCTATGACTATTGTAGATCCTATCCTTGATAACAGTCCTGAATCAAAGGAAGATAAGAGTCAAAATAGAGACTGTGACACAATGAGTGCACCCATAGAGGTCCAAGCTCCCAGTAAGAAAGGAAAAGAGAAGATGAGTGTATGCAATGCTATTCCACAAGTTTCTGTACATTCTAACTGTAACACTGCATCTTCATCAAAAGGAAATAAAAGAGGTAAAACTGTTTCTGTCTGCACATGCCAAAAGCATGGTGTTCAAAAGTTTCCTAAACAACAGCAGGTAAGAGGAAATCAGAGAAACAAGAACCAGAAATTGATAGAAAAGTCTGGTTCTCCAATTCAAATTGTCAAAAGGTGTTTTCACTGTGGAAGGAAGAATCACTTAGCCAAGGATTGTTTTTATAAACCAGCTGTTGCAAAACAGACTGTGAAACACACAAAATCAAATCCTATTCAGGCAAAGCACTCAAAGGTAAAACCTTCCACATCAGTTCCAAAGAAAACAGTTGATCACAGGTTTTCAAAAGTTAATAAAAAACAGTCCACACATCAAAAACAAGTTTTGGCAAAGCCTAAATCAAGTTTTAAACAAATATGGTGTGTCAAGGACAAATCTTCAGCTCAAACTGCTAATGCAAAAGATCAGACTGCTAAGTCAAAATCTGAAGCTGTTAGTACAAAAACTGAAGCTGTTAGCACTACAAACACAGATCAAGCTGCTGAGCATCAATCTGGAACTGCTAGTGAACCATCTGAGACTGTTAGAAGAAAAGATGATCAAAATAGTTGGATACCTCATATAATCACCGAATACTCTCCAAAGACTCCATCAGTAGATCTCACTAAATATAAGAAGTCAAAAACAGTATTTAGTTATGTCAATGTACAAGGCCAACCCAAAACCAATTTGGTTTGGGTTTACTCCACTACTGACTAAGCTGTTATTTGTGCAGGGCAACCACAGGTCTCCTCATAGAACAAGATGGCATTTGGACAGTGGATGCTCTAGGCACATGACAGGCAATTCTGAGTGCTTGTCAAATTTCAAAGGTTTTGATGGAGGTTTTGTTGCATTTGGAGGCAACTCAAAAGGAGGTAAGGTTACAGGTAAAGGTACTGTTAATGCAGGCAACATGACATTCCATGATGTTTTGTATGTTGAACAGCTTAAGTACAATTTATTAAGTGTCTCTCAAATCTGTGACAAACAAAACATTGTTCTGTTCACAGATTCTGAGTGCATTGTTCTTTCAAAAGATTTCAAAGTTCCTGAAAATCTTGTTTTACTAAGAACACCAAGAAAGGACAATGTCTACTGTCTGGACACAGATCTTTTATCTAAATCAAATACTTTAAGCTGTTTGATATCCAAAGCATCATCCAATGAGTCTGCTCTTTGGCATAGAAGGATGTGTCACATGAACTTCAAGTCCATGAATGCTTTAGTTAAAAAGAATCTGGTAAGAGGCTTACCACAAAAGGAGTTCATTTGTGATGATCATTGTGTAGCATGCCTTAAAGGTAAGCAACACAAAACTTCTCATAAGGCCAAAGAAGTAAATTCAATCTCATCTGTTCTTCAGCTGCTTCATATGGATCTATTTGGTCCAACATCTGTTTTGAGTTTGAATAAAAGGGCTTACTGTTTAGTTATTGTTGATGATTTCACCAGATTTACTTGGGTTTACTTTCTTAGGTCCAAAGATGAAACTGCTGAACTAGTTAAGTCTTTTATCCTTAAGATAGAAAACCAATCCAATTCCAAAGTTAAGGTGATAAGATCAGACAATGGAACTGAATTTAAAAATCACATTCTAAACAGTTTCTGTGAGTCCAAAGGCATTGCTAGACAATATAGTGCACCAAGAACACCACAGCAAAATGGTGTAGCTGAAAGAAAGAAAGAACATTAATTGAGGCTGCTAGAACAATGTTAGCTGATTCAAATCTGCCAATGACTTTCTGGGCAGAAGCTGTTAATACAGCCTGTTATGTTCTAAATAGGGTTCAGGTTGTCCAATCACAAGGGAAAACTCCCTATGAGTTATTCCATAACAGAAGTCCCCTAATAGCTTTCTTCAAGTCTTTTGGATGCCCATGTACTATCCTTCACACTAAGACTCACTTAGGAAGTTTGAAAGTAAGGCTGAAGAAGGATTCTTTGTAGGATACTCAAATCAAAGCAAAGCCTATAGAGTATATAATAGTGTGTCTAAAACCATTGAAGAAAGTGCCAATGTTGAATTTAATGAAAAAACTGCTAATATCAAAGGCACTGGTCCTGATTGGTTGTTTGATTTAGATTCACTAACAAATTCTCTGAGCTTTGTTGAGTATACTGCAGAAGCTGATGCATACAGGGTTGAAGCTGCCAACACAAATTCTCATGCTGCTAAAACATTTTCTCAAGCTGTTGGCACAAAGTTTCAGACTGCTGCAGATTCAACAAGTTGGGATGATTACACCACTCTACCACTTCTGTCTTTTGATCCTCCAGGGGTCCTGAATGCTCAACATGATACAAATTCAGATACTGGAGTACCTCTCCCAAGTCCTGAGAGAACAGCTCCATCACATAGGGAAACAGTCCCAGATTCATGTCAAGCTGTTCCTGAAGCTGATCCACTCACTGGTCCTGATGGAGATGATACAAACCTTGGATCCTCTTTTCAGACAGAGAGAGAGCCTACACTAAGGGTTCACATGTATCATCCTCTCAATCAAATACTGGGTGATCCAAGCACTCCTGTACAAACAAGGAAAATGGTTCAAAATGAGACTGCTGCTGCTGCACAAACAGTTCCTGAATTCAGCCTAGCTGCCTTTGAGAATGCCTGTTTCATGTCTCAACTAGAATCTAAAAAGGCATCAGAAGCATTAAAAGATTCATCCTGGATTGAGGCTATGCAAGAAGAGCTTCTACAGTTCAAAATTCAGAATGTATGGACTCTGGTGGATCTTCCTAAAGGTAAGAGAGCAATTGGTACAAGATGGGTGTTCAGAAACAAGAAAGATGAGAGAGGGATAGTCATCAAGAACAAAGCAAGACTAGTAGCACAAGGGTACACTCAAGAAGAAGGCATAGATTATGATGATGTATTTGCTCCAGTAGCAAGAATTGAAGCCATCAGACTATTTTTGGCCTATGCAAGCTTCAAAGGATTTATAGTGTATCAAATGGATGTCAAGTCTGCTTTTCTGTATGGAACAATTGAAGAGGAGGTCTATGTGTGTCAACCTCCTGGTTTTGAAGACTATAAGTATCCAGACAGGGTGTACAAGCTAGACAAGGCTCTCTATGGTCTCCATCAAGCCCCCAGAGCATGGTATGACACTCTGTCATCCTACCTTCTACAGAATGGATTCAAGAGAGGCACTCTGGACAAAACACTTTTCACCAAGTCTATCAAAGATGAGATTCTGCTTGTCCAAATCTATGTAGATGACATCATCTTTGGCTCAACCAATGATTGTTTGTGCAAAGAGTTTGAGGCTTTAATGCACAAAAAGTTCCAAATGAGCTCAATGGGAGAACTCACTTTCTTTCTAGGATTACAAGTCAAGCAGAAGCCTACTGGTCTCTTCATAAGCCAATCAAAGTATGTGAAAGACATACTGGACAAATTTGGGTATCAAGACACCAAAGCTGCAAGCACTCCAATGGATCCTCATAAGCAGCTTCATACAGACAAAGATGACATAGATGTGGATATTCATTTATACAGATCTCTTATAGGATCTCTTATGTATCTAACTTCTTCCAGACCTGATATCATGTTTGCTGTCTGTGTGTGTGCTAGGTTTCAATGCTCTCCAAAGGACTCTCACTTGGTTGCTGTTAAGAGAATCTTTAGATACCTTAAAGGCCAACCACACTTAGGCCTATGGTATCCTAAAGACTCTCCCCTTGTACTAACTGCTTATTCTGACAGTGACTATGGTGGATGCAACATTGACAGGAAATCCACAACTGGTGGATGTCAATACTTAGGAGCAAGATTGGTCTCTTGGCAATGCAAAAAGCAGACAACTGTGTCCACATCATCCACTGAAGCAGAATATGTAGCAGCTGCAAGCTGCTGCTCCCAGGTAATGTGGATTCAAAATCAGCTAAGAGACTATGGTATGAATTTCTTATCCACTCCTATTTATATTGACAATTCAAGTACAATCAGCATTGTGCAAAACCCAGTGAAATTCCCAAAAACCAAGCATATAGAAATCAGATTTCACTTTATCAGAGATTGTAATGAAAAGAAGTTAATCCAAGTTACCAAAATACATACAGATGATCAGTTAGCTGATCTATTTACAAAACCTTTTGATGTAGGAAGGTTCACTTTACTAGTATTAAATATTGGTATGGTAAACATGGATTAATTAGTTTTCATTATTATCTACTCAGTATGCTTATTTAAGGGGGAGACACTGTTTCATTAAAAGGATGCATAATTTTTCAACTAACAGCATGAGTATTTTCTCAAGCTGCTAGTTCATTTACTCGGACTGCTAGTTATTCACTTGATCTGTCAAAGCGTGCAGGGTATTTAGGTAATTCTTTAATGTGTGTGCGCGGGACCCAACCTTTTCAAAACCTTTAAAGGTCCCAGTTTCGTTCAGTTGTAACTACCAGTTACAAAATTTCTTCCACGGCCTTCTTTTCCCTCTGAACGATTCTCACACACGTCTTTGCAAACCCTAAACTCTTCGTTTGATCATCAATGGAGTTTGTTAAGGAACACAACTGTCTTCCCTACTCGCTAAAACACTCAGACCTTCAACCGTTCCATGACATGATGGACTTTCTACGACACTCCCATATCCATCATGCACTCCATATAAACCCCACCATTTACATATCGCATATCGAACAGTTCTGGCATCATGCCACTGTTCAATCCATAAATGGAATTCCTTCTATAATATCAAAGATTGATGGCACTCCCATCACCATTACTGAGGAATCCATTCGAAGCCACTTGCATCTTCAAGATGCCACAGGTATAACTGACCTAACTCTTGATACTTTACATACAGGTCTTTTTAATATAGGTTATAGGGGTCCTGCTTCTTTTACTTTCCTAAAAGCCCATTTTTCTCCTAAATGGAAATTTCTTGTACATATTATTCAGCAGTGCATGAGCCCCAAAAAAACTGGTTGGTCAGAATTTTCCTCTAATATTGCCACTGCCTTAGTGTGCTTTTCAACAGGCCAACGGTTCAATTTTTCTAACATGATTTTTCAGGGGATGTTAAGGCATCATTCCCTAAAGAGTGGGAAATTTTTGATGTATCCTAGATTTTTGGCAGAAATCATTGCACACACTTGCACCACTTCTCATTCACATAAACGGATACATGTTTCCCACAGGCACTCACTATCCTCTATAAAGAGACTTTTGAAACATAGTGCAAATTTTTTGAGTGTTGATGTTCCATTGCCTTCTGCAATGATGAACATCATTCCACAACACAGAGGAGAGGGTCCTGAGCAGCCTCAGCCTATCATCACTGCTACACCCCCAGGACCCCAACCCCCTCCTCATGATACACAACTTCCTTCTGATCCTTTTGAACAGCCAACTCGCCCACTCAAATTTCTATACAAAAGGAAAAGGGGACCAGGAGCTCCTTCCTCCTCCTCCAATAGACAAGAGCCATATATCCATGTGCAGGAGGACACTTCTGCACAGAATATCCAAAGGGAACCAATTGAGGAAACTCCCATCCTCACTCAGGAGGTGAACATCTCTTCAGAGATTGTTCATATGGGTTCTGTGGCTGGCACTACTGCTGTTTCTGCAAAAGAGACACAGGACAGTGCCAACATCTCTAAGACCACACCCATGGCAACAGCCAGTGTGCAAACACAAGCTGGAAGTCCCCGGAACCAAGAACAGAGGGGCCCAGAAGTTTCTACTTCTGGTATTCATGTCAGTGATAGATCACAAGCACCTCAGGTGTTTTCTGATCTTGAGACTAGTCTTCAACTCATGCTCTTGACGGATCCCAAGCTGAAACCTGTTGTAGCCATGTTGGAATATCAAATGTCCATCATTGCTGCACAGGGGGCTCAAATTTTTGCACTCAAGCAGGCAGAGGCGGCTCAGAATAAAAGAATGGATTATCTTCACAAGGGGTTCACCCTCTGTGGAAATAAAATCATGAAATTAGAGCAGATGATTCAAACCCAAGGGGCAAAGGTTGTAGGTCCTTCTGACCTAACCAATGCTTCCAAAAAGGGGGAGAATCAGGAGGTTCCCAAGTCAGTCCAAGCAGCTCCAATAACATCAGTCCAAGCAGCATCAACAGTTCCATCTTCTAGGCTAGCAGTCCCAACAGCTTCTCAAGCTGTTAGCCTAGAAACTCAAGCTGCTGCCCCAAAAGCAACTGGAGTTGTTCTAAGGGAAAGAGTTCAAGCTCCATTAAGTACAGTCCAAGCAACATCCTCTTCTGCAAAAGACAAGGGCAAGGGAATCCTTATTGAATCTCCAAAGCACAAATTCTCCTCCAAAGAAGCCCAGATTGCCTTTGATGCTGAAGTTGCCAAGAAATTGGCAGAAGAAATGGACAAAGAATTAGATCAGCAAGCCCAGCATCCAATAGATGATGATGAGACATTAGGTGATTACCTAAAGGGGTTTGTGGGCAAACAAGGAGAAAAGAAGAGAAAGATGCCAACAGGGCACTCCAAGGCTGAGCACAGAAGGTTTCTAATCAATTTTGCCTTTGCAGCAGGAATTCCAAAGAAAATGGCTCAGTCGATGACTACTGAAAAGCTGCAGGAGATACATGACAAAGAAATAGAGAAAAGAAAGAAAACAAAAGTCTCCCTAGAAGTCCAACCATCCCAAGAAGTCCAACCATCAAAGAAATCAGTTCAAACTGAAGCTGCTGCCAGTGCACCTGCTCCTACTGATCAAGCTGTTACTCCTTCATCTGATCCATCATCAGAAGCAAAGCTGCATCAGGTTAAGAGGGTGCTATTTGAGCAACAACGGCAAAAGGCAATGGAGATAGAGAAGCTGATTGATCAACATGATTTTACAAAGCCTTTGATTAATTACTGGTATGCCAAATCACTGGATGAAAGAGATTTAAGAGTCAAGTTTGTAATAAGAAGAGAGTCTGGACCAGAAGAAGAGTTTGATACATTCTGGCAATTGGTTCAGAAGTTGACTAGGGATGAGCTAATAAAGATGTACAATATAGGGTCTGTTACACAAGTTAGATCTGCTCTACCACAAGTGAAGCAACTTATCAGAGATCTAAATTCAATTGTTGACCCTGAATTTGCAAAGAAAGAGATAGAGGATGCTGAGAAGAAAGAGAAAAAGATCAAGCAAGTTGATCTGTTTGTCAAGTCAAGGACATACAAAATTAAATTCACAGATGGGTCTGGTATTTTCTTCAATCTCGAGTTTTATAGTTTTTCAAAAGATATGCTGCTCCAAATAAAATCTGTTAGGATATCTTGTGATAAAGAAGAGATGAAGAGAGAATTTTTGAAGGCTATAGATCAGAAACTTGCACAGTTATAAGTTTTTGAAAGCCTTGGTTTGTAAATACAGTTTACTTATTCATTTCCATTTTTTTTTGGTATAGAACTTAAAGTCTTGTGTAAAGAATTTAAGTTAGGGGGAGATTGTTGGGAAATAGTTTAAGTATGTTCAAACTGTTAGTTAGACTTCTCAGACTGTTAGCAGAGTTTATATGTAAATCCAAAGTTCATGCTGCTAGTTGAAGAAACTCGAGCTGCCAGTGTAAAAGTTCAAGCTGCCAGAGCAAATTAACTCAAGCTACTCTGTTCATGCTGTCAAGTGATTCAAGCTGCTCAACAGTTTCATAAACAGAAAGTGCTGATTTTCAGGAAAAGATATCTACATGAAGATTCCAGCATATCTATTATCAGAGAAGTCATTGTTCGTCAAGGAAACATATCAAGAAGCAATATAAATACATAGAATAGGTCTTTCTATTGTACAGGAGTTTTCTGCATATTTTGAGTCTGTAATTGCTTTATTGATTGAGTTTTCATAAGTCTCTAAGGTTGTAAAACCCTAAGAACTGTCTGTGTTCTTCGTCTAATCAAACAGATTAGAGGTGATTGTAATCATTGAATTCAGCAATACAAACAGTCTTGATTACTTCTTGTGTGTTTATTCATTATTAATTCTGAAAGTTTTTGTTAAAATAATTAAGTGTTATTCCGCAAACTTCTTGATTAAACTTTGATTCAAAGCAAGATTATTGATTTATACTCTGATAAATTCAAATCAGTTAGTCTTGGTAATTCAGTTTTAGATCCTGTCAATTTTTTTTATACATTTGTTGATATTGAAGTGATACATGATTTTATTTTGGACCACAAAACCCAAGTGTGTGCCATCAAACGCCTATTGAACTTAATTAGTGTGATGAACTAACTCATAGAGTGTGTTCAATAAGTAGGGTGGAATAGAATTTTGACGGAAAATATTGAAGAAATGCGAGGAACAAATTTCTGATGGAAAATGTTCAATAAGCAGGGCTGAACAGACTCGTGACGGAGAGTGTTCAAAAAGTGCGAGGAACACATTCCTGATGGAAAGTGTTCAATAAGCAGCTTGGTGTCGACACAATAAGGCAACAAGCTCCTACTGGAGGTTTGCTCATAAATGAGGATGATGGATCCCGAAGCCCAAAGGGACATATATCTTATCTCAGGATTAAGTTGGAGTTTTCGAGATTTACAAGATAGAATTAGACGTACGCCATAAGTTGGTCCCTCTTTTTCATAAAGGGGACCTTCCTTTGTAAGAACTCTTCCTTTGGACATAAGGAGAGATATACACTTTATCCCATTTCCCTCTTGATATGGTGACAAAAGTCGGTATAATTTAAGAAGGGAGCAAACTGGAGCTTTAGAAGAGTGAGTGTAGTCGCTGATTGGAGACTGACATAGAATATGGAAGGATAGCGGAGCTCATATTTCCAACGTGGTGCCCTATAACTGGAAGGTAACACACCGATGGGAAGGAGATCAAACCCCTTCTTTAGATATAGTATATTGAACTCTATGTATTTGTTAGGATGATGATAAGTCACGTAATAACTACACATTGATTTTTCTTTTGTCTATATGGTCTTTTTTGTATAAAACTTGCAGTATATGACAGTCCCCCAGTTCAACGCTACTACTCCATTAGTAGTATTGAACTAAAATGACAAAAGGTAAACTGGTTATATTTTTAAATAATAGTGTCATATGTGATATTATCAACATACAAATATAGTACACCGAGTTGAGTATATCGGATGTACATACTGCTAATACGTCTCCTAGAAGGTAAATTGTCTAAGTTTTAAGCGTTTCAAGATTACTTGCATGAACGTAATAAGATTGATAAAAAATAGATTGCTATATTCTAAAAAATTAGGCTTTGTATAGATATAACATGTTATAAAACAATCATATGAGTCGATCTCATACTTTGTATCCCTATGTATGAATACTTTTTCTTAAAAAATGGTTGACAAATATAAAAAACTAAATAAGATGATAATCCACAAAGTATATTTGTAATGCGTGAAGTAAAATGCAAAGTGTCTTAGACATCATGGTTCAATGCTAAGCACGGGTTGGAGCTCGGCTCTGAAATTCAATCCGAGACTAAACATCACTTACAATTTGGCATTCACAAGGCATCATGATGTAAAGTTTCATGATTGTAAGAGTAGTGGCTAAGTCTTCTTCATCGACTAGTTATACTTATACTCAACATCGGTGCTCGTGAGCATTCATTGACTCATCCAGGTATATACATGTAGGCATTTTAAATTACTAACTTCGATTTGCATCAACCAGAATTTAACAAACACGTTTACACGAGCAACATCATGTAATGGTTTTTGTCCCCCCATTTATGCTACTAATGTTCTTGGCAGCCTTGAACTACAGTAATAAATAGTGGGTTGATATTGTTACTTCAAATGTTTTGTTAGCTCAAAAAGAGTTTATGGTATTTAACGCCATATATCGTGGTGATTTTGCCCCCATCAAGTTATGCAGTTTTACAAGCAATCTTATGACCTGCATCATCATGTCTATACATGAGTCATGTCCATAAAAATATGCATAAAAAGGTTTACTAGTATTCAAGGTCGTATGAATTCTATAATTTAACGCATATGATGTTTTTGGACCTTCTTCGTCTAGTATAAATTTAATAAATATGCCTGTTTTTATTGACAAGAGATGAAAATTTGAGAACTCTAATAATGAGCAAAGTATGGTTCCAAGTGATTTATGAGAATAACATATTTGGTTTGTGGACTTACTAATGCATTATGTTGTCTCAAAAGGAAGATAGGTTTCTTCTTTATGTGAGTCCATAACCCATTGAAATGTTTCTTTTAGAAGTCGACATATGCAACACTTGCTGACCAAATGTTGAGCTAGCACAACTAGAAGATCAAGAAAACGCTTACTGACCAGATGGTAGATGTTGGAAGTTAGACTTTCCTGTCATTAGCAAAAGAATACTTTGAAATATATTAGCTTTTGATGTGATATGACATATAACAATGACATATTAGTAGCAGGCATAAAAATATTGTCTAATACATAAGGCAATTTGGTATTGTATGTGTTAAATAAACTTAAACAAGTCTTATAACTAAATAAGGTTATATAAATTACCTCTATACCTACAATTTTTATAAATTGTAGATATTTCATATTCTACCAATAGGAGTTAATCATAAGTCAGAGGTTTCTAGCACATGTTGAGAAGGTTAAAGTGTGCGTCGAAAAACAAATGTAATATTAGTAATGAGTTGGTCCTTAGTGTGTAAATTATTCGGGGGTAAAGAAAGCGGACTATGTTTAATGGATACCAATATTAATTTGAGCCAAATATTTAGCTGACAGTTAGAATGATGCCAATATTACAAAAAAGAAATGTAGTTAATGTATCATAGGTATGAATTAAAGTATGATTAGGAGGTTTGACTCAAGATGGTTGAGGGTATGTTAGGTACAAATCACCAAAGATTAACTGGTGGAACTGTTAGACCAGAAGTTGGAACTGCCAGAGATGAACTTGGGACTGCTTGGACTGAGTGTGGGAACTCTTGATTCTCCTCCTTTTTGGATGCATTGGTTTGATCAGAAGGACCAAAGACCTTTGCTAACAAGGTTTGAATCAGGTTATCTTGTTGCACAATCTTGGTACCATAGAGCTTCAACCCTTGCTGAAACTAGGCAAGCTTTTGTTGTTGGACTGATGAGAGCCTTTGGAGAGCAACAATTTGTAACCCCTGTGCAGCAATAATGGACTTGTAGTGTTCCAAAATGGCTACAACAGGTTTCAATTGTGGAGCCGTCAAATCATTAGTTGCAGACTGGCCTCAAGATCTTCAAATGATAAAGGTATTTGAGAACTATCACTGGCACCAATACTAGATGTACTAGTAGCACCTGGGCCCCTCTTTTCTTGGTACTGGGGACTTCCAGAAGGTTCTTGCACACCCTCTGTTGCCATCGGTGTGGTCTTAGTGATGTTAGAAGTATCCCTTAGAAGGGATGTTCATCTCCACATTGAGGTTGGGAGAGTCCTCAGTAGGTTCCCTTTGGATATTCTGTGCAGGAGTATCCTCTTGCGCAGGGCTATATGGTTCTGGCTGTTGGACTGAGGTGAGAGGAGCACCTGCAACCCTTTGTTTCGTTTTGGTGTATGTTTTGAGTGATGGGGCTATGGAGGTATGTCCAAAAGAAGGCTCAGAAGGGATATTTGTATCATGGGGAATGGGTTGGGATCCTGGGGGTGAAGCAGTAATGGGGGGCTGAGCCTGCTCAGGATCCTCTCACCAGTTTCTCAGACTATTAGTTCAGAAGTTCAAGTTGTTCAAATTATAAGGCCAGGTGGTGTCCTAATAAAAGAAAGAAAGCAAGGATCATCCTCAACAGTCAAAGCAGCAGTCTCAGGCAAAGGCAAAGGAATTTTAATTAAAGAGCCAAAGCTGAAGTTTATTTCTAAAGATGCTCAAGTTGCTGCTGATGCTGAACTTGCTAGAAGGCTTGCAGAAGAACAGGACCAAGCTTTTGATCAACAAGCTCAAGTTTTTCTATGGGTGATGATGAAACCCTTAGTGACTATCTTCATGGGTTTGTTGTCAAAGAGGGGCAAAAGAAGAGGAAAAGGCCAACAGGGCATTCAAAGGCAAAGCACAGAAGATTTCTAATTAATTGGCAAGTACATTCTGCAAATTCTGGAGTTCCAAGGGCTATTGCAGAATATGGACTACAGAGAAACTTCAGGCTCTGTATGATGAAGCCACTGCCAAAGCCAAAGCCCCTGAACAGGTCAAAGAACCTTCTCAAACTATTCTTGTACGTCAACCAGAATAACTTTCTCAAACTGTTGCTGTGCCTCAACCAGAAGAATTTTCTCAATCAAAGTTTGATAAAGTAAATAAGGTTATTTTCAAACAGCAAATGGATAAGGCCATGGAGATAGAGAAAGCCATGGATAAGCATGACTTTTCCAAACCACAATTGTTTTATGGTATGCCAAGTCAATGGATAACATTGACTTGGTACATCATTTTGTGGTTAAAAGAGAAGTTGGTAAAGATGAAGAACATAAGAACCTGATTCAGATTGTTCAAAGGATGACTATGGAAGAGCTGACTCAGATGTACAATATTGGGAAGGCTAGTCACTCTAGATCTCCAATTGTATGGGTTCAGAACTTTATGACAGGTCTTCAAAGCATCATGAAACCAGAAAATTCAAAATCAGAAATAGAGGCTGCCAAGGAGATGAATATTGTACAGGTTGATCTATATGAAAAATCCTTAACATATAGACTCAAACTGGCAAATGGATCCAACAGGGTCTATGGTATTCAATTTCTCGACCTTCCAATAGGAATGGCTAAATCAGATGACTTCAGTGAAGACAAAGTGTGACAATGAAGATTTGAAAGAAACTTCATAAAGGCTATAAGGCAGAAACTTGCACAATTGTAAATATGTAAGTTTTTGGATGCCTTAGTTTGTACATAACAGTTTTACTTTGTAAATATTTCCTTATTTTTGAACCTGTAAAGAAACTTAAAGTCTTAGTAAGAATTTAAGTTAGGGTGAGATTGTTGGGAAATAATCTAAGTATGTCAAGATGTTAGTTAGGATTTCTCAAACTTTTAGTAGTATTTCTGTGTAATTACAAAGTTCAAGCTGCTAGTTCAAGAATCTCAAACTGCTAGTTCAAAATGTTCAAGCTGCTAGAGATAAAGTTCAAGCTGCTTCAGGAGATGATAACAGAAAGTGCTATAAGTCAGGAAGTGATAAAGATATCAAGATTTGAAGATCTTCTGAAGATATCTATTCAAGGAAAATCGTAGTTTGTTAAGGAAACAAATCAGAAGGTTATATATAGAGGTAGACTAGGTCTTTCTTATGTACTCGGTAATCAGAAATTGAAAATTGTAATTCGTATTTTGATTGAGTTTTCTCAAACCTCTAAGGTTGTAAAACCCTAAGAACAATTTGTGTTCTTCGTCTAATCAAACAGATTAGAGGTTCTTGTAATAAGTGATTATCAATACAAGAGGGTTTGATATTAATAGTGTTTCTGTCATACTTATTCTGTACTTACTGTTCAGAAAGTTTTTTTAAAACATGTAAGTGTTATTCCGCGAACTTCTTAATTGGACTTTGATTCAAAATGATATTATTGGTTTAAATCTGATTTATTCAAACCAGTTAATCTTTGGTGATTTGATCCTGACAAAATGAGTATGGTATCATTAATATGATCGGAGCCATGTATAGAAATACATTTAAGGATGACATATGAATAACCAATCTAATAAATGGTATGACCAATATATGTTAAAAGTGTGACTCGAAGTGGTCAAAGGTCTGAATGTTCCACTAAGAAGGGATTCGGAGGGGTAACTCTACTCAGAGGGAATTTCAAGTTTAAAGACTAGACAAAGGATCTTAGAGGTTTTGCTAAGAGGTCTATGTTTGGATTTGGGTTTAATGATGCCACATGATGAAGAAAATTGGATTAAGAAGCCTCTAAGCTAATTTGAATAATAAGTTTTTCATATGAGCTATTATACTTCTTCTCCTCCCCCCTCCTTTTATTGTTTTTGAAAAATCAAAAATGAATCACTAGATGAGACGAAGTCAAACTTCTACTAGATTATACGCAATGCAATTAATCATTTCGCTAAAGATTGTAGAGTCAAAGGTAGCTGCCCAAGAGGTTTGTAGGTAAAAAGAGCTAAATGGAATTTGACGATGTTACTTATGTAGGTACATATGCCTAAGCTTCACTACACAATGAAATAATGTCGAATTGGGAAAGCTTTAAAGAAATCTGAATGAAACATTGTTTATAAGAGTCATTATGTGCTTCCCCCTCCTTTTTTTTTTGAAAAATGAAATATCACTTCCCGGAAATGTAACAAGTCATCTAATTGGAGGGACCTCCTCCGGATGATGTTCGACTAAACCAATAGAAGCAAAGGTAATAAATAACATAGATGAGTCAATCAATCGTATCATTGATCTTTAAGTGTATTGTATATTAGTCCTTAAATGGCTAGAGTTGTGTGTAAACAAGTACACCAAATATGATTATTCTTTAAAAGGTTGTGACCTGAGGAATGAAGTTACGATATTTATTGCAACATAAATTTTCAAAGAAGGTTTGAAAATTTTATTATTTATATAAAACATTATTAAGAATAAGAGTCGTATGAGAAATCATCAAAGATGGAAAGAAGTATGCTTTAGGCAGACAAACTTACATGAATGACCTACTAGGTTCAGAAGGTTTTACTCAAAAAGGTTCTAGGTCAAAGTTAAAAGGTAATCGGGTCAAATGTTAAAGGTTTTTACTAAAGACATACATGGTCCCAACTAGTGGAATACGATCAATGACATGAAGATCGTATCCATAAGTTTTGACTAAAAGATAAGAAAGTCAAAGGATTTATGTCAAAAGGTATGCATCTGAGTATCTAATTGAGGAGTCAGAACTCATATGGTTTGGTTGAAGGGTCGAACGATACAGTTTTGAAGACTCAAACTAATGAGTCAAAAGGCAGGGTTCTGACTGACGAGTCATAAGGTATGATTCACTGTCCTGACTAAAGGGTCAGAAGGTGTAATTCGAAGATTCGACTGAAGAGTCAGAAGGTATAGGTTGAGAATCTGACTAAGGGTCAAAAGGTATAGGTCGGCGTTCTGACTAATGAGTCAGAAGGTATAGGTCGGAGTTCTGACCGAGGGGTTAGAAGGTGTTGGTCGGAGTTCTAACTGAAGGTGTTGGTCGGAGTGCTGACTAAGGGGTCAGAAGGTATAAACTGAGGTTATCTATCAAAATGCAAGAAGCTTCCTTCTGAGGGGATACCCCTCGAAAGCTTGAATGTCTCCACCATGGACAGAAAGCTTTTAACAAATGGTCAATGATTTTTTACTAAATATTAGAAGATTTTGCAAGAAGGTTATGATATGAAAACATAATTAGAAATCAAGGAACAGACGTCAAGAGATTCCGATTAGAATATCATTCAAACATGGAAAGTCAGAAGACTTCGATTACAAGTAAAAAACTTTGCGTTTTGGTTATCAGACTTCATGGTCGCAAGTCAGAATTCTGTCCTACATCTCTTTGACTAGGGTGTGGGGTGCAATCCCTTATCCCTTTTAGCTTTACAACTTTAACAAATTTTTTTAGAAAGAGTCCTTTTGTCCTTTTCTACATTTAGTGGTCTCTTCATCACTTTATTTTTGTAAAAGACATCACCGTCCATGATGTACTGAAGAGCGTAAAAAACATCTTTTGTTCATTTCCATCTTATGTAAAAACATCTAATTTGTCCCTTTTCAAATGAGCAATTATCTTTATTTCCTTTATTTTAATATTTTCCTTTGGTAAAGTTTTCTTTTAATAAAAACATATCTAAGATGAGTCCTTCAGACCTTGAAGCGGAAACCCACTCGGAAGTCTGTCTTCCAGACTTCCGACCCATTAAATTATTGTCAAAATTCATAATATAGATCAGAAACTGTAAAGTATTGCCATTATATCTTATTTTCAAATTAACAAGAAGATCAATCGCTGAATAAATTCAACAACAAATAGGTGGTTTAACACTTTCACAATCATATAGAGATTTAATAGACACGAATAAGTAAGATAGTGGAATAAACATTAGAACTTGGATACCAAATGGAGATGGAAGAAATCATGGAACATGATAGTTTGTTGCGTCCAATGCTCCAACATGCATGGTTAGAAAGGTTCTTACCGATAGGCTCTGACTTACAACTTTAGGCTATGTTGTAGAGTTTAGCCATTCATTTTTCCAGTAGATTACAATTTTCTTAGAGTGTACATCAATAACGAGTTCGAAAAATTACCAAATCAAAAAGAAAGAAGTAAGAGCGACCGATGGCTACGCCGATCCCACGAATGACGCCATTTGTTTGAACGGTAATATTCCATTTTCTATATACACCTTGAGATATATTCAAATATGATCATCCATCTTTAATATAGCAATCTGAGAGCCAAATAAACAAGAAAGGTCAGCGTACCACGCAGGGGGAGGCCCCTGCGTGGCACCTCCAACGCTCAAGTCAGACAGAGTACCGAGTAACGTTACAGAAAGAGAGAAAGTAATCTAGAGTTTTTTTAGGATGAGGAAGATGATCTCTGTATATGAGAATCAACCTGCTATTTATAATAGCCTTACCTTGTCATTTCCATTAAGGAACCATGGCCTCTAACTTGCAGTACTCGGAGGGCAGACCTGCATCCAATCAGGGAGCCCCCTTTATGCTGTCACTTTGACCCTGCCATTTTGTCTTTTGCAGGTGTTATTTGTAGTGGTCAGAGGGAAAAAAAACTTTCCCTACTCATGTCAATAAATATCAAGATGCCACATAGAGGGTGATTTAAACACACAAACAGTTAGTTGAATTGGGTTCTAACGGTGTACTCTTTTAAAGTTAGTTAAACAAATGAGTAATGGGTAGTGACCGAGTTTAAATGGAAAAATATGAAAATGAGAGCTCTTTGTCTCCTTGCTTTCATTCTAACATCATTGAAATTGAAACCTAAGAATTAGTGTGTGTGTGTGTGTGTGTGTGTAATAGATGAAGGAAAAGAGAACCAAAAAGAACTAGAGGCCTAATTCAAGTGGAAATTGGTTGCTCAACTTTCATCATCATCATTAAAATTGTTATTGATATTCAAGTAAGGGTATAGCTCCAAATCCTTGAGTTTTATGTGTTAATTCATGTAAAATAGTTGGGATTTTGTCTATATGTGTTTTTGGAGCATTTCTGGTCTAGTCAATATAGATGTACAAAACACATGGAACTCGATTTTGGGGTTAAGTCCCTGGACTAAGTAAAATAGAGTAATATGATGTCTTTGTTCGTCCTCAATCATGACCACGATCACCTTGATTGTGGCCCACGATGGTGTTATGGCGGTTAAGGTGATCATGGTCAAGGGGTAAGCCGATATGGGGTCTCAGGCTGGCATGGTTGAGTACGGCTCGCGACGGGAACACGACCCACGATTTGGGATTTCAACCGCGATGGCCAGGGTCACATGCTAATAAGTTTTTTTTTTGAACGACAAACTATCCTACTCTTACTCCTAAACTACTTCTTTTACCCCAAGACTTACTTTCTCCACCTAAATTTCAACTTGCCTCCGACGAGAGTCGAACGCATGACCTCTCACTTACATATCCACCCTCTTACCAAATGGGCTAAACCCCATTGGTACATGCTAATACATGAAATGGTCAGGGAGAAGATTAGATACTTGTGAAGTTCGTGAGCTTGTGTTCATGTGAGATGCAAGTTACTTTTTTGTGATGTACAGATAATTACATTCTTATAAATGCATGATTATCGTGTTTTATTATTGGGTAATCAAATACTTGGATAGTGGGATTTAGGGATAATTGCGCAAAAAACCTTCAGCTTGTCAGTTTTTTGTGATTAAAAATCATTGCACAAAAAAATCCGAACTAACTAAAAATCAGTAAATCAATGTTTTATCAATGGGTAACCGGTTAAAGCTGGTTATTAATCCTACATAGACAGGTAAATAACCTACAAGGAATATTTTTAATGGTTGAAACTGATTGCCAAGTATTACACATAATTTGAACCCCGTTG
This sequence comes from Centrapalus pauciflorus, assembly GCA_020465985.1. Taxonomy (NCBI): domain Eukaryota; kingdom Viridiplantae; phylum Streptophyta; class Magnoliopsida; order Asterales; family Asteraceae; genus Centrapalus; species Centrapalus pauciflorus. The sequence goes on along the minus strand of JAANYP010000053.1, from coordinate 112,379 downwards.
ATAATTTTAATTATAATTTTTAAACGAGATTACATCATCAACGGGGTTTTAAATGATGTGTAATACTTAGCAACCGGTTTCAACAATTAAAATTATTCCACGTAGGTTATTTACCAATCCACGTAAGATTAATAATCGGTTTCAACCGGTTACCCATTGATAAAACATTGATTTACTGATTTTTAGTTAGTTCGGGGTTTTCTATGCACCGAAAAATAGTTTGGGATTTTAATCACAAAAAACTGACAAGTTGGAGTTTTTCACGCAATTATTTCTGAGATTTATATATTAATCATGCTAATTATTGGGTTTAAATTATTATAATGAGGCTTTCATATGAATTGTATATTGTGTTGGGTAGGGTAGCTCCCAACCTTTCAGCTGACTATTTAGGTCTTGTTTGTTTTTACTTAAGAAGCTCTTAACAACATCTGAAGTCTAAACTTCAGATCTATAATGAAATAAGATTGTTTGTTTAGATTTAAACTTTAGAAGTTAAAACCTCTATATTTACCTCTTAAAATTAAGAGGTTAAATTTTGGCTGAAAAAAAATAAGAGGATATTTTCTCTCTCCTGCTACAAGTTACAACCCTAATTTTATCATATTAATTATTTTATTTTAATTTTTTTTATTTAAATTAATTAATTATAATATATTGTTAGGCACAAAAAGGCCTCAGTAAAACCTGCTGTACATCTGAGGGGGAGATTTTTTATCAAACCTGTTGATGCATTTGAAGGTTAAATTTAAGGCCTGTTATATGCCTTATTGAAACCTGAAAATGATTTGCAATATCAGCCCAAAGCTATTTACAATGTTGCATTCGTTACAACAAAGACAATTTGTCCAAACTGTTCTGTCTGCTGAACAGGCTGGACATAAACTGTATACACTGCTTTATTCTGTTGAGCAGCTTGGACAGTGTACAAGTGTTCTGTTCTTTGTGAACAGAACCTATTCTTTGTGAACAGGTTAAACACCTTATGGAATATGTTTCCAAGTCCTCATGTATTGTTTTTGGCTGCAAGATCAGTTTACAAGTCGAAGACAAAGTGGAAAACAGAACTGCACAGCCTGCCCATGCTGTTCTGTCACATGAAGACAAACAGATATTTGAAAAGGGTGACAGACCTTTTCTTATATCAAAATGGCATTAGCAAAAGAAGAAAGATGCAAAGTTGACATTCCTCTTTTGGTTAAAGCCGTATGCAACAGTGACAAAAAGGAAAAGACAAAGATTCCGCCATGTGAAGACAAAGGTACTTTATCAGAACGTCCAGAAAGGTGTCTTGTCCTTTTGGAAAGACTCTCCTTTATCTCTTCTATCCAATGAAGAAGCTTCACTGAGATTCTCCTTTTGGGTATAAAAGGAAGCTTCTAAGGATAAAGAAATAATCAAGAGTGTGAAATCAGAACGTGCATTGAAGTGTGTTATTCCATGCATGCAAGTCTGCTTATATAAAACAGTAGAGTGTCTCTAAGCTGTTCATGTATAAGCTGTCCTTCTGAGTCTTGTTAAAAAACAGTGAGTGCTTCTAAGTGAGTGTATTCATTGTAACTAGTCTGAGTGAGTTTTAGATTAGTTGACAAACAATTGTATCTGTCATCTCAGCTTGAACCTTTCCGCAATCAAGCTTGTTTGTAATTAACTTTTGTTGATAATACATACAAACATTGAGAAAAGAGTATTTAAGTTTTAAATAGCTGTATTCACCGCCCCTCTACAGCTTAGAGCTATATACTTGGGAAACCTTTTGGGACCTACAACTGGTATCAGAGCAGTGTTAGAGTGTGTGTCATCTCTAAGATCTCTCATTTTTCCCTACGTTTCCATGGACAACAGTTCTGCAAATTCCTCTTACTATGACAATGGGTCAATGGCCAAACCCCCAAAGTTCAATCATCAGAACTTCTCTGGCTGGAAGTGCAGAATGATGCTCTATTTAGAGAATCTGGATGTACAACTACCAGAGATAGTAATGGAAGGTCCCTATGTGCCAACCTCTGTTACTACCATAACTTCTGCTGTTGAAGGAGCAGCTCCTGAAATCAGAACCTTTGAGAAGGCCAAAGCTCAATGGTCTGATGAAGACAAAAGTATGGTTGCTCTGGATGCAAAGGCCAGGAATAAGCTGGTTATCTCTCTGCCTGATGATGTGTTCAAACAGGTTGAGAAGATGAAGACTACAAAGGAGATGTGGGATACTTTGTGTACCGTCTATGATGGACCCACAATCACATTGGATAACAGGATTAGCAATCTTGTTAGACAGTATGAACTTTTCTTTGCAAAACCAAAGGAGACTCTCACAGAAACCTACACCAGGTTTACTGCTCTTGTTAATGATCTCAAAGCTGTTGGGATCACCAAGGACAGCTTGAGCCTGGTGAATAAGTTCTTGGACATCTTACCTGAATAATGGAACTACTTTTCTACCATCTTGAGAAATTCAGGTACCATCAAAGGTATGGATCTTGTAAACTTATATGGATCCTTACTAAATGATGAACAGTCAAGGCAGCCGAAGAGAAATGCCTTGGAAATGTCCAAGAGAGGTGCTGCCTTAGTGGCCAGCATGAGACAACCTGTTGGGCAGTTATGTGATGTGTCCACACAACCTGATCAGTAGGCTGATGATGAAAGAGAGGAAATGTCTGATGAGGAAGACAGTGAAGATCTTGAAGAGCTTGATGATGAGCAGATATTAGCCATGCTTGTCAAAAGGTTCAACAAGAAGAGGTTTGGAAGAAATATGCTGCAGGGAAACTCAAATGCTGGCAAGAAGAAGGCATTTGATAAATCTAAAGCTGAGTGCTTCAAATGTGGCAAAACTGGCCATATAGCTGCTGACTGTGTGTCAAAAGCTGTTGGGCAGTCTTCCAAACCATACAAGACCAACAAGGATGATGATTATAGGGTTAAGTACCTTATGGCCATGGCTAAGCTGAAAAAGTTGGAAAACTCAGTGGCTTCCAACAAGCAAAAGGGACTAATGGCAGAGACATGTGACTGGGAGGAGTCTGATTCATCATCAGATGAAGAAGATAACAATTGTCTGATGGCAAATACTGATGTCCCATCAACTAGCAACTTCAAACAGGACTTGGCTGAAGCTGAAGCCTTCAGCAGCTTGGAGAACTGGAACCCTACAATGATGTACAAGGTACAAAATTTATGGCTTACGGTTCAGATGAAAAAGTGAAAATGTTTGAATATATGTTAGTTGATTTAAAAGCTGTTGTTGAGAAGCATAATGTTTTACTAACTAAGATCTCTAAGCTTAAAACTGATCTTGAAATTAAATCTGGTAAACTGGACAGTTTCCATAAGTTGGAAACTGAACTTGATGAACTAAAACACATCAAATCCATTTTACTGGAAGAAAAGAGAGAAACAGATGTAAAACATGCAAAGCTTCAAAAGATAGTTGACTCTTGGTGCCAATCTGCACAAAAGTCAGCCATTGTATAAGTCAGCAGATCCCTGCACAAATACGAGCCTATCTTGGAGGGGATCTTGACACAACAGCTTCCATTGTTGAGATTAATAATCTGAAAGATGACTTATCCACTGTTGGTGAGCTTCCCAGTACTTTCATTCAGAAAGTTAATGGAAAGCTGATCTCAACAAACAGGTTTGTCAGGCCTCAAAACACTGACAGCTTGTGTGAAAAAGGCCCAAAAGCTAACGATGGAATGTGTTCTCCATCAAATCAGCCTACTAAGTGCTATGCTGAGTCTCACAAGCAAAAGAAAGGAAAACATACTCAAACTGCATCTGTGGACACTAAACATGTTGACAAAACAGGCTCTGGGTTCAAAGCTGATGGCAAGAGACATGTTAATCCTTTTGATGCTAAACATTTTGAAAATAAGTTTTTAAAAGGTAAGCAACCTGCTTTCAACAAGGGTAAGCCTCATGTTGAAAGTAAATCTGCTGTGGTTTCAAATAAGTTTTCAAATCATAGTGGAAAACTGGTTATAAATGAAAATAAGTCTTTCAAAACCAGAAACAGTGATTATGCTGATAGGCAGCTTCAATCACATCACAGTAAGGGCAAAGGCAAAGCCATTGCTCAGCCTGAGAAATCTGGGAATAAGTTTCCCAAACATGTGGAACGACAAAAGCCAATCAAGCTTCCTGTTTTTGACATCTGTTCTCCCAAAAATAGGAAAGAAGAAACAGGCAAAGTTGTTGCTATTATGCCATCCACCCAAGCTGTTGATTCATCGAAAAATAGTAATAAGTTTGCTAAACCTGCTGATAAAATCAACAGAAATAATTCAGAATGTGTTTCTGAAAGCTCTTCTTCCAAAAAGGCCAAAAAGAGAAAATGCTATAAATGTGGAAAGAAGACACACATGGCCAAAGACTGTCCTGAAACTGAGGACATGAGGCCTGTTGACTCTGCTAATTCCATCATTGCTAAAACAAGCAGTGTTGGAAGTAACTTAGTCAATGAGAGTGGTATACAATTTGATACCATTCAAATAGGAAATATTAATGTGGATATCACTAGCCCATCGACACATGTTGATGAAGTAGGAGAACTCATCTCTGTGATGAGTTCCCCTAAAAGTAACTAATATTTTCCTATGACATTCTGCAGGATAAACAACCATCCCAGGTTTGGTATATGGATAGTGGCTGCTCAGGGCACATGACAGGTTGCAAGGACCTGCTGAATGATCTCAGGCCTGAAAAAGGGCCAAAAGTCACTTTTGGTGACAATGTACAGGGATCCACTGAGGGATATGGAACTCTTAAAGCTGGTGCTGCAGTGTTCAAAAGAGTAACCTATGTGGTTGGGCTAAAACATAACCTTGTAAGCATAAGTCAACTGTGTGATGCTGTCTACAAGGTTCACTTTGATGAGCACCTGGGTTTCAAATTGAATCCCCAAGGCAAAGTTGTGCTGTGTGCTCAACGGAAGAAAGTTGTATATGTTTTGGATATGCAATCTGCTGATCCCACAACTGAAACCTGTTTTCTCACAAGAACAAATGCAGACCTAAACTGGTTATGGCACAAAAGGCTGTCACACCTGAACTTCAAGAACATCAACAAATTCTGTAAGAAAGAGTTAGTAACAGGTTTGCCTTCCATGACTTTTTTTAAGGATAAACTCTGCACAGCTTGTGAAAAAGGCAAGCAGAGGAAATCATCTTTTAAATCCAAGCATAATTTTTCTATTGATACTCCTCTCTTCTTAATCCACTTGGACTTGTTTGGACCTGTTAATGTTCCAAGTCTTGGAGGAAGAAGATACACTCTAGTAGTGGTTGATGAGTTCTCCAGGTTTACATGGGTAATCTTCATGAAGAGCAAAGGAGAGACTGCTAGAGAAATCATTGGATTTGTTAAAAAGATGGAAATGCTGAACTCTGCTCAAATGAAGCAGCTTAGAAGTGATCATGGTACTTAGTTCAAAAACAGTACTCTTGAAGACTTCTGTGAAGAAAAAGGGATCTCTCAAAACTTTTCAGCAGTAAGAACTCCACAACAAAATGGAGTTGCTGAAAGAAGAAATAGAACCCTTATTGAAGCTGCTAGAATCATGCTGTGTGCATCTGGTTTACCTTCATCATTCTGGGCTGAAGCTGTCAACACTGCTTGCTTCACCCAAAACAGATCCTTAGTGGTGAAAAGGTTCAACAAAACTCCCTATGAGCTGCTCAAAGGGAGGAGGCCAAATATTAGCTACTTCCATGTGTTTGGATGTCCCTGCTTCATTCTGAATCAAAGGGACCAACTGGCAAAGTTTGAACCAAAAGCTGATGAAGGTGTATTTGTTGGATACTCTGCTATCTCCAAAGCCTATAGAGTATACAAAAACAAAAGAAAAGTGATAGATGAATCTATCAATGTCACTTTTGAAGAGTCCAGAAATGCCTCCACCAAAGCTATTCCTGAATCAGTTTCAGGATACTTCAACTTTGATGATCTCATGCATTCCAATAGTGAAGAGGACTCAAAAGCTTCCACTACATCCAAAGTGGAACCTGCAAACCATGATGGACATGATGATGATTATGTTGATACACCCTGTGTGAATAAGTGTACTGACTTAATTACAACTACATGTCCTGAACCAATCAATGCTGATTTTCCTGGATCCTCTACTGATATGTTCAACAGTGGTCAGTCATGTTCAACAAGTGAACAGGCTCAAGACAACAGTGTGTCTGAAAATCTTGAGAGCTGTTCAACAGGAGTTGCTGAAGATGCTAACAACTCAGAAGAATCCTCATTGCAGAATGATCCTAAGTGGATCAGATGTCACCCCAATGATCAAATCATTGGTGACATCAACAAAGGGGTACAAACAAGATGGGACAGCTTAGGGAACTTTTGTATGTTCTCTAGTTTTTTGTCTCTCATGGAGCCAAAGAAAGTAGATGAAGCACTTAGAGATGCCAATTGGATCACTGCCATGCAAGAAGAACTCAATCAGTTTGAGAGAAACAAGGTATGGAAGCTGGTCCCTGCTCCTAAAGGTAAAACTATAACTGGCACCAAATGGGTTTACAGGAACTAGATGGATGAGCAAGGTCATGTCATTAGAAATAAGGCAAGACTTGTTACTCAGGGCTATAGACATGAGGAAGGCATTGACTGCGATGAAACATTTGCTCCTGTGGCCAGGCTGGAGGCAATTTGTTTGTTTCTAGCCTACGCTGCTCATAAGAGCATGAAGGTATTTCAAATGGATGTGAAGAGTGCATTTTTAAATGGAAAGCTGCAAGAGGAAGTTTATGTCAAGCAGCCTCCAGGTTTTGAAAATGAAGATCATCCAGGTTTTGTCTATAAGTTTGACAAAGCTCTCTATGGTCTAAAACAAGCCCCTAGAGCCTGGTATGACACTCTTACTGATTTCCTTATGAGGAATGGGTATTCTAGAGGTAAAGTGGATACCACACTGTACATAAAGAGAGTGAAGTCTGATATTATGCTTGTTCAAATCTATGTGGATGACATAATATTTGTATTCACTAACGAACAATTATGCAATAATTTTTCATTACTCATGAAATCCAAGTATGAAATGAGTATGATGGGAGAACTTACTTTCTTTTTAGGATTACAGGTTAAACAAACCTCAACTGGAATTTTTATAAATCAAAGAAAGTATACTTTAGATCTATTGAAAAAGTTTAAATTTGATCAAAGTTCTCCTATTAAAACCCCAATGGCAACCAATGTAAAGTTGGATGCAGATGCCAGTGGCAAAGCTGTTTCAGTAACAGCTTACAGAGGCATGATTGGGAGCTTGCTGTACTTAACTGCTAGTAGACCTGATATTATGTTTGCTACCTGTTTATGTGCCAGATTCCAAGCTGATCCTAAGGAATCACATCTAGCTGCTGTGAAAAGAATCTTCAGATACCATAAGGGTACACCAGGTTTGGGTCTTTGGTATCCCAAAGACTCAAGCCTTGAACTAACAGGCTATTCAGATTCTGATTTTGCAGGTTGCAGGCTAGACAGGAAAAGCACAACAGGTGGATGTCAACTCCTTGGTGGTAAGTTGATAAGTTGGTGTAGCAAGAAGCAGAACTCAGTTTCTACTTGTACTGCTGAAGCTGAGTACATTGCTGCTGGAAGCTGCTGTGGGCAGATTCTGTGGATGTAGCATCAGCTTGAAGACTATGGACTTGTAATTAGGAAAACTCCTATTCTGTGTGACAATACATGTGCCATAGCTATTTCCAACAATCCAGTGTTTCACTCCAGAACAAAGCATATCGAAGTCAGACATCACTTTATCAGAGATCACATTCAGAAAGGTAATGTGGAGGTAAGTTTTATTTCCACTGATGAACAGCTTGCAGACATTTTCACCAAACCTCTTGATGAAAACAAGTTTAATTACCTTGTCAGCAAGCTGGGCATATTAAACAAAAGTGACTAAGTGTCTTTAATGTCCAAGACTTGATATGTCTCACACTGCTCAAGTTCTTTCAGAACAGCTTAGACAGAACAGGCTATGCATGTTCTATACTTAGCTGATTTCTGCAAAACTTGAACAGCTTGAGCATATAACAGGTTTGAAAAATAACAACTTATCTGTCAAGCCTGATCTGATGATCAACTCTCCAACCTGCTCACTCTCTCAATCTGTCATACGAGACATTGTCTTGTAACCTGATCAGCTACTGAACACAACTTGTTCTTACAAAGCTGAACAAAATGAAGGAGCAGCTTGAAGAGTGAACAGCTTGTGATGACCTTGCTCATCACAGGTTTTACCATCAGCTTGGACTATCAGTTTAATTACCTTTCTTCAGAATTAAGTTACTTAATTTCTTTTTTTATTTAACTTAATTACTGCGATAATGTGGGTTTCGTGTGTAAGTGATTAAAAAGAGCTCAAGTGGTCTGACAAACGGTCTGACATGGACAACCGTTCCGTTTTCCGTTAACGACCTTTTCAAATCAACCGCCCGAATGTTTCTCTCTCATACCCACTCACATTCAAATCCTATAAATACCTCCTACTGTTTCATCTTCGTCTTCCTCAGTACTTCCATAAACCTCCTAAAAATCCTAAAAATCGACTAAGTGTCTTGTGCTTCTGTCACTCTCACTACTTCCCAAATGGCTCAAAGAAACAACCCCTTTCTACCAGTATTCGTTGGTGATGATGTACAAAAACACTCATCAGTCACCACAATGCTTACCCTGAAACCCACTAACTACATTGCAAACCTCACAATCCCAAAAAACTATGTGGGGAAAGGCTATGACCAAATGGTGGAGTTTTTGAAGGTTCATCCGTTGAACTACGTCATGACTGCTACTCCTGGTGTCCTATACCAGGAGATGATGTATGAGTTCTGGTACACTTGTGCCTACAACCCAGATACCAAAGTCATCAAGGGCACCATACTCAATGGGACTCAGACCATTGAGATCAACACTCGTCTGCTCAGGGAAGTTCTTCGACTCCCTGTGGTTGAAAAATATGATCAACCACAACCTGAAGATGAACAGATGGAGAATCTGCTGCACTTCTGTGGTGTAGCAGAACCGAAGGTTGGAGCAATGCTGTTCAGAAAAGATTTGTCTCCTACTTATAGCTTCTTGTTTGCCTCTGTGGTAATGTGCTTCAGCAGCAAAGTTGGTTCCTTTGACCAACTGAGCCGTGATGAAGTTCCTGTAGTTATGCAGCTTGTGGATGGAACTACAATAGACATGGCTAAGTGGATTTTCTTGAATTTGAGGAACCTGGTGCACCAGGAGACACGACCAGCTGCTATTCGATATCCCAGGTTTCTGAGTCTCATCTTCAAACATATTTGTGGTGAGCATTTGTATAACTCTCAGCCTTTACTTCATACTGCTGCATTTCCTGTAATCGGGAATAGAGTTTTCTATACTCCTGTTCTCCTAAATGAGCCTCCTCTGTCAACACCAATGAGGAGGTTGTTAGGACTGGTGGAAGGACCCTCTGATGTGAGGGTGGATCCAGAAGCTGCTCCCAGAAGAAAATCCAAAGCCAAGGCCAAGCTTGTTAAAAGGACCCTGGAAATCACTGAAGCTGGGCCTGTCCACAAGAAGGCCAAAATAACTCAGTCTGAGTCTGCACCCTTAGCCTCTGTGGCTGAGGGGGAGCAGGCTCCTCACCCTGGGTCATTTGTTGATCCTGAAGCCTTTGTGGCTGGTGCCTCTGTGGCACCTGAGACTATGGAACAGGTTAACCCACCTGTTTCTGACCCAGTCTCCAAACCTGTCCAGTCTGAACCTCTCATCTCCTCTCCAAAATCCCCCACTTCATCTCACATTCTATACCAACGCTAAAAGAAACCAACAGCCCAAACTAGCCCCTCTGTTCCCTCTCAACAGGGTTCAGTTGAAAAAGAAGCCACCTCTGCTGCCTCTCCTATTTTGGGAGAAGGATCAGCACACTTGGAGCCTGCTTCACTCCACCCTGTGTCAACCCCAAGTCAGCCTAGACCCTCTGGTTTCTCCCAACAGGAGCCAGTTGTACAAATGGAGACAGCCACATCAACTATTCCAGCCTCCCAATAGGCTGAGAATATTGAAAGACAGGAGTTCTCTCCACTCCATACTGAGTCCACACTGTCCCCATCCCATACTTCTCTACACCCTGAGTCTGCACGAGGTGTCCACCCTGCTGGCTTAGACCACCCAGCAGATCAGCCTCAAACTTCTGCTCCTCATGATGCAGCTGTTCTACACCAAACAGCTGCTAAAGGACCCACAACTCTAGAGCTGATGAACCTCAAGGAACAGAACATCCCTTTGGTGTGGCTAATCCATTTATGCAAACTCCATCAACAGGTTTCACCACTGCTGATGTTGAAATGCAAATTCCATCTCCCCATGATGAGGTACTTTTAAACCAAGGTACTGCAGAGGGAACCACCACTGGCCTTAATGAAGGTACTGCAGAACAAGCAGTGTCTGAAAGGCTGCCATCCACTACCCACTCTCCTGATGATGCAACTACAGCCACTGCTGAAGGACCCATCGACCCCTCCAAGCTGGGCCACATTACTTTTGCTCAGGCTATGGAGCTTCTTTCCAAAATACCCTCTTCCTCTACATCACATCCTCATACACCAGCCTCATCATCTTCATCTCCATCCATCCACTCAAAACAATCCACCCATACACATCCATCTCCTAAAGACATACCTTTGAAGGATCAGCTCTCTTTGCTGACCAACAAAGTTGGTTCTTTAGAAACCTCCATGTCTTCTCTACCCTCTCTAATTTCAGACTCTGTGTCTGAACAGCTTAAGGGATTCTTTGATCTGTTCAAGGATTCCTTCCCAGCCACTCCACAAACTGACAACTCCTCACAGCTGCTTGCACTCACTGCATAGCTGCAAAATGTCTCCACCTCCCTCTCCTCCATTCTTTCACTCCAACAGGACTCTGTGTCCTCTATGACAGCCATCTCCAACCAGCTGTCATCTCTCCTCACCACTTGTAGTTCTACCCTTCCTACCACTTTGGCCAGCTTAAACACCTTAATAAGCTCTCTATCAAATTCTGTGTCATCAAATCTTGCTGATGTGCAGGACTCTCTAGAGTTACATCTTGCACAACTCCAAACTTTGCTGTTCACAGCTTCTGATAGGGAAAACATTCTTAAGCTGACCTTCCTTGCTGATACCCAATCATCCTCTCTTCAAGACTGTCTTTCCCAACTTACAGAGGTGAACGACAACCTGGCTTTCTTAGTGCATAGCCTGGTTGGTCCCAAGCCTGCTGCCAAAACTGCTGGCAAACCTGCTGACTTCGTGTCTTCAGGCAGACCAGGTGTTGAAGATGCTGGTCCATCTCCTTCAAAGGGGGAGAAGTCATCTGCCTCGAAGACCAAGTCTAAGGGGGATAAACCTTCTTCTCCCAAGGAGAAATCATTACCTACTGGTCAACCAGTAGGAGCATCTGCAACAGGTACAATGGAAGGTGCCTCTCAAGCTGCTCAGCCTACTCAGACTGAATCTCCAAACCCTGCTCAGTCTAAGGGGGAGGAATTCAATTTTGAGGGCAGGCCAAGCAGTAGAAGGAGGCATCTCATTTTAGAGGAAGAAGAGGAAGAGGAAGAGGCTCCTGAAGCTGTTATCACTACAACAGCTAAAGGAAAAGAAAAAGCAGCAATTGATTCTGAACAGCAGAAGGAAGCAGACTTAAAATTTCACAAAGCCAGGGCAAAGGAAATGGGTCTTCCTATGGATAAATACTTTGAGTTCAGAGATGAACAACTTCAAGCTCTGGAAGCTCTAAGAAAAGAAGAAGCCTCTGCCAAAGCTGCCAAAACTTTTGCACTTCAAGAGGCAAGCAAAATCAAAATGCCTTCTTTGGATGTGCAAAAGAAACTGATGGAAGCTGCTAAGGAATCAGCAGGTGAAAAGGAAGGTAAACAAGTTAAGGGTGCTCTGGTCTCAGTGATCAAACCAAAACAAGCATCCTCTGCAAGGGCCCAGTTCCATTTTGACAATTTGGCAAGGAAAAAGTTTCAAGATGTTGCTGATAGAAGACTTGCCAAAGAATCAATTGTCAAAGCTGTCCCTATAGCAAGAAAAGGCAAACAGTGGAAATTGCAGATAACCAGAATGGGTGCAACAGGCCCAGAGCTGGAAACTTATGACTACACTGATGTTGCACAGATGGGGTACAGGGAATGGGTTGAGTTGGCAGTTGCCCTGAGTCAGTCTAAGTTATCAGGGCATATATTAAGAAGCTGATGGAGAGAGTGCAGGATCTTGGCCTGATCTCAAAAGAAGTAAGTGAGGGTGTCTCTGTGACTTACCCCAAAATAAAGGCCAGGAGGACAAGGAAAGATTCTGAGCTGGAGCACCTCCTTACCTTAATTGAACAGGGTGATTATGCCCTTGAAATGAAAGGAATTGACTACAGCCTGCCTAGTGGAGTAGAGTTTGAAGAAGGCAAGATAATTGAAGAACCTGAGTTGGGGGCATTTTTTGTAGATCCCTTAACACAGAAGAAATGCTTTCAGAGAGCATCAGATCTATACAAGGTGGATCTGAGACAGCTTGCAACCTTCAGACTTGCAGCTTCATTCAGGCAATCAAGCAGGTGGAGAGCAGCCGTCTTGGATCAGCTCAGAGGCTTTCATGAAAGAGGTGAACTTCAAGATCCCAAGTTTATGATCCTCAGAATTGAAATTCAAGATCTAGAGGAAACAAGGGATGAGCTTGAAAAGATGTTTGAAGGACCACCTCCACTGGAGTAAAGTCCATCTACCATCAGGGTAGGTGAAGAATGGAAGCTGTCCATCTGTTGGACAGGCTTGCCATTATCTGCTCCCAAAATCAACAGTCCAAAGTGTTGAACTTTTTGTACATTAGTTTTACTCTGTTACATATGTTGTAACTTTACTTATTTACATCAGTTGTAATATACATTATTACATTAGTTGTACTCTTGTAAAAACATGTGTTGTTATCTGTAATCAAAATCAGTATGTATATAAACTGATCTTTTACTTTACCTTGATGTTGTAATTTTATTTCAGCAATTGTAATGTAAGAATACATAGTGACTATTGATTAAATCAGCTTAGACTGATTATTGCAAATAGGGGGAGATTGTTAGGCACAAAAAGGCCACAGTCAAACCTGCTGTACATCTGAGGGGGAGATTTTTAATCAAACCTGTTGATGCATTTGAAGGTTAAATTTAAGGCATGTTATATGCCTTATTGAAACCTGAAAATGATTTGCAATATCAGCCCGAAGCTGTTTACAATGTTGCATTCGTTGCAATAAAGGCAGTTTGTCCAAGCTGTTCTGTCTGCTGAACAGGCTGGACATAAACTGTCTACGCTGCTCTATTCTGTTGAGCAGCTTGGACAGTGTACAAGTGTTCTGTTCTTTGTGCACAGAACCTGTTCTTTGTGAACAGGTTAAACACCTTATGGAATATGTTTCCAAGTCCTCATGTATTGTTTTTAGCTGCAAGATCAGCTTACAAGTCGAAGACAAAGTGGAAAACAGAACTGCACAGCCTGCCCATGCTGTTCTGTCACATGAAGACAAATAGATATTTGAAAAGGGTGACAGACCTTTTCTTATATCAAAATGGCATTAGCAAAAGAAGAAAGATGCAAAGTTGACATTCCTCTTTTGGTTAAAGTCGTATGCAACAGTGACAAAAAGGAAAAGACAAAGATTCTGCCATGTGAAGACAAAGGTACTTTATCAGAACGTGCAGAAAGGTGTCTTGTCCTTTTGGAAAGACTCTCCTTTATCTCTTCTGTCCAATGAAGAAGCTTCACTGAGATTCTCCTTTTGGGTATAAAAGGAAGCTTCTAGGGATAAAGAAATAATCAAGAGTGTGAAATCAGAACGTGTATTGAAGTGTGTTTTTCCATGCATGCAAGTCTGCTTATATAAAACTGTAGAGTGTGTCTAAGCTTTTCATGTATAAGCTGTCCTTCTGAGTCTTGTTAAAAAACAGTGAGTGCTTCTAAGTGAGTGTATTCATTGTAACTAGTCTGAGTGAGTTTTGGATTAGTTGACAAACTGTTGTATCTGTCATCCCAGCTTGAAGCTTTCCGCATTCAAGCTTGTTTGTAATTAACTTTTGTTGATAATACATACAAACATTGAGAAAGGAGTATTTAAGTTTTAAATAGCTGTATTCACCCCCCCTCTACAGATTAGAGCTATATACTTAGGAAACCTTTTGGGACCTACATATATAATTAATTAGATATAATATTTTAAAGTACTATTTTTCATATGTTTCATATTACGAAACAAACAATCTTAAGATTACCTCTTAATTTCAGATTTCAGATCTTAAAACCACCTCTTAATTTCGGATGTGGTTTTCAGACTTCAGATTTTTAACCACTTAAAAAATAAATACCACCTTAGTGTCGTTTAGGAAGATACGTGTATGGAGGGATTCCCCTAGGAATTATTAGAGGGTTACTTGGGCTATTCATTATCATGATTGTATTTTATCATTGTTTGTGTTGGTAAAATATCTGTATGTATATATGGATAATTCTGATTTAAAGAAAAGCTTGATGAATAGTAAAGTTCCTAGCCCCCTATATTAGTCGGCGTTGATCTATGAGTAAGACAAATAAGACAAGCAACATGTAAAGCGGAGGCGTGCAAAAGATCTTATTGGTTCCCAGGGCTGTCCATAGTACAGACCTTGAGAACAACCTTTTACCCAGATTCTGGGCGGTTTATTGTCCTTTAGCGGAAGCCAATTGGAAAACTAGAAATATACTAAGTTCCTCATTTCCATTCTCTCGTTGATTACCTGAAACCTTACCTTACATTACCGATAGTATGTCTAACTTGAGCGTCAGAGGTGCCTCACAGGGGTTCTCCCCCTGTGTTGCACACTGACCTCTTTTGTTGTATCTCAGTTCCAAGAAGATTTAGACGACCTGAATCTGGAAAGAAGAATTACGTTGAAACAAATGGCGCCATCCGTGGGACCGGCTGGATTTACACCGGTTCTTGCATTATAAATCCTTTTTTTCTCTTTTTTAATAGGCGAAGAAAACTTTCAAACCCAGCTCTGAGCAGGAAGTCAAGTGAACGTTTAAAAAAGATGCTACCCCCACCCCTGACTAGCTCTCCCATAATGATATCATCCACCACCTATGATCTCATCACTCCCCTATTAACACCTGCAAACTCGTTACGAAACCTGGTTATTGAAGAAAACTCAGTCAATAATCCTACTAATCCTTCCCTAGACCCCTCATTCATTCAACAACACTATGAACGACTACAGGCCATGATGACTAGTGAAGCAGAGAGAAGAAATGCACTGGCCGGCGTACGGGCATGCTTGTATCCTTATGTGGAGGGAGAAGCGGTCTCGGAGGGACTCCCCAATGTGTCCTCTTTCTTTTCCCTTGAGGCGGTTAGAGAAGTCGCTAAAAGAAGAAGGGCTCCGCCAGGTCATTCTCATGTAGGCATTATGTCCACGGTGGTTACTACCATTCCTTTAGAAGAGGGAGAAAGGAGATCTTTCCCCCCTCCAATAACAAGCTTTCACTAGACAGTCAGAGGAAACAGTCAATCAGCAGGGGAGGGTAATCAGTCGTCCTTGAATACGGGAAATATGGGCCTTCTGGGGGTAAACTACGAGGAATACTGGAGATTTGCTAACCCATACCTTACTTCCCCACAAATACCTCATCCTCAGGCTTGGGGGCAATATCCTGGAATACATCAGGGATGGATTCCCAACCCCTTCATCCAAGCCATGCATCAGGCGCCTTTGGATGGTGGGGTGTCTCGTATGGCAAGGGCACCGGGCGAAAGCATGACACAGCAGGCCATGACGCCGCAGGGAGGACATGCTAGTAGTATGGTAGAGGCATCACCATTTTTGAAATGGATTGAAGACTTCCCTCTTCCAGAAGGGTTAAAGCTCCCCACAAATATAGGAGTATATGAAGGTTTGGGGGATCCAGATGACCACTTACGTCTCCTTGCAGGAATAATGAAGATATTATAATGGTCTATGCTCGTATCTTGTGACATGTTCCCCATAACTCTAAAGGGGACGACCAGATTATGTTTGAAAGCCTGCAACCTTCTACCATTAATACCTTTGAAGAGTTCAAGGTGAAATTCAGAACTAATTTCATGCAACAGAAGAAGTATACAAAGACTCACCTAGAAGTCCACAACATCAAGTAGGCAGAGGGAGAGACTGTAAGATCTTTTGTAGAGATATACAACATAGAAAGTTAGTAGATCAGAGCCCTCAATGAAGACACCAAGAATTCTGGTTTTATTCACGGATTACGAACTAGATAGTTGGTGGAAATCATTTCGGCAGAGTTGCCGGAGTCTTACCAAGTTCTTCTGGACAAGGTATACTCGTTCATAAGGTCTAACGAAACAGTTGTTTATGGTGCACAAGGGCAGAAGAAAGGAAGTACCGGTGAACAAGGAAGGGGAGGAGAGTGAAGAGCTCGTAGTCCTACCTCCGATAAGCAGTCTCGTAACTGACCTCCTAGTAGGTTCGCTCCTTACTCTAGAAGACAGTCATGTGGTTATAGTCCCTCTCCGCGATCACCTTCTCATGGATTACTTTCTACTTTGTCAAAAACCCCTCAAGAAATATTGGCCACTGAGAAGATCAGTACATCCTTTCGCCCTCCTCCTCGGATGATGGGAAATCCGAAGAACAAGGACAAGAGCATGTATTGTAATTTTCATGAGGATTATGGTCATGACACCAACTATTGTACAAAACTACGGAAACAGGTTGAGGAAGCGGTAAAAACAGGAAAGTTAGCACATCTGGTAAAAAATCTTAGGCAGCTAAAAAAAGAAGCCGAAGGATCTGGGGTGAGAAAGCCACTCTGGAAAAAGGAAGGGAAACCGCAGGAAGCTGGTCGTAAGGCTACCCATGAGATCCAGATGATAAGGAGAGGAGACGATTCAAAAAGGCAAAGAGTTACTCTCTCGATCGGAGGTTAGTTCACATACTTCCAAACCACATTTTTCTATTGACCCTGTGTTGATCAGTATACAGATGAAGGCCATCTCGTTCGGAAGGTTTACTGTGATACCGGCGCCTATGAAGTGACGTACGGTCATTGTTTTGACAAATTGTTAGAAACATCAAAGTGCTTGTTGCAACCCTCTACTACCCCCTGGTAGGATTCTCTAGAGAAACAAGGTGGCCGGAGGGACGGATCACACTACCTGTATGGGTTGGAAAGTTCCCCAGGAAAAAGAAGGAGATTCTAGAATTCCTGGTAATTAGATCACCATCCCCTTACAAACATCATTCTGGGAAGGACAGCAATGAGTAAACTAAAAATGGTTGTTTCTACCCCCGATGCCATGATACAATTTCCCACTCCTCAAGGGTTGGCTAACCTGAGTTCTGAGAAGCTACCAGTTGTGGATTGTAAAAGTGTTCAATAGGTGAAGGAGACTGAGTACAGAAAGGTAGAGTCCCCTAAAGAGAAGAAGGAAGAGAGTGGGCAACCTCCAGAGGAGGGAGAGGAGATCATCATTAATAGTAGATACCCGAAGCAGTCGGTCTGAGTTGGCAGGAATATGTAACTCGAAGGAAGAAGTCAATTGGTTGAGCTACTAAAAAAGAGCGTGAAAGTGTTTGCTTGGTCAGTCTCAGATATGACAGGCATCCCCAGAGAAGTTACTCTCCCGGGTGAAGCACCATACAACATTGTGCATCACCTCCGAATACCTCCGTCCGTAGAGCCAATCAGACAGAAAAATAGAACGTTAGCCCCAGAACGTAATCAGGCTGTTGATGAAGAAGTGAGCAAGCTGGTCAAGGCAGGTATTCTCCGAGAATTCAGATATCCTTCGTGGGTAGCTAACCCGGTGATAGATAAGAAGGGAGATGGAACCTGGAGGATGTGTGTAGACTTCACCGATTTAAATAAGGTTACTCCAAAAGATTGTTACCCTTTACCCGAAATCGATTGGAAGATTGAGTCTTTGTCTGGCTTCCGATGGAAATGTGTTTTAGATGCCTATAAGGGGTATCATCAAATCTTGATGGCAAAGGGAGATGAAGAGAAGACAACATTCCATACTAATGGAGGAGTCTTTTGTTACCAAAAGACGCCCTACGGTCTCAAAAACGCAAGGGCTACGTATCAGAGGTTGGTAGCTAAGTTATTCGGAGGACAGATAGGAAGAAACCTGGAGGCCTATGTGGATGACATGCTCATAAAAAGCAGAACAGAGGAAGAGCTCTTAAAGGATATAGAAGAAACCTTTGCAACCCTTTAAAGAATCAACATGAAGCTCAACCCTAAAAAAATGTTCTTTTGGAATGGAGAGAAGTAAACTTCCTAGGCCACATTATCACCCCGGAGGGAATCGAAGTAGATCCTGCCAAGATCAAGGATATCAGCTCCATGAAGTCTCCTTCCACAATCAAAGAAGTCCAACGTCTCAATGGAAAGTTGGTGGCTCTGAGTCGTTTTTTCTCTAGAGCAGCTGAGAGATCCATCCCTTTCTTTAAAACCTTGAAAGGATGCCTAGAAAAAAGTCAATACATGTGGACAACTGAAGCGGAGGAGGCATTCGCAGAAGTCAAGAAATTTATAAAAAATCTCCCAACCCTCACGGCCCCCGTGCCTGGAGAAGATCTGGTGGTATATCTGGCCGCTTCAAATCAATCCATCAGCTCTGTACTGCTAACTGCTCGGAAAGGAAAACATGTACCAATTTACTTTATCAGCAAAACCTTGTAGGGAGATGAAGAAAGATATTCTCCCTTGGAAAAGCTAGCGTTGGCTTTGGTACACTCTGCTCGAAAACTACAAAGGTACTTCCAGGCCCATACCATCAGGGTTATAACTGACCATCCTTTGAAGCAGGTACTAGCAAAACCCAAAAAGTCAGGAAGATTAGCCAAATGGGCCATTGAGTTAGGAGGTTACGAGATTATCTTCGAACCAAGGACGGCAGTAAAAGGTCAGATATTAGCTGATTTTCTAGCAGAAATGCCTGAAGGTGAAGAGGGTGCCCCTATAGCAACACCCTTTGTCCAGCAAGAAAAGATAAAGAAGAGCATACCCATAGTTGGACCCTCTACACAGATGGTGCTTCCAGTTCGGAGGGGTCAGGAGCAGGACTTTTGCTGATTAGTCCAGAAGGAAAGGAGTATACTTATGCTTTGAGGTTTGAATTTGTAACCTCCAACACTGAAGCGGCGTATGAAGCATTGTTGGCTGGACTATGGATAGCTAAAGAAATGGGTATACGGAGTTTGGTGATCAAGGTAGACTCTCAGTTAGTAGCAAACCAAATGGAGGGTACATTTGAGGCAAGAGACGAGTCAATGAAAAGTTACTTACGAATTGCACAGGATAGCTTAAAGGAATTTCCTCACTGGGAGATTCACCAAATACCCAATGGTAGGAATAAGAAGGCAGCCATTTTAAGTAAATTGACATCTGTTGCATTCTCTCATCTAACTAAGGAAGTGCTTGTGGAAGTGTTGAAGGAGCCAAAAACAGTCACAACAGCGGTGCGTCTTGTGGAAGAAGAGGAGGACAACTGGATGACCCCCCTATTGGCCTACCTGAAACATGACGAACTCCCTGCCGATAAAGAAGAAGCTAGGAAGATACAACAGAAAGCTCCCCTTTATGCGGAAAAAGAAGGGGTGGTATATAGAAGAGCTTACCTAAATCCGTGGCTCAGATGTGTAGGGCCTAGGCAAGCTTCTAACGTGCTTCAAGAGGTACATATGGGATCTTGTGGAATGCATTCGGGTGCAAGAAAGGTGGCAACTAAGGTCATGAGGCTGGGATACTTTTGGCCTAGCATATACCGCGATGCAGAGAAAGAATTACAAGCCTGTCATTCCTGTCAACTTCATGCCAGAATTCCTCATCAGCCTAAACATGCTATGGTTCCGGTGGGAGGATGTTGGCCGTTTGAAAAATGGGGCATTGACATAGTTGGCCTTTTTCCAAAGGCACCTGGAAGGGTGAAGTTTCTTCTACTTGCTATAGACTATTTCTCTAAGTGGGTGGAAGCTAAACCCCTGGCCACCATAACAGGAAATATGTGCTGAACTTTGTGTGGAACAACATAGTTTGTCGTTTTGGCTTACCTCACACTATTGTGAGTGATAATGGGAAACAGTTTGCAGAAAACCATTTCAGATCCTGGTGTGAAGAATGAAGATAAGGCAAAGCTTTACATCCGTGGCTCACCCACAAGAAAATGGTCAGGTGGAGGTGACAAACCGCGAAATAGTGAAGGGGGTCAAGAAAAGATTGGAAGGGGCTTCCAATGGATAGGTAGAAGAACTTCCTAATGTGCTGTGGGGAAGCAGGACAACACAAAAAAGTAGTACTGGAGAGACGCCAGTCGGTTTGGTATATGGAGCAGAGGCTATGTTACCTATTGAGGTTAGTGTCCCAACATACATGCGAACCCATTATGACTCAGAATATAATCTCTCAGAAAGGCTGGTGAATCTTACTTTGCTAGAAGATAAAAGGGAGATTGCAGCAATAAGAGAAGCTTACCACAAGCAAGCTATGCGGAGGTATTATGACAGGAAAGTCAAAACTACTCCCTTCCGAGTGGATGACTTGGTCCTTCGAAAAAAATGAAGCTAGTCGAGCAGAAAACCAAGGGAAGCTGGGACCTAACTGGGAAGGTCCATATCGAGTTAGCAAGGTGGGGGTTCTCTTGTTCCCCGCACTTGGCATGTTAGTAACTTACGACGATTTTACATGTAATTTTATGTAACCAGCTATTGTAACTAACCATCTTGTTCCTATATGGATTTTTACGATGAAAGAAAGGTTGGATGACCATTTGTTTGTTTTTATTGAACACCTCTAAGAACACACGTTGGTGTCCCTTATTACCAGAGTTAAAAAAAACTCACCCCAATAACATTTCGTCCCGACAGGGAACAAATGTCCATTTAAAATGGAAGATACAAACAACTTCCACACAGGCTTTTGTGTATTTTCCCAACAGGGAAATTTGTAAATAGAGGAAAGAGCCATCAGGCTTCCTCAAACTTCACTATAGACATGTCAATCAGTTTTAAGAGTATCGTATTTAAAACAACACTCACACAGATCATTAATAGCCATATCAATTAGTCAAAAGCATGATTAGTCTTGGAAGCAGTCATACAAAATAAATAGACCATCCAGGCAACAGTACAACCATAAACCAAACCAATAACACCTGAAAACTACTAGATTGTTTTGCAGCAAAAAAAAGGATTACATATTAGTCCAATCACACAGGAGGAGGAACCTCCTCAGGGGCCCCAAGAATTTCAACCAAAGGCTTCACTGGATCTGCAGATACGAAGGAAAGGTACTCAAACTGGTTGTTCTTAGCAGCAACCAAAGAAGCCTCGAGTTCTCCTTTGGCTTCTTCACAATAGCCATCCACATCGGAGACATCGACATCTGGAAGATGCTTACTCTGGGTAGAGATAACACCTTGATGACGACCCAAACGAAGGGCAGCCCTCTGAACAACCCTAAGATGTTCCATAAACTCTGCCTTTTGAGCTTGAGTGAAGAATACGTGTTTGAACCCTTCTTATGAGCTTCCCCCTCTCCATTTGCAACACTTTGTTGCGATTCTCCAACTCCTTCTTCTCTTCCACCAAAGCCTTGAACTGAACCTCCTCTTCCTCACTCTTTTTCACCAACACGTCATTCATGTCACAAACATCTTTATAATCCCTGATCTTGGCATCTAGTGATAATTGCAGACGCTCCAACTCAGCCTCTTTCTCCTTTAGCCTATCCTCCAATTCACCTTTCAAGCGAATCTCTTCCTTAAGCAGATTTTCACACTGCTCCAAATACTTAAGAGAGGTATGTATTTTTTCCATTTCAGCAGACTTATGGATAATCCTTCAACTCAACTCAATGAGGATAGCAGAAAAGCCATTAGATAGTTCTGCTGCCTTGGCGGCCAGCTCTGGATCCAATAATTGGTCAGGTCCCCTACATTAAAAAAGTTTAATTGTATCGATGATTCAGGGGAGGTACTGGAAGCCAAGAAGCCAAGGGAATAAGTAACACCAAAAGGGGGTGTGTCAGGCAGGGCGACAGATCCATCGGCAAGTTTACTTTTCTGAGTCGGAGGTCTGGGAGGTCGTCCAGCAAAACCAGATACTTTACCTTGGGAATAACCACCTCCATCAACAGGACTTGCAGAAGCTTGGCTCCTTATGCGGGCAGAATGCCGAGAAGATGGTTTTTCAGTAGATTTCTTCTTCCTTTTCGATCCAGAGGTAGGAGTGACATTTGGATCATGTGCATCCTCATCTGGTAAGCAAATGGTCATAGAAAGAAATCAAAGGAAGACTAAGAAAGTGAATACAAAGAAGAATCCAACAAAATCTAGGCGTACCTCCATCAGATTCACTAAGGCTCAAAACCTTTTCTGCTGCAATTTCAGCTTCTGTAGCCCCCACCTTTCTCCTTCCCCAACGAATATCAAAGATCTCATCATCAGTTAGCAGGTCTTCCATAGAAAGTTCTGCAAAACAACCTAAACTAGTCAGAAGAAAACGAAAAGTGATCCTGAAGGAAAAGGTTTCTTTGTGATTAGCAACAGGTAAAGAGACTCCGCCCAAAATTTACCAGTATCCCCTCTGAATGGCACAGGGACATATCCAGGTAATCCCAGGAGGTACTCAACCCTGCCATTACTAGCAACTCCTCCGAATAGGGACGAAGGCGGAACCGCCTACGACATAGTTCATCCCTACAAGAGATGTCGTATTCCTCCTCCTCGGGAACATCGTTAACATCCGAATGATACTCGTCTCTCCAAATCAAGAGGGAATCCCTATTTTCACCGAATACCGACGAATCCACCCATATAAACTTATCTTTCTAATCCTTCAGACAGTTCCTTCCTCCTATCAAAATCTGAGGAACAGGCTTCGACCGAGCGGTAAGGGTACACCAATCCCCCTTCATCCCCACTTTAAAGAATACCCTAAGTAAAGCTACACTGGGTTCTTTGCCTAAGGATTTGCAAGCCATTTCGAATAGATGGATTTTTTCTGTGCCCAAAGGAGATAGTTGAGAGAGTTGAATCTTGTAGTGAGTTAACACGTCTAGATAGAAGGGGCTTATAGGAAAGCGCATATGTGCCATTTTTAACGCTTTGCTATAAATCATTATGCGACTAGTAACAGGGTTATCAACTCTATCCCTTTTTGCTGGAATGGAGGGATGAAGACTCTCAGGAATGTAAACCTCATTCAAGATGATGCGGAAATACTTTTCAGAAACCGTAGGTCTAACTAAGCTGACTCTAACTTCTTCCATTTATGGAGAGGAAGTGAAGAAGAGGAACAGAAAAGAAAAATGCAGATTGTGCAAGGAACTAAAAGATAGAGAAGGAGAGGCCACTAACCTGTGTACGCACGAAGAAGAACGAGGGAGCGAAGTTTAGAGAAGTTAGGGAAGATGAAAAAGGATATTAATGAAGACGGTAGAAAATTTGAAACGGATCCGATTTTTATGGGAAGGGATCCCGCTTAAAATAAAACCGCCGTATATGACTCACAGAGACACGCGTAGGACTCTGAAGGTGCCATCTGGACTCCTCATCGTGATTATGACGTGAGGAGCAGTTAGGCTACCCAGCGCATCATCACACCTACGATATAGGTATTTTATTACTCTACTTAGTCTTTATTAATCCTCTAAACCACTCAATTTAATACTCCTGAGTATTTTTTCCTTTTTATTCCACTTATATTCAAAATAACATCAATAAATATTTCTCACTTACTCGGAGTCTGAGACTCTAGATTTCTAGAACTTCAAACTAGGGGGCATGTTTGTGTGGGTAAAATATTTATATGTATATATGGATAATTTTGATTTAAAGAAAAACCTGTTGAATAGTAAAGTTCCTAGCCCCCTGTATTTGTCGGCGTTGACCTATGAGTAAGACAAATAAGACAAGCAGCATGTAAAGCGGAGGCGTGCAGAAGATCTTATTGGTTCCCAGGGCTGTCCATACTACAGACCCTGAGAAAAACCTTTTACCCGGATTCTGGGAGGTTTCGTGTCCACTAGTGGAAGCTAATTGGAATAAGGCAAGGAAAGGTATAAATATCCTTGCATTTTTCGTAAACAAAGTAAGCACTAGAAATATACTAAGTTCGTCATTTCCATTCTCTCGTTGATTACCTGAAACCTTACCCTACATTACCCATAGTATGTCTAACTTGAGCGCCGGAGGTGTCTCACAGGGGTTCTCCCCTTGTGTTGCACACTGACCTCTTTTGTTGTATCTCGTTTCCAAGAAGATTTAGACGTGGAAAGAAGAATTACGTCTAAACAATCATATTAGTTAGTAGAAATTGCGAATTAAGTTCACATAATAATATTATAACCGAAACAATTAGTAGCGTTTTAACTTTCATGATTTTATTAATATAAGTACAAGTGTAATACAAATTTATAATTTTACCTATATAATATATCTTATATGTAAGCTTTATACAATTAAAAACATATTCCATTTAAATATGATGCCAAAAATCTGAAGATTTGTAAACTTTTTAAAGATTCCATCTTTCTTAAGAAAATAACAAAACAATTCAATCCAATCAAAGAAATAGTTTTTTATTGTTTATCATGAATTTTACTGTCGAGGATGCATATGTATGATGGGTTGTGAATATATGAAATGAGTTTTGAGTTTTATAAACATTAGTTGGTTGATAATTATAAACCAAATATATGAAGATCATTTTTAAAAACTTAGGCACATTCCGTTTGAAATATTTAAACAACTCATTTAGGATTTAAATTTATAAATATTTTCATGTCATATCTAGATAAAACAAAAACACAGAGAGGATTTAGTTACATTAAGCATTTCATATTCTCCTATCATTCTTCTTTCATAATCCAACCTCCCATTAAATATTTCAGAATTGTGTCATGCAATCCATCATATTAAATTCTAGCAATCAAAACGACACCTTAAATTCCTCGTACACATGCGTTTTTTTTTCTCCTATGAAAAAACTCATATCATGACGACTTTTAAATGTGTTTTAAAATACAATTACATAAAACAATATGAATAAAGTACAATGAATTATGTGAGATAATTAAAAAAAAATTACTAAATAACACTATAAATCTAAGTTATATGTTGTTTTGGCTTTTTTTTTTTAAATTTAATTCGATAGAATTAACTGATGAAGAAGTAACCATAAATTTCTTGGTTAAGCAAATTGATTTTTCACATGCTAACATTTTTCATAATAATAATAATAATAATAATAATAATAATAATAATAATAATAATAATTATTATTATTATTATTATTATTATTATTATTATTATTATTACATCCACTATAAGAAAAAAGGTCATTAGTGACTACTTTAGAATTGGTCACTAATCGTTATTTTAGTGACGAAAATATTGTCGTCATTAAGATCAAGTCACTAATATAAAATTAAAGACCAAATAAAAGTGGTCACTGAGTGAAACCTATATTTAACTACCAATTAGTGTCAGTGACCAGAATTAATGGTCACTGATTTGAATTTAGAGACCAAATAAAATGGTCGCTGAGTAAAAATATATTCAACTTACTGATTAATGTTATTTAATTCATATTTATATGTTAGTGACCAGAAATAATGATCATTGAACTGATTTGAATTTAGAGACCAAATAAAATGGTCACTGAATAAAAAATATGTTCAACTTAATGATTATTGTTATTTATCTCATATTGATGTGTTAGTGACCAGAAATAATGGTTACTGAACTGATTTGAATTTAGAGACCAAATAAATTGGTCACTAAATAAAAAAATATGTTCAACTTACTGATTAACGTTATTTATCTCATATTTATGTGTTAGTGACCAGAAATAATGATCACTGAACTGATTTGAATTTAGAGACCAAATAAAATGGTCACTGAGTAAAAATATATTAACTTCCTAATTAATGTTATTTATTTCATATTTAAGTGTTAGTGACCAAAAATATAGTCACTGAAATGATTTGAATTTAGAGACCAAATAAAATGGTCACTGAATAAAAAATATTAATAAATTTTAAACTTCAGATAATCTTAAATAAAAATTTTTATTGAAAACTAATGAAAATATTATTTTAATAAATTATGTGGTCAAGAAATGGATACATATAATATAGTAATTTAAAATTTTATATCATGTTTTAAAAATCAATATATTAAAAACAAGTTCAAGCTTAATAAATTAAAAAACTTAAAATACAAATAAATTAAACAAGTCAAAATATTAAAAAACAAGTCAACGAGGAGTATCTGATGGACGTTGGAACGAAGAGGTGACTGCGCCCGGGCGGTGGGCAAACGAAGCGACGACTGCTGGGCGTGGCTGCGTTCGATTCAACGGGGCTCAAAGTCTCCAACGCTCTATTCATATCAGAGTTCAGAGTATCAGGTGAATAGATGATCATTTTCTATAAAACCTGAGCAAATCGTCAAATCGATTTCAAAGTTCATCAATCATCAGTTTCTTGGCTTTGTTAATCGTTTCTTGGCTGTTAATTTGGCTCTGTTCAATCTGTAATTTTAATTTAATATACAAAAATCAGATTTAATATTCAATCTGTAATATTAGATTTAATGTTCAATATTGGCTCTGTTCAAATTCAATCTGGCGACTGGCCATTTCCAATCAGTTGATCAAAGTTCATCTCTACTAATCTCTTTCTTGGCTTTGTTAGATCGTCGAATATATCGATCAAATCCAATAAATTACAGGTCTCAAATGTATCGATCATTTTAAGATTCTGATTTCAATTGATTGTTGCTTTATCACAATTCATGTATTTCTGTTTGTAATCGTGGTACATCAGTATTTGTTGCTATAATTTCTTGTTGCTGATTTCATTATCATTTGTTGGAACATGTATTTGTTGCTAATTTCTCGTGATACATCGATATTTGTTGCTTTTTCACAGTTCATGTATTTCTGTTTGTAAACATGTATTTGTTGCTAATTTCTTATTTCTGATTTCATCATTTTATACTAAATGTTCCTGTATAATTTCTGTTTGTAATCGTGGTACATCAGTATTTTTATATAATTTTGGATGTTGGTTCATATTGAATTCATGTGTTTATATCTTTTTGTAAATGGAACATCACCAACTAGGAGAGTACTATGTGATGGTATGGTAGTCGTGTTGCATCTGTATGTTAAGCTACTAAAAAGACAACAATCTGATCCCTTTATGTCATTCTCACTCTTCCAGGTCATGGACATTCTTGGGCCTGGTTTATGGGATTTTCATGGCAATGATGTATGGGATTTTTCATGGCAATCGTGAGTTCGGAAGTAGTGAAGTAACTTAGGGGGCGTTTGGTTCGCGGATTTCCTGGGATTCACTGGGATTTGCATTTAAAATCTTGTGTTTGGTTCATAGATTTCAGTAAGGATTTAAAATCCGAAGATTTCATAAATCCCTTTCTTCTTTGTAATTAAAAAACCCAGCCTCCCCCCAGGATTTTAAATCCCAGTTACCTTGCATTATTCAGATTAACAAATTTTTTTATAAGATAATGCATATTCTTTAACAAAATCCTGACAAATGCAAATACTACAATGCAAATCCTTTGAAAGAATGCAAATCCCAAATAAAAAAATCTGCGAACCAAACGCCCCCTTAGTTTTGGCATGTGGATTTTGTTTGGTTTATTACTCTTTTCTCAATGGTTTACTAAGGGTTCTTACAATAGTAGAAGAGACGATCTGGAATCTCTCACATACACTCTCATCTTCCTTCACTGTGGCAGCTGCCTTGGAAGGGGTATCAGGTATTGGTTGTTTACAATTCAACTATACCTTTTTGTATTTGTTTGTATTTTTGTGGTATGTGAATTCATCAATTCAAGTAATAATAATTGTTAAACTTGTACGTCGATTTTATATAATTTAATAATAATCAGCGTGGGGATGAGTCGCTTAACTTGACTAGGTTTCAAACCCATTTAAAATAGTATGTTGTATGTTTATATTTTTTAAAGGGCATTATTTTTGCATCTAGCCCAGGGCATAAAAACACTCACGACCGGCCAACTCATAGTCAATTTTTGTTATAGGTTAGAGGGCAATATATAATATATCGTTACTCTGATTTAGGTTGTTGCATATATTGTGAAGATCTTTGAAAAGTCTTGTGCTTTCTGTCTGTACCCATGTAAGTTATTACTTACTAAATCCATCCTTAAGTGTTAATATATATGATAATTTAAATCTCTGCTCTTTGTTCTTGTTTTTTAGTCATCAGGGCAGGGAACTTTAGCAGGAATACTTATGGGTAGTCATCTAGGCCTTCACATGGTATCAATAATATAGTATTTTTCTATATATTTCTGTGAAAATATGTTAAATTTATGTTAGATTGTAACTATATGCTACATTTTGTATTTTTCTATCAATTGCTTTTGATTTGAAGGGATTCTCTTAAGTCATAGTTGTTGTCTTGTGTTTCTTTAGGATGGAAATGTGAGATTCATCGACACATATGATCAATATCTACTGCCTTTGGTTTTTGATGGGCTTATATTAACTTGTGCACTTCTGGTGATCCAACTACTGGTCGGTATGTCCAAAAAACTTCAAAATATTTTTATTTTGACACAAATTAGTTGCTAAACAAACACATTTCATTTAGAATATTTTCTTTCTTGTATATATTTCTGTTGGGGGACAGTGGAAGCAATCAATAAATCATATATGGAAGAATAAGAATTAAACATATATCTCTGTAAATATGATTCTTATTCAACACCTAAAATCACAAACTTACACACACACACACACACACACATGAGTTGAGATCAGAATACTCTCACTCGATCAAAACACTGTGATTAGCTGATTCTTTTTAGTTTTTGTAATACCATGGTGTCCTTGGAAAGGAACCTATTACTTGGTGTTAGGCACAAAAAGGCCTCAGTCAAACCTGCTGTACATCTGAGGGGGAGAATTCTAATCAAACCTGTTGATGCACTTGAAGGTATAATTTAAGGCATGTTTAATGCCTTATTGAAACCTGAAAAGTGATTTGCAATATTAGCCCAAAGTTGTTTACCATGTTGCATTTGTTGCAACAAAGGCAGTTTGTCCAAGCTGTTTTGTCTGCTGAACAGGTTGGACATAAACTGTCTACGCTGCTCTATTCTGTTGAGCAGCTTGGACAGTTTACAAGTGTTGTGTTCTTTGTGAACAACTCCTGTTCTTTGTGAACATGTCAAACACTTTATGGAATATGTTTCCAAGTCCTCATGTATTGTTTTTGGCTACAAGATCAGTTTACAAGTCGAAGACAAAGTGGAAAACAGAACTGCACAGCCCGCCCACGCTGTTCTGTTACATGAAGACAAACGGATATCTGAAAAGGGTGACATACCTTTTCTTATATCAAAATGGCATTAGCAAAAGAAGAAAAATGCAAAGTTGATATTCCTCTTTTGGTTAAAGCCTTATGCAACAATGACAAAAAGAAAAAGATAAAGATTCTGCCATGTGAAGACAAAGCTACTTTATCAGAACGTGCAGAAAGGTGTCTTGTCTTTTTGGAAAGACATTCCACTATCTCATCTCCAATGAAGAAGCTTCACTGAGATCCTCCTTTTGAGTATAAAAGGAAGCTTCTAAGGATTGTGAGATTATCAAGAGTGTGAAATTAGAACGTGCATTGAAGTGTGTTATTCCATGCATGTAAGTCTGCTTATATGAAACAGTAGAGTGTGTCTAAGCTGTCTTTGTGTAAGCTGTCCATCCGAGTCTTGTAAAAACAATGAGTGCTTCTAAGTGAGTGTACTCAATGTATCTAGTCTGAGTAAGTCGTAGATTAGTTAACCAACTGTTGTATTTGTCATCTCAGCTTGAACCTTTCCACATTCAAGCTAGTTTGTAATTAACACTTGTTAATAATATACACAAACATTGAGAAAAGATTGTTAAGTTTTTAAATAGCTGTATTCACCCCCCCTCTACAGCTTAGAACTATACACTTGGGAAACCTTTTCCATGGACAACAGTGCTGCAAGTTCCTCTTACTAGAGTGTGTGTCAACTCTAGATCTCTCATCCTCCCTACGTTTCCATGGACAACAGTGCTGCAAGTTCCTCAAACTATGACAATGGGTCAATGGCCAAACCCCCAAAGTTCAATCATCAGAACTTCTCTGGCTGGAAGTGCAGAATGATGCTCTATTTAGAGTATCTGGATGTATAACTACCAGAGATAGTAATGGAAGGTCCCTATGTGCCAACCTCTGTTACTACCATAACTCCTGCTGTTAAAGGAGCTGCCCCTGAAATCAGAACCTTTGAGAAGGCCAAAGCTTAATGGTCTGATGAAGACAAAAGACTGGTTGCTCTGGATGCAAAAGCAAGGAATAACCTGGTTATCTCTCTGCCTGATGATGTGTTCAAACAGGTTGAGAAGATGAAGACTGCAAAGGAGATGTGGGATACTTTGTGTACCATCTATGATGGTCCCACAATCACACTGGACAACAAGATTAACAATCTTGTTAGATAGTATGAATGTTTACAAAACCAAAGGAGACTCTCACAGAAACCTACACCAGGTTTACTGCTCTTGTCAATGATCTCAAGGCTGTTGGGATCATAAAAGACAGCCTGACTCTGGTGAACAAGTACTTGGACATCTTGCCTGAAGAGTGGAACTACTTTTCTACCATCTTAAGAAACCCAGGTACCATCAAAGGTAGGGATCTTGTAAACTTATATGGATCCTTACTAAATGATGAGCAGTCAAGGCAGCAGAAGAGAAATGCCTTGGAAATGTCCAAGAGAGGTGCTGCCTTAGTGGCCAGCGTGAGACAACCTATTGGGCAGGTATGTGATGTGTTCACACAACCTGATCAACAGGCTGATCATGGAAGAGAGGAAATGTCTGATGAGGAAGACAATGCAGATCTTGCTGAGCTTGATGATGAGCAAATGATTGCAATGCTTGTCAAAAAGTTCGACAAGAAAAGGTTTGGAAGAAATATGCTGCAGAGGAACTCAAATGCTGTCAAAAAGAAGGCATTTGATAAATCTAAGGCTGAGTGCTTCAAATGTGGCAAAACTGACCATATAGTTGCTGACTGTGTGTCAAAAGCTGTTGGACAGTCTTCCAAACCATACAAGACTAACAGGGACGATGGCTACAGGGTTAAGTACCTTATGACCATGGCTAAGCTTAAGAAGTTGGAAAACTCAGTGACTTCCAACCAGCAAAAGGGACTCATGGCAGAGACATGTGACTGGGAAGAGTCTGATTCATCCTCAGATGAAGAAGACAACAATTGTCTGATGGCCAACACTGATGTCCCATCAACTAGCAACTTCAAACAGGACTTGGCTGAAGCTGAAGCCTTCAGCAGCTTAGAGAACTGGAACCCTACAATGATGTACAAGGTACAAAATTTTATGGCTTACAGTTCTGATGAAAAAGTAATAATGTTTGAATATATGCTTGTTGATCTAAAAGCTGCTGTTGAGAAGCATAATGTTTTACTATCTGAAATCTCTAAGCTTAAAACTAATCTTGAAATAAAATCTAGTAAACTGGACAGTTTCCATAAGTTGGAAACTGAGCTTGATGAATTAAAACACATTAACTCCATCTTACTAGAAGAAAAGAGAGAGAAAGATATAAAACATGCAAAGCTTCAAAAGATAGTTGACTCTTGGTGCCAATCTGCACAAAAAGTCAGCCATTGTATAAGTCAACAGATCCTTGCACAAATCCAAGCCTATCTTGGAGGGGATCCTGACACAGCAGCTTCTATTGTTGAGATAAATAATCTGAAAGATGACTTATCCACTCTTGGTGAGCTTCCTAAGACTTTCATTCAAAAAGTAAATGGTAAGCTGTAACAAACAGGTTTGTCAGGCCTCAAAACACTGACAGCTTGTGTGAAAAAGCTCCAAAAGCTGATGATGTAATGTGTTCTCCATCAAATCAGCCTGCTAAGTGCTCTGCTGGTTCACACAAGCAAAATAAAGGAAAACAAGCCCAAACTGCAGCTGTGGACACTAAACCTGTTGACAAAACAGGCTCTGGGTCCAAAGCTGATGGTAAGAGTCATGTTAATCCTTTTGGTGCTAACCATTTTGAGAAAAAGTTTTCAAAAGGTAAGCAGCCTGCTTTCATCAAGAGTAAGTCTCAAGTTGAAAGTAAATCAGCTGTGGTTTCAAATAAGTTTTCAAATCATAGTAGAAAACTGGTTATAAATGAAAATAAGTCTTTCAAAACCATAAGCAGTGATTATGTTGATAGGCAGCATCAATCACATCCCAGCAAGAGCAAAGGCAAAGCCATTGCTCATGCTGAGAAATCTGGGAATAAGTTTCTCAAACTTGTGAAAGGTCAAAAACCAATGAAGCTTCCTGTGTTTGACATCTGTCCTCCCAAAAAGAGGAAAGAAGAAACAGGCAAAGCTGTTGCTATTGTGCCTTCCACCCAAGCTGTTGATTCGTCGAAATATAGTAATAAGTTTGCTAAACCTGCTGATAAAATCAACAGAAATAATTCAGAATGTGTTTCTGAAAGCTCTTCTTCCAAAAAGGCTAAAAAGAGAAAATGCTATAAATGTGGGAAGAAGACACACATGGCCAAAGACTGTCCTGGAATTGAGGACATGAGGCCTGCTGACTCTACTAGTTCCATCATTGCTAAAACAAGCAGTGTTGGAAGTAACTTAGTCAATGAGAGTGGTATTCAAACTGATACCATCCAAATAGGAAATATTAATGTGGATATCACTAGCCCATCAACACATGTTGATGAAGTAGGAGAACTCATCACTGTGATGAGTTCCCCTAAAAGTAACTAATATTTTCCTATGACACTCTGCAGGACAAGCAACCATCCCAGGTTTGGTACTTGGACAGTGGCTGCTCAGGGCACATGACAGGTTGAAAGGATCTGCTGAGTGATCTCAGGCCTGAAAAAGGGCCAAAAGTCACATTTGGTGACAATGTATAGGGATTCACTGGGGGATATGGAACTCTTAAAGCTGGTGCTGCAGTGTTCAAAAGAGTAGCCTATGTGGTTGGGCTGAAACATAACCTTGTTAGCATAAGTCAACTGTGTGATGCTGGCTACAAGGTTAACTTTGATGAGCACCTGGGTTACATATTGGATCCCCACGGCAAAGTTGTGTTGTGTGCTCAACGAAAGAAAGGTGTATATGTTGTGGACAAGAAATCTGTTGATCCCACAACTGAAACATGCTTTCTTACAAGAACCAATGCATACCTAAACTGGTCAAAAGGCTGTCACACATGAACTTCAAGAATATCAACAAACTCTGTAAGAAAGAGTTGGTAACAGGTTTGCCTTCTATGACCTTTGTTAAGGATAGACTCTGCACAGCTTGTGAGAAAGGCAAGCAGAGGAAACCATCTTTTAAATCCAAGCATAATTTTTCTATTGATACTCCTCTCTTCTTAATCCACATGGACTTGTTTAGACCAGCCAGTGTCCCAAGTCTAGGAGGAAGAAGATACACTCTAGTAATGGTTGATGAGTTCTCCAAGTTTACATGGGCGATCTTTCTGAAGAACAAAGGAGAGGCTGCGAGAGAAATCATTGGATTTATCAAAAAGATGGAAATGCTGAACTCTGCTCAAGTGAAGTAGCTTAGAAGTGATCATGGTACTGAATTCATAAACAGTACTCTTGAGAACTTCTGTGAGGAAAGAGGGATCACACAGAACTTTTCAGCAGTAAGAACTCCACAACAAAATAGATTTTCTGAAAGGAGAAACAGAACCCTCATTGAAGCTGCTAGTGCCATGCTGTGTGCATATGGTTTACCTTCATCATTCTGGGTTGAAGCTGTCAACACCGTCTGCTTCACCCAAAACAGATCCTTAGTGGTGAAAAGGTTCAACAAGACTCCCTATGATCTGCTCAAAGGGAGGAGGCCAAATATTAGCTACTTCCATGTGTTTGGATGTCCCTGCTTCATTCTGAATCAAAGGGACCAACTGGCAAAGTTTGAACCCAAAGCTGATGAAGGTGTGTTTGTTGGATATTCTGCTATCTCCAAAGCCTACAGAGTATACAACAATAAGAGAAAGGTGATAGATGAATCTATCAATGTCACCATTGAAGAGTCCAAGAGTGCCTCCACCAAAGCTGTTCCTGAATCAGTTTCAGGAGAATTCAACTTTGATGATCTTATGCATTCTAATAGTGAAGAGAATGACTCAAAAGCTTCCACTACATCCAGAGTGGAACCTGCTAACCATGATGGACATGATGATGATTATGTTGATACACTGTGTGTGAATAAGTGTACTGACTTAATTACAACTTCATGTCCTGAACCAATCAATGCTAATTTTCCTGGATCCTCTGCTAATATGTTCAACAATGGAGAGTCATGCTCAACAAGTGAACAGGCTCAAGATACCAGTGTGTCTGAAAATCTTGAGAGCTGTTCAACAGGACCTGTTGAAGATGCAAACAACTCAGGAGAATCCTCATTGAGAAATGATCCTAAGTGGATCAGGTGTCACCCCAATGATCAAATAATTGGTGACATCAACAAAGGGGTACAAACGAGATGAGACAGCTTAAGGAACTTTTGTATGTTCTCTAGCTTTGTGTCCCTCATGGAGCCAAAAAAAGTGGATGAAGCACTTAAAGATGCCAATTGGATCACTGCCATGCAAGAAGAACTCAATCAGTTTGAGAGAAACAAGGTATGGAAGCTGGTCCCTGCTCCTAAAGGTGAAACTATAATTGGCACCAAATGAGTTTACAAGAACAATATGGATGAGCAAGGTCATGTCATTAGAAATAAGGCAAGACTTGTTGCTCAGGGCTATAGATAGGAGGAAGGCATTGACTATGATGAAACATTTGCTCCTATGGCCAGACTAGAGGCAATTCATTTGTTTCTAGCCTACTCTGCTCATAAGAGCATGAAGGTATTTCAAATGGATGTGAAGAGTGCATTTTTGAATTGGAAGCTGCAAGAAGAAGTCTATGTGAAGCATCCTCCAGGTTTTGAAAATGAACATTATCCAGGTTTTGTCTATAAGTTGGACAAAGCTCTCTATGGTCTAAAACAAGCCCTTAGAGCCTGGTATGACACTCTTACTGATTTCCTTATGAGCAATGGTTATTCCAGAGGTAAAGTGGATACCACACTGTTTATAAAGAAAGTGAAGTCTGACATTATGCTTGTTCAGATATATGTGGATGACATAATATTTGGTTCTACTAATGAGAAATTATGCAAGAATTTTTCATTACTCATGAAATCAAAATATAAAATGAGTATGATGGGAGAACTTACTTTCTTTCTAGGATAACAGGTTAAACAAACCTCAATTGGAATTTGTATAAATCAAAGAAAGTATACTTTGGATCTATTGAAAAAGTTTAAATTTAATCAAAGTTCTCCTATTAAAACCCAATGGCAACCAATGTAAAATTGGATGCAGATGCCAGTGGCAAAGCTGTTTCAGTAACAGCTTACAGAGCCATGATTGGGAGCTTGCTATACTTAACTGCTATTAGACCTGATATTATGTTTGCTACCTGTTTATGTGCTAGGTTCCAAGCTGATCCAAAAGAATCACATCTAGCTGCTGTAAAAAGAATCTTCTGATACCTTAAGGGTACACCAGGTTTGG
This sequence comes from Centrapalus pauciflorus, assembly GCA_020465985.1. Taxonomy (NCBI): domain Eukaryota; kingdom Viridiplantae; phylum Streptophyta; class Magnoliopsida; order Asterales; family Asteraceae; genus Centrapalus; species Centrapalus pauciflorus. The sequence continues at coordinate 76,677 of JAANYP010000053.1, read as the reverse complement.
GTGTTTGGTATCCCAAAGACTCAAGCATTGAATTGACATGTTATTAAGATTCTGATTTTGCAGGTTGCAGGCTAGACAGGAAAAGCACAACAGGTGGATGTCAACTCCTTGGTGGTAAGTTGATAAGTTGGTGTAGCAAGAAGCAGAACTCAGTGTCTACTTCTACTGCTGAAGCTGAGTACATTGCTGCTGTGGGCAGATTCCGTGGATGCAGGATCAGCTTGAAGACTATGGACTTGTATATAGGAAAACTCCTATTCTGTGTGATAATACAAGTGCCATAGCTATATCCAACAATCCAGTGTTTCACTCCAGAACAAAGCATATAGAAGTCAGACATCACTTCATCAGAGATCACATTCAGAAAGGTAATGTGGAGGTAAGTTTTATTTCCACTAATGAACAGCTTGCAGACATTTTCACCAAACCTCTTGATGAAAACAATTTTAATTACCTTGTCAGCAAGTTGGGCATGTTAAACAAAAGTGACTAAGTGTCCTTAATGTTCTAAGACTTTATATGTCTCACACTGCTGAAGTTCTTTCAGAACAGCTTAGATAGAACATGCTATGCATGTTCTATACTTAGCCGTTTTCTGCAAAACTTGAACAGCTTGAGCATATAACAGGTTTGACAACAACAGCTTTTATGTCAAGCCTGATCTGATGATCAAACCTCCACCCTGCTCACACTTTCAATCTGTCATACAAGGCATTGTCTTGTAACTTGATCAACTATTGAACACAATCTGTTGTTAGATAGCTGAACAGGTTGCAGGAACAACTTGAAGAGTGAACAGCTTGTGATGACTCTGCTCATCACAAGTTTGACCAACAGATTAGACCATCATTTTTTAATTACCTTTCTTCACAATTAAGTTACTTAATTTTTGTTTTTATTTAACTTAATTACTGCGGATAATGTGGGTTTACGTGTGTTAGTGATTAAAAAGGGCTCAAGTGAGCTGACAAATGGTCTCACATGGACAACCGTTCCGTTTTTCGTTAACGACATTTTCAAATCAACCGCCCAAATGTTTCTCTCTCATACCCACTCACATTCAAATCCTATAAATACCCCCTACTGTTTCATCTTCGTCTTCCTCACTACTTCCATAATTTCCTACGAATCCTAAAAATCGACTAAGTGTCCTGTGCTTCTACCACTCTCACTACTTCCCAAAATGGCTCACCGTAACAACCCCTTTCTACCAGTATTTGTTGGTGCTGATGTTCAAAAACATGCATCAGTCACCACAATGCTAACCCTGAAACCTACCAACTATATTGCAAACTTAACCATCCCCAAAAACTATGTGGGGAAAGGCTATGAACAAATGGCGGAGTTTCTGAAAGTTCATCCGTTGAACAATGCGATGACTGCCACAACTGGTGTCCTGTACCATGAGATGGTATATGAGTTCTGGTACACCTGTGCCTACAACCCAGATACCAAAGTCATCAAGGGCACCATACTCAATGGGACTCAGACCATTGAGATCAACATTCGTCTAATCAGGGAAGTTCTTCGACTCCCTGTGGCTGAAAAATATGATCAGCCACAGCCTGAAGATGAACAGATGAAGAATCTGCTACATGGAACCAAAAGTTGAAGCTACGCTGTTCAGGTTGGACTTATCTCCAACCTACAGCTTCTTATTTGCCTCTGTGGTGATGTGCTTCAGCAGCAAAGTTGGTTCCTTTGACCAACTGAGCCGTGATGAAATCCCTGTAGTTCTGCAGCTTGTGGATGGAACTACAATCGACATGGCAAAATGGATTTTTCTAAATTTGAGGGGCCTGGTGCAGCAGGAGACACGTCCAGCTGTTGTTCGTTATCCTAGGTTTCTGAGCCTCATCTTCAAGCACATTTGTGGTGAGCACTTGTATAACTCTCAGCCTTTACTTCGTATTGCTGCATTCCCTGTAATAGGGAATAGAGTTTTACATACACATGTTCTCCCCAATGAGCCTCCTCTGTCAACACCAATGAGGAGGTTGTTTGGATTAGTGGAAGGACCCTCTGCTGTGAGGGTGGATCCAGAAGCTGCTCCTGCTGGAAAATCCAAAGCCAGGGTCAAATTCATTAAAAGGACCCTTGAAAAGACTGAAGCCGGGCCTGTCCCCAAGAAGGCCAAAACAGCTAAGTCTAAGTCTGCACCATCAGCCTCTGTGGCTGAGGGGGGGGGGGGGGGGGGCAGGCTCCTCACCCTGGTTCATTTGTTGAACCTGAAGCCTCTGTGGATGGTGTCTCTGTGGCACCTAATACTATGGAACATGCCAACCCACCTGTTTCTGACCCAGTCTCCAAACCTGTCCAATCTGAACCTCTCATCTCCTCTCCACAATCACTCACCTCATCCCACATATTATACCAGTGCAAATCCATAGCCAGAAAGAAACTAGCAGCCAAAATAGCCCAAACCAACCCCTTTGTTCCCTCTCAACAGGGTTTAATTGAAAAAGAAGCTACCCCTGCTGCCTCTCCTATTTTGGGAAAAGGTTCAGCACATTTGGAGCCTGCTTCACTCCATCCTGAGTCCACCCAGAGTCAGCCTAGACCCTCTGGTTCCTCCCAACAGGAGCCAGTGGTACATAAGGAGACAACCACATCATCTATTCCAGCCTCCCAACAGTCTGAGAATATTGAAAGACAGGAGTCGTTTACACTCCATACTGTGTCCACACTGTCTCCACATCATACTTCTTCACACCTTGAGTCTGCACGAGGTGCCCACACTGTTGGTTTAGACCAACCAGTAGCTTAGCCTCAAATTTCTGTTCCTCATGATGCAGCTGTTCTACACCAAACAGTTGCTGAAGGACCAAACACCCAAGCTGATGAACCTCAGGGAATAGAACATCCCTTTGGTGAGGCTGCTCCTGTCATGCAAACTCCTTCAGCAGGTTTCACCACTGCTGATGTTGAAATGCAAATCCCATCTCCCAATGATGAGGTACCTTTAAACCAATGTAGTGCAGAGGGAACCACCCATGGCCTTCATGAAGGTGCTGCAACACAAGCAGCATCTGAAAGGCTACCATTCTCTACCCCCTCTCCTGATGAAGCAGCTACAGCCACAGCTGAAGGATCTATTGATCCCTCCAAGCTGGGCCACATTACTTTTGCCCAGACTATGGAGCTTCTATCCAAAATCTATTATCCCTTTCCATCACATCCCCATACACCAGCCTCATCCTCTTCATCACCCTCTACTCAATAAAAACAATCCACCCATACACCTCCATCCCATAAAGACCTGCCTTTGAAGGATCAGCTTTCCTTGCTGACGAACAAAGTTGGTACTTTAGAATCCTCCATATCTTCTTTACCCTCTCTTATTTCAGACTCTGTGTCTGAACAGCTTAAGGGATTCTTTGATGTGTTCAAGAATTCCTTTCCATCCACTCCCCAAACTGACACCTCCTCTCAGCTACTTGCACTCACTGCACAGCTGCAAAATGTCTCCACTTCCCTCTCCTCCAGTCTTTCACACCAGCAGGACTCTGTGTCCTCTATGACAGCCATATCCCAACAGCTATCCACTCTCCTAACTACTTGCAATACTACACTTCCTACCACCTTGGCAAGCCTAAACACTCTAATAGTCTTTCTATCAAATTCTGTGTCAGCAAACCTTGCTGATGTGCAGGACTCTCTTGAGTTACATCTTGCACAGCTTCAAAGTTTGCTATTCACAGCTTCTGATAGAGAGAATATTCTTAAGCTAACCTCTCTTGCTGATTCCCAATCATCCTCTCTTCAAATTTGTCTTTCCCAACTTGCAGAGGTGAAGGACAACCTGGCTTTCTTAGTGCATAGTCTGGTTGGTCCCAAACCTGCTACCGAACCTGCTGGCAAGCCTGCTGAATTCGTTTCTTCAGGCAAACCAGTTGTTGAAGGTGCTGGTCCATCTCCTTCAAAGGGGGAGAAGTTGTCTGCCTCTAAGACTAAGTCTAAGGGGGAGAAACTTCTTCTCCTAAGGAGAAATCAGTATCCACTGGTCAACCAGCAGGAGCATCTGCAACAGCTACTGGTACAGTGGAAGGTGCTTCTCAAGTTGCTAATCCTACTCAGGCTGAATCTCCAAACCTTGCTCAGTCTAAGGGGGAGGAATTCAATCCTGATGACAGGCCAAGCAGTAGAAGGAGGCATCTCATTTTAGAGGAAGAAGAAGAAGAGGAAGATACTCCTGAAGCTGTTATCACTACAACAGCTAAAGGAAAAGAAAAAGTAGTATTTTATCCTGAACAGCAGAAAGCAGCAGAGTTAAAGTTTCACAAAGCCAGGGCGAAGGAAATGGGTCTTCCTATGGATAAATACTATGAGTTCAGAGATGAACAACTTCAAGCCCTGAAAGCACTAAGAAAAGAAGAAGCCTCTGCCAAAGCTGCTAGAACTTTTGCACTTCAAGAGGCAAGCAAAATCAAAATGCCCTCTCTGGATGTGCAAAAGAAACTGATGGAAGCTGCTAAGGGATCAGCTGGTGAGAAGGAAGTTAAGAAGGAAGTGGGTGCTCAGGTCTCTATGACCAAACCAAAGCAAGCATCCTCTGCAAGGACCCAGTTCCACTTTGACAACTTGGCAAGGAAGAAGTTTCATGATGTTGCTGATAGAAGACTTGCCAAGGAATCTATTGTCAAAGTTGTCCCTATCTCAAGAAAAGGCAAACAGTGGAAGCTACAAATAACCAGAATGGGTGCAACAGGCCCTGAGCTGGAATCTTATGACTACACTGATGTTGCCTAAATGGGGTACAGGAAATGGGTTGAGCTGGCAGTTGCTTAGAGCCAGTCTAAGTCTGAAGCGGCTAAGATTATCAGGGCATATGTAAAGAAGCTAATGGAGAGAGTGAAAGATCTTGGCCTGATCTCAAAAGAGTTAAGTGAGGGTGTCTCTGTCACTTACCCTAAGATAAAGGCCAGGAGGACAAGAAAGGATTCTGAGCTGGAGGAACTCCTCATCTTGATTGAACAAGGTGATTATGCTGTTGAAATGAAAGGAGTTGACTACAGCCTGCCTGGTGGAGTAGAGTTTGAAGAAGGCAAAATCATTGAAGAACCTAAGTTGGGGGCATTTTTTGTAGATCCTCTAACACAGAAGAAGTGCTTTCAAAGAGCATCAGATCTATACAAGGTGGATCTGAGACAGCTTGCAGCCTTCAGACTTGCAGCTTCATTCAGGCAATCCAGCAAATGGAGAGCAGCCGTTAGGGACCAGCTCAGAGGCTTTTATGAGAGAGGTGAACTTCAAGATCCCAAGTTTATGATCCTCAGAGTTGAAATTCAAGATCTGGATGAAACAAGGGATGAACTTGAAAAATTGTTTGGAGGACCACCACCACTGGAGTGAAGTCCACCTACTATCTGAGTAGGTGAAGAATGGAAGCTGTCTATTTGTTGGACAGACTTGTCATTATCTGCTCCCAACATCAACATTCCAAAAGTGTTGAATTTTGTTGTACATTAGTTGTACTTAGTTACATCAGTTGTAACTTTTCTTATTTACATTAGTTGTAATATACATTAGTACATTAGTTGTACTTCTGTAAAAACATGTGTTGTTTATGTAATCAAAATCAGTATATATAAACTGATCTTTTACTTTACTTAAATGTTGTAATTTCATTTCAGCAAGATGTATTGTAAAATGTATAGTGATTATTGATTAAATCAGCTTAGACTGATTATTGCAAATAGAGGGAGATTGTTAGGCACAAAAAGGCCTCAGTCAATGTAACAACCTAGCTTTTGGCCCAACTTAATTTTCTATTTTTGAGCTAATAATGTAATATTATTACATTATTTGAATTGTAAATACTAATTTAGTAATGAAAATTATTGAATCAATTTATATTTATTCTATGATTATAAATTATTAAAGATGTTCAAATTAAAAGAGATATAAAATACAAAAGTTTAGTGGGTTAAGTTGCAAATATGACCAAATTAATATATAAAAACCAAATTAATGATCATTTAAGATCATTAACATTAAAATCACTCTCTCTCTCAGTCTCTCTAATATGTCTCTAAACTTACGGCACCTCCACAAAATTATCAAGAAATCGTCAAAAGTTCTATAAATCTTGCATTAATTGAAAGAATTGAAGTCAAGGAAGTTACAACAATCATCAAATATCAACAATCTACAAAGATTTTAGGTAATGTTTACTTACAAATTTGATTTTTATAATGTTTGGTTCGGTTTTGTGAGAAACCGAAACCAAGAGATTTAAGACATGAAAAATTGATGTTGCATGCTTAAGATTTTAGTAGATTATGATGAAGTTAAGATAATAAATGTTAAAGAAACAAAAATCAAAGGTTTGATCATCCAAATAATTAAGAAATCTGAATTTTTATGATAAATGGTGTTCTTGACAAAAATAGCATATTTTGGATGATCTTGAACAAAGTATAGTGTTTTTGATAGGAAAAATTGTATAAAAATAACACAAATATGATCATTTAACAAAATAATACATTGCATGTTATATACTATGGAGGGGGGTTATGGCTGATCTATATAAGACCAGTAAGACACACACATTCAAGACTCAAAGTGAAATAAGGACACACATGCAAAACTCAAAGTAAACTAAAATTAAATATGACGATTAATTATGTTTTATAACTTCTAACTCCAAGTCGGAAATAAGGAAGAACTTCAAAGTATGAAAGGATTGAGATGAGAGAGAGTGTAAGGTCTACCACTGCAAGATCTATCTAGACGCGGATCCGTGAACGAGTGCGGAATCCTCGTTGACGGTTAGACGGACAACTCTCAACCAACGGAAACACGGAGACTATTAGACGCTGAACGAACGACACACGAACGATCCTACGTACTAATTCTCTCCGAAACGGCACTCACCTAGCTGATAAACTCGAGATCGCTTCTTGCTTAATTCCTCACGAATTCTGCCAAAAGTCTACAAATGATTCGAGTCTATCCCTAATTATAGACCCTGATTCGAATCTGATGTGGGTCAGACTCGAATCTGGCCCAAGGCCCATTCGAGTCTGTCCAACATGACAGTCTCGAATCTATCCTATATTCGAATCTAAGGTCTCATTCGAATCTATCACAGATTCGAATGTATCCTCTTATGCAATTCGAATCTAGCCTTTGATCTGTACAACTAAATGTTTGAAACTTATGATATTACCTTATGACTGATTTTATCTTTGAGCTTTATGTTTGAACTTCTTGTAATACGTTACATCAAGTTCAAACATACAAACACTGATAAACATCAATCATACATAATATATATACCAAACATATGCTAAATCACAATGTAAGACAACTTAGACTGCTATCGTCACACGGGATGTACCAACAGACTCCCCCTTGACGATAGCTTCTAATAATTCACACATTTGATTTGAGAACATGGTTTATTATTGATTCAAAACACTACCAGCATACAGACCTTTTTCAACGCATACATTGACCACATTTTCATACTTACTAGCTTCAGTATCCATATGTGCGTCACTGGAAATCTTACAGTTATACAAAATCTGCAGGTCTTCTTTAGATAAGTTCACCAGGTGAAGCGGGTCATAGACTCTAAGAATAACTTTTTCTTCTAAGTCTTCCATAACCGCTTCCCCAGTTTCCGTGTCAGCATACCACCACTTCAGATTTCGCAAAACATTCTGTGGCATTTTCTTCAGAGGTACCTTCCTCAGGCATTTTACTGGTTTGTACTGAATTCTCATCCAAGGTCGGCCTGTAAGAGGATCTATACGTGACTTATCCTCGACTCTTCTTCCGACCCTTGGACTCAACCGCTCAAACTTCCTAGATCTCCCCTCCTTTCTTATTATTCTTTCAATCACATTCGCATAAGGATCATCACCAATATTTATCAGATCTTTCCATGCAAGCGCTGTGATTTCAATCTTTGGAAGGGTGTTGAATGCTTTCAATGTTCGCCGTATGTACTGAAGCCCGTCTTTTCTTTTAATTATAAAAAGTTGAAGATCTCTGTCAAAGAACCAACTTAAGATTCGCTCAGATAGCTTCCCTGTACCAGGCACTTTCATTGATCTCCTAATTGCTAACTCCTTCTCTTCGGCTCTGAACCATAGCTTCTTTTTTTCTTCGTTACTTAGCTCTCTTGCTGGTTCTTCAGTCGATGACTTAGGATTCAAAGCAGCATTCACTATGTCAAGATCGACAATTCTATTTCCATCTATCATATAAGTGTCAGTGATAGGATTCTGTTGTACAACTATTTCGTCAGCTTCATCATCCTCATCAGCTACTACTTCATCTTCAGGTTGCCAATCTACTATCTCTTCCGGAATAAACTCTCCTTCTTCAAGCTCTTCATCTTCATAATCAAAACCTCCATCCAGTGCATCATCATCGAGATCCATGAGTGCTTCAATCATCTCGCTGATCTCAAAGTCTGAAGGCTGTTTAGATGAACTAGCTTCACCCCTTTGTCCTTCGCCTTGACTAGGCTCCCCCTGAACTTGAGTAACTTGAGCTGCAGGAAAATCTACAGACTCAATCTCTTTATTTGCACCGGGATCATTGCCTTCATTATCATCATCTTCTCGCTGTACTTCCTGATCTTTACAACTCGTCTCCCCCTGAGTTTGTAGATTTTTCATAAGTTGCTCTAGGAGGGACCGCATTGCTCGGATTTCAGACGATTGATCAGCAACAAATGATTTAATCTCCGTGTTTTCGTCTCTAACACTTTCAACAATCTTTCTCAGTTTTGCATTCTCCTTATCAAGATTAGAGTTATGCTCTTGGAGTTCACCGACTGCTTTTGTGAGAGTTATGATTTGAACGTTCTGAAAGTCGACACGGCTCTTGAGTTGCATGATTCGTTGATTGTCGGTATAGGCTTCTGATGTAGAAGGGATGGACTGAATGGGAGCAGGATTGAACGGTTGGGGAATGTAGGGTTCATGTTGCTGAGGTGGCGGTGATGGTGGAGGTGTAACTTGGGGTTGGGTCTGGGTTTGAGGCGGAGGTTGTGCATCGGACTCTGATGAAGTCCCCTGCATAAACCTGTGACGTTTGGCCCGTTGCCTTGTCACCAACTGAGCAGTCTCATCTTCTTCAAAATCTGACTCCTCCAATTCCCTGGCCTCTCGCCTTCTCGAACCACCTTCATTGACAATCAATCGCGAACCATAAGTTCCAATTTGAACTTCAGGAACTGCAGCTGCAGGAACTTCCTCTGAATCTGATTCGGATTCTGAAGATATTAATGCGTCATCTGCCCTTTCCGGTTCGTATTCCTCCACATCCCTAAAAATATCATCATCATCTGCTGGTGGACTAAGCAGCTCACCAACCAATGCTGCTGCAACATCTTCATTTGCATGAGGACCAGAAGACCATATTTCCTCCAAGGTCTGAGCAATCTGCTCAGATTCGGAGACTGCACCTGAAGTCCCTGCTTCTTGTGCCTATGGTTGTTCACTGGTTGAAGGCCTGGATGCCTGAACTTGACTAGCAGGTTGTTGCTGTTGGCGTCGTGGATCACGCGGCCTAGCACGCGGCTGTTGTTGGCGTTGTGGTTGCTGTTGCTGCTGTTGGACATCAACTACCCCTGCCCAGTTGGCATTACTCGGGGCTTGAAATTCCCTATCCAGAATTGCACCAAATAGTGGACGCGCCACCGGAACCGCTAACCTTCCTCGATGTGAGGAACAGTCAGAGTAGATGCGCTTATCCATAATATTCACGCTCAATGCATCATCTGATTGTGGCAAATCAGGCAAGAAGTGCCTTATCAACATCATTACAAACCTAGGATACAGAAGGAATCTTTCTCTCTCAGGAGCAGTAATTTGATGGATGAATTCCGAGAAAAACAACTGTGAGAAGCTGAACTTCTTATTGTACACCATGGCAATCACCCCAGATTGAATCTTTGACACAATGTAATCAAACCCAGCCTTCTTAGGCGCAAAACAAACCATGAACACGTGGACCAAAAATCGCCACTGCCCTATCAACCCGCTTTTCATATAAGATGATTTTGTAACGTCCAAACTATAGCCCATTCGCAAAAACGCTGCTTGCCTAATACTTAATGGAAAGTCTATAGGCCCGTCTTCTTGTTCTTGTGAACCCAACTGCAGTACTTGACGCAAACTATCTGCTGAGAAAACCAGAGGTTGGCCAGCAATTCTGGTTCTTAAAACTGTCGGGGTGACAGTACAGTCCACCTGTAAATGATCGTAAAATTGGCGTACATACGAAATTGCAATTGGAATGTTATGATATAAAGCATAGCTAATCCTAGACTCAGCTAGGAAATCTAAAACTTCTCGAAATCCCTGCGCCTCAGGGATGTTATGAGCTGGATTAAGTACCATATTATGCTTAGGAACAAAAGCACGAAGCGCCATATCTGCACAATACATAAAATTGTTAGACTCATTAAAACTCAATAAACTTGTTTAAATTCAAATTTGTTTTATTTTGTACTTGGTTAAATACAAAATATAACACAATTAAATTTCCACAAGTTTAATAAAATTTAAATTCAACAAAGTAAATAAAGTACAGATTCGAGAGTAACAGATTCGAGAGTAACAGATTCGAAGTGCCCATATTCGAATGTAATGGACAGATTCGAATAGTCCCTATTCGAGTCTTATGGACGGATTCGAATATCATGGTCATCTCGAATCTATTGATAGATTCGAGAAACCCATGAACAGATTCGAATGCCCAAGAACAGATTCGAAAGGCCGACAGATTTGTTTCCAACAAAAATCCAAGATTTTAACCATTTTGAACTAGGTAAATCACATACTTTAGTTCAACTATGTTCTAATCACTGAATTATGCCGTTAATTTGATATTTCATAGGTCCTAACTTAGTTATTTTTCAAAAAACCCTATTTTGACCCATAAAACTTCAAAATGTGATGTTTAAGCCCAAAATTGTGTATGAGACTACCAAAATCTTGTACAATCCGGTTGATTATACCTAGGTATGAGTGTAGAATCGAACACAATAGCTTTAGACTCGATGAAATGTCGTTTATGTGAAATACGGTAGATTCGAGATCGCCCCAGACAGATTCGAGATTTCAGATTCGACAACAGTAAGAAATAAATGCCTTCACTGTGGACCTATATATACTACCTACCTTCGAGTCTATGTGTAGATTCGAGTCTACTGACAGATTCGAAATACTCCACATTCGAGTCTGTCTTAGATTCAAAACTACCAACACTTAGAAAAAAATTTTGGAAATTTTTAAATAAGTTCAACTTTTCCAACTTTTTTCTACGGTATTGTGTAACCAGATAAACTATGCCAACTCTTTTACCTTAAGCAACAGATATGTCACGCAATGTTTATTTTATTCAACTTTGAATGCACCCTCAGTAACTTTTGACCTTTTACCTAGGTAAAAATTAAACTAAAATAAAATAAAATAAGCTAAGGTAAAAGTAAAAATAAAATAAAATAAAATAAAATTTTGACCAAAAATTTAATCTAGACTTAAGAAAAATTTACAATCTAAGCTAAATACTTAACAACATATTTTTGATGAGTATAGTCTAAGAAAGGTTCAATCAGATAGCGATGTCTGATACTAACTTTCAGTACTTAAACTTTCACACTTAGGAATTTTTGAATTCCTTTGATTGTTTGTCGTGACATACCCATTTAGCCGATTGTTGGTATTTTACCCCTTTAAACATTCTACATTTCGGAATATCCCTTGGCCTTTTTATTTATCAGGAAATTATCTTACGTGACTCAGACATAGACATACTTTTATGATCAAGGCACACAGACAAAGATTCTAACTTGTTGGTATTTGCAAACTTTCTTTAAAAGACAAACATCGGACACAGGTCTGTATTTTCATACAACAAAGTGTCTTAGTTCGACTTAAGGTTTATTTTTAAAGTTAGCAGATAGCGGTGACAGGTCTGTACTGACGTACAACAAAGCGACATGTCTGCTAACCCGAATCTAAACAGAGACAACAGGTCTGTACTTACGTACAACAGAGTTGCATGTTTTCGACTCTCATTTTACATGATATTTTCTATTCTTTCCATTTTCAAGATGTATTTGTGTTGCCATACATCCCCAGAAAGTTTGCATCCTTTAGACTCAATGTTTGTATGTCTTGTATATAAAGATTAAGACCGATTGGTCGTACATCTAAGTTAGTGACACGCTTGACTTTTTCTAGAATATTTTATCAGCCTTGAGATTCCCTATATGTATTATGCCTACCAACACATCAAACTAAATAAAGTATAACACTTAGAATTTAGTTGCATTATGTGTGAAAGCCTAAACACTTAGAGTCTGTAACGACGGTGCTAATTTTCGTCACTTTGAACCTATGTATCTAAGACTTAACTCTTTTTTTTTTTTTTTTTTTTTTTTGATATTCTCTTTTTTTGTATTTTTGTTATTTTCTCTCTTTTTTCTTTTGTTTTTCATAGCAAAAAGCAGTAAACTAAGCTAATTTACTAACTTACTAAAACTAGAAACTTACTAAAAATAGAAACTTACTAAAAATAGAAACTTACTAAAAATAGAAACTTTCCTAAATTAGCAGACTACTTGTAAAGAAAGAAAAACTACTACTCTACAATAAAATAAAGTAAACTAATTACTACTAAGGTCAAATTATTCTGGGTTGCGCATTCCATTTAGTTGAATTAAATACTCAAACCGTGACTTATCAAACGCTTTGGTAAATAAATCTGCATTATTATCTTCTGTTGCCACCTTTACCAGTTTGATTAAGTTCTTTTCAGCATAATCACGAATAAAATGATGTCTTATGTCTATGTGCTTTGTTTTACTGTGTTTAACTGGATTATTAGTTATAGCAATAGTAGACTGGTTATCTATCCTAATTGGAGTTTGAGTGTAAGCCAAACCGTAATCCCGCAATTGTTGTTGTATCCACAGAACCTGTGAGCAGCAACTACCAGCAGCAACATACTCGGCCTCGCACGTTGAAATGGCTACCGATGTTTGTTTCTTGCATTGCCAGGATACCAATCTCCCTCCTAGGAACTGACAACCTCCAGTTGTAGATTTGCGCGTCAAGCTGCATCCTCCGTAGTCAGAATCCGTGAACGCTTCCAACTCTAGATCTCCCTCCGCTTGATACCAAAGTCCCAGCTTCGGTTTCGACTTGAGGTATCGTAGAATCCGCTTCACAGCTTTCATATGCATCTCCTTCGGATTCGCTTGAAACCTAGCACAAATACACACAGCAAACATTATGTCAGGTCTTGAAGCGGTTAAATACATAAGTGACCCAATCATGGCCCGATATAAAGTCGGATCCACATTGGTATCACTTTCAGTACCCGGCCCGAGATTGTGATTCACTTGAATCGGCGTGCTGAAGTGGGCAGTCAACTTAGTTCCCTCCATCCCAAACCGTTCTAATATGTCATAGACATACTTAGTTTGATGGATAAACATCCCTTCCTTCTTTTGGTCAACTTGTAACCCTAAAAAGAAATTCAACTCTCCCATAGCACTCATCTCGAACTTAGACTTCATCACCTTTTCGAAATCTTTGCACATCTGTTCGTCTGATGATCCAAAAATGATATCATCGACGTACACTTGTACCAAGATAAAGTGATCTCCCTTTCTCTTAACAAATAGAGTACTATCTATCCTACCCCTCTCAAAGCCATTTTCTAACAGATGGTTGGATAGAGTCTCATACCACGCCCTAGGTGCCTGATGTAATCCGTAAAGAGCCTTATCTAAGCGATATACTCTCTCAGGATATTTTGGATCTGTAAATCCGGGCGGTTGTTCTACATACACCAACTCCTTCACTTTCCCATCCAGGAAAGCACTCTTAACATCTAACTGATATACCTTAAATCCCTTGAAGGAGGCAAAAGCTAAAAACAACCTAATTGCTTCTAACCTTGCTACAGGTGCAAAAACTTCATTGTAATCGATTCCCTCCTCTTGGTTGAAACCCTTTACAACTAATCTCGCCTTGTTGCGCCTGACTATACCCCGATCGTCTCTTTTGCACTTAAAAACCCATTTGGTTCCTATTGCAATCTCCCCTCGAGGTAACGGAACTAACTCCCACACTTCTAGTTTCCTAAACTGTGAAAGTTCTTCCTGCATCGCTTCAACCCATGAGTTATCCTTAAGTGCCATTTGCACATTTTTGGGCTCTACTTGCGATATGAAACACGAATATAGACATGTGTGATATGCCTCGGAGTCGTTTATCATCGACAACAACACAGTGTTGTTATTTACACTACTCCGAGTCCTCACACCCTCACTAGGATTTCCTATGATGCTTTCTATTGGATGGTTTTTGTTAATCCTAGAGGTCTCTATTTCATCAACCCTTAGATTATCTCCTAAGTTGGATCCTATTTCACCTATTGGGGGAACAGGCTCAGCTTCTACGTTTTCCTCCTCACGGACATTTTCCTCAGAGTTGGAACTCGATGCTTGAGTCTGATTCTCATTGGTAGGTTCTTCTGGATTAGCAACTTCTGGAGACCCATCTACAGTCGCAGTAGGCTCGGATGTAGATTCGAACGTGGTCCTTGGAAAGATTTGGCCATCGTCGTTCAGATGCAACGTTGCCATGTCCTCCTCGATTGTACCTGCATTATCATCCAGAGGAATGTTAAATGACTCAAATAACTTATCATAGTCAAATATCCATTCCGGACCAGTTTGGGGTTCATGTGTATAACTTGTGACTTCAATGTTATACACAATCTCCACAGTACCAGTTGTTTTGTTAAACACCCGTTTGTTTGGTGAGTTTGGCACATAACCTAGGAAGTATCCTTCGTCAGCCTTTTCACCAAACTTCGGTTGATGTTTTGTTCTTAAAAGTGTGCATGGTACTCCAAACGGTTCGAATCCAGTTAAGTTAGGTGGCCGTTTATTCAAAATTTCATAGCATGTTTTGTTCAATGATTTGACTGTAAGGACTCGGTTTAAAACGTGGCATGCGGTATTCACTGCCTCCCCCCAAAACATGGTAGGAAGCTTTGAATCCGAAAGCATAGTCCTTGCAGCCTCAATCAAAGTTCGATTTTTACGTTCGGCCACCCCATTCTGTTGAGGTTCATATGGTGCACTGAATTGATGCACTATGCCCTTTGATAGGCAATATACACCAATTACAGTGTTTTTGAATTCAGTTCCATTATCACTACGAATATTTTTAACCCTAGTTCCGTATGAGTTTTCCACTTGGTCCAAGAACCCGATGAGCCGTGCAGCCGTCTCGTCCTTCGTACCTAAAAAGAAAACCCAAGAAAAACGTGAGTAATCGTCGGTGATAACTAAGCAGTACCAACTACCTCCAATACTCCTTTTGTTGATTGGGCCGAAAAGGTCCATGTGCAACAGATCAAATGATGAGGCTATGGAATTCTGCTTCTTGGACTTGTGTGTCTTCTTGTGTTGTTTGCCCTTCATGCAAGGTAGACACTTATCGTCGAACTGAAAACTTTTCATGGGCACACCCTGCACCAGTCCATGCTTCGTAATGTAATTCATCTTTCTCAGGTGCAGGTGAGCCATGCGTCTGTGCCAAAGTACGGATTCCGTCTCCGAAGCTTTTGATAGTAAGCAGATCGGACCCATCGAATTATCTGGCTTGTTCATATCGAGCATGTACAAGTCATTCTTCCTTGGTGCCCGCATTAATATCCAATCTTCAGGTATCTTGAATCCAGGCTTCAGCACTAACGCCTCAGTGTCAGTAAATAACACCGAGTTCTTCTTATCACAGATCTGAGATACACTAATGAGATTATGAACCAGTTTATCAATGTGATAAACTTGATCCAATGTAATCGTCCCATTAGTGACTTCTCCAGTTCCAGTGATATTTCCACCCTTGTTACCCGCGAATGATACGAATCCCCTATTACCCCCCTTGAAGTCTGTGAGAAGACTTCTTTCCCCCGTCATGTGCCTGGAGCAACCACTGTCGACGAACCACTTGTTGTTTGGACCGGTAGTTATCTCCTGCACATGAAAGAAAAGAGGTTAGTTATCACAGGGAACCCAAGCCATGACTGACTTGGTAATACCATTCTCGTCCACATACGTGAACTCTTTCAAGTACCCATCTCGCCTTTCAGGTGACTTGGGCCTTTGAACTGAATTCTGTTGTGGTGTCGAGTGATTTACGTTCACTCTTTGCCGTGGTGTAGGCATTTGTTGTGGAGCTCTGGAATAATTTCTATTAAATGCCATTTCTGAGTGTGATCCTTGAGCTCTTACCGGTGCATACTGTCTAACTGGAGTATGTGACCTAACTGGAGTATGTGACCTGCTAGGTGTGGTGCTCCTATAGACTTGCTGTGGTGCTGATCTAGATTGATTTGTGACACGATTCGGTGAATTTGTCCTAATCACATCCTTTGGTCCAACCTTAACCGGTGTGTTTTTCACAACTATTTTGGGTGCGGCCTGCACAGTTTTCTCGGTAGGTTGAGAACTACTGCTGCTTGCCACACTGGGTGAGGGCTTAACAGGTGTTGGGTTCACTGTCTTAGGGGCAACATCTGCCTTCCTAATTGGACATTGAGACGCAACATGCCCTTTCGCGTGACATCTAAAGCAAGACATCTTATCCATGGACTTTTTGGTTGTTCCCTTAGATCTAGGTGTCTCACTAGTGTCTACTGCCTTTGGTACATCTACAGTGTCTGTCTCTTCGACCTGGTCAGCCCATGAAATTTTCTGTTTTCCCGCAGGTGTTTCACTGGAGGAAGACACAAAATTCACTTTCTTGACCTTGACGTTTGAGTCAGCCACCTTAGGTGTATTATCAACTGTAGGCTCAGGTGTCGGTTCAGGTAGGTCCTCTAAATCTACTGACTTGTCAGTTTTATCCTGAGGCTGAGGCACATAATTCGCATTGAAAGGTGGAGGAATTTCATGAAAACCTAGACCTACAGGCTTCTTAGACTGTCTTTGGGCATCTAAGACTTTTCCTAGATTTAGGCTCGAATTCCTAAACTTTTCCAGCTTGCTATTTGCCTCTGCTACCTTAACCTTGGTCTCGGCTAGCTCTATATCCTTGTCCTTAAGACTTTTAGTTAAGGCCTCTACGTGCTCATACATTAGTTCTATCCTAACACACTGCTCGCTGAGTTTGTCCTTTAGAACTACCACATCTTGAGCATCAGCCTTAAGCTTTTCTTTTAAATCTTGCTTTATATCATTTAGGCTAGCATTTTCTATTTTTAAGTTTTCATTTTGAGCAGCTATGGTCTTATGTGAGTCTAAGACTAGATTTAACCTATCGTTAGAACTAACACATAAAGCACATAAATCACAAAATAGAGAATAAGATAGACTAACCTTAGAGTTATCAGATTCCACGTTGGCCATCTGAGCAGCAAACTCCAGCACGGTCTGATCATTCGTCTTCTCTACCCACATCGGACTGCTGTCCCGTGTGGTCTGCTCATCCCCATCACACCCCGTTTCTGTGACTTCAGCCATGAAGGCTCTAGCATTCGATTCAGGATGTGAACTCCAGTCATAGGTACCATCTAGCTGTCTGTCAGAGGTGACATTGGACAATAGACCCGCTAGATTGGCTTGACCAGATGAAGAACTCGGAAGATATCGTTGTTGGGACTGATTTTGGTACTGTCCTTGATGCTGAGTCTGTCCTTGGTATGACTCTACCTTCGGTCTTTGACACTCCCTGGCGAAGTGTCCCAATCCCTGACAGTTGTAGCACTTAACCTTAGACTTATCAAATCCTATCCCTTTGTTGTTCATTTGTAGATTCCTCCCAGTTCGCTTGATGAATTTTTTTACCCTCTGGGTAACCATGGCCAGTTGCCACTTAAGATCCATTTCCTCTAAGTCATCAGGGTCGACCTGATCATAATCTTCATCCCATAGAGCTGGGTCATTGATTTTCCCTTGAACACAATTTCCATAGGCTGCCACAAAGGAAGCAAGCAGATTTAAATGGTCTTCTGCTGACTTTGCGCTCATTGGCATCTTTGAATAGCTCTGACTTGTCGATGCCTGCTGGACTTGAGGTTGCGGTTCTTCCGATCTTCCTAACCCTAAGAACGCGCGATTCAATGAGTCTTCGGACTCTGGTGGCGATGACGTTTCTCCGGTGAAAAACGCTGTAGCACTCTTCTGATCAGCTGTCACTGATGATTTAGATGTCTTTCCAAAATACATCGCCGGATTTTGGACTTGCTCGTAATCAGTCTCAGCCTTAATCATCTCGAAGTGATATGCCCTCGACGTTCCCACGATGTCATCCAGTGATTGAGCATAGTATTTGTCCTCATTCAGCTTAATCATGGCCACGTACATAGCCCATTTGGCTGGTAGGGCATCAAGAAGCTTGTTGTTCTTGTCTGTCTCCGAATACTCAATACCATGACTTTCAAGTTCCGTTATCAGATGATAGAACCTTGTGATAATATCATCCAACTGTTCATCCTTAATTGCCTTGAAAATCGCAAACTGTTGGGTCAACAGCTCTGTACGCTTTCTACGCACCCGAGGATTACCCTCACACCTTTTCTGGAGAGACTCCCAAAGTTCCTTCGACGTCCTTTGAGTCCGAAATGTGTGTAAAATATCTTGAGGTAACGCCATACGGATTATGGAGAAAGCTTTGTTTTCAGCTTCAAATAGTCTCTTGTCATCCTCTTTCATCATCTGGTATGACACGACCTTTTGACGGCCTTCAACTTCAGATACTGGCGGAATGTACCCTTCATCTATGCACACCCACATGCGCATATCATTGAATCGTACAAAATCTGTAAAACGATCCTTCCACCAGTAATAGTCCTCAACTTTCATCAACTTAGGCGGTGCATTTGCCTTCCCAACTTCGTGATCCATCTCAAGGAATTTCTGAAGGTTTGACATCTTTTCTGAAACAAATTGAATTTTAACTTAATTAATTTAATTTGAAATTGATTTAGACTAACTTATTCGAATCTAGATAGATTCGAAACTAATTAAGATTAAATCTATTGAGATTAAATTCGATTAAGTCTAAAAGGTCAATTAGATATGACAGATTCTAACAACTCCTTAGATTCGAAGTTATGTCAGATTCGAAGACCTCCCTAGATTCGAAGACCCTTAGAATCGAAGGCACAGCAGAGTCGAATGTCAGCAGATTCGAAGCACAGAATCGAAACAGTAACAAACTCGAAACAAACTCGAAACAATATAGACTCGAGATCCAATTCGAATGAGGTAACAGATTCGAAACAAGGTAGACTCGAAATTCTCTGAAATTGACTCGAAAGGAGCGTATTTAGGTTAGACTCGAAAATAAAGTAAAACCCTAATTACCCCTATAGATTCGAGCGCCGCAAACTCGAAAAACGGCTAACACTTTGATTTTTTGACGTTTTACAGATTAAATCACTATTTTTCGTATGAAAAATAATGATTTCGATCAAAAACGTGAAAAACCACAAAGTGTTTCCCGAATATGAATTTGCTAAGCTCAAAAAAAACACGTTTTTGAGAGCAAAACCGTCCAACTAGCGTCAAGAAACCTAGAATGTATCTGATGAACACGAAGAACACCAAGAACACTCCGTAGTCTCTGATACCACTTGTAAGGTCTACCACTGCAAGATCTATCTAGACGCGGATCCGTGAACGAGTGCGGAATCCTCGTTGACGGTTAGACGGACAACTCTCAACCAACGGAAACACGGAGACTATTAGACGCTGAACGAACGACACACGAACGATCCTACGTACTAATTCTCTCCGAAACGGCACTCACCTAGCTGATAAACTCGAGATCGCTTCTTGCTTAATTCCTCACGAATTCTGCCAAAAGTCTACAAATGATTCGAGTCTATCCCTAATTATAGACCCTGATTCGAATCTGATGTGGGTCAGACTCGAATCTGGCCCAAGGCCCATTCGAGTCTGTCCAACATGACAGTCTCGAATCTATCCTATATTCGAATCTAAGGTCTCATTCGAATCTATCACAGATTCGAATGTATCCTCTTATGCAATTCGAATCTAGCCTTTGATCTGTACAACTAAGTGTTTGAAACTTATGATATTACCTTATGACTGATTTTATCTTTGAGCTTTATGTTTGAACTTCTTGTAATACGTTACATCAAGTTCAAACATACAAACACTGATAAACATCAATCATACATAATATATATACCAAACATATGCTAAATCACAATGTAAGACAACTTAGACTGCTATCGTCACACGGGATGTACCAACAGAGAGTTATAGAAAGAGGATTTTATTTCTTTCAAGGGATGATTTCCAAATGAGGGGGGAGCCTTCCTTTTATAGACAAGGAAAATGCATGATTACATAAGCATTACATAAGCATAACATAAGTGCTTACATAAGAAATTACATAAGCATGACATAAGTGCTTACATAAGAAATTACATAAGCATGACATAATTTTACTAGACAATGACATTATACATATGTCATCATTATTGAAAACACACTAAGCACACTTTTAAACATACTTAATAACATATAATTATTTCCAGCGGGAATCAGGGTGTGATGGATCATCTTCGTACGGGTCGTAATGGTTACCATCTTCTTCTTCTTCTGGATCATGGTAATCGTTCGTATTAGGAAAATAGATGGATCATGGTAATGGTTACCTTAGTGGGGTTAATATCCTCATGTTGCCGAAATGGGAGTGAGACAAAGAATGATGGATTTAACCACAAGGGGGATTTGTTTTTCGTTAGGAATTCGGTGTGGCTGGAGGCACAGGAGGTCTGGATGATTTGTTGCTTGAGGTTGTCAAGGGTGGCTGAAGAGGTCATATAGAGTTTTGGAACAATACTCCATGGATTTAAGAAACTTTTATAACGGAGCCCCTTGTCTTCCAAACCTTAAATCCGGCAACCGGTGAATAATATCAAATCCAATTAAGAGATATTTTCCATGTAGACTTGAGCCTAAAACTCGGTGTCTTACGACACATTTAGGAAAAAGTCTTATGTACACAGGATCACTTATTTTGTCAATGACAAATGTCTCTCCATTGGCTACCTTCAAGTACTGTTGATATGGTTTCCAGTAATTTTTGGAAGGACTTTAGGGTTCAAAACTGAAACCGTAGATCCTGTATCAAAGAATGCAATTACTGGGATCGGTTTGGTATATGTATCGATGAGAAGGTGAACTTTGGTTATTGCTGAGGGTTGTTCTTGTAACGACATGATTTGAGGGGTTTGATCTTGAGACAATAGGTTGGCTTGTGGTGGTGGGGAAATGGTTATTGTGAACAATTCTGCCTCCGAGTGATATTCCGAGTCAGTGAGTTCTTCTTCAGAAGACGAGTCAGAATAAGTTATTGCACATAGCGCTTCTTCAGGTTCATCTTCAAGAGAATAGACAGATTCAAGATCCGAAATATCAACAGGCTCAATTTTGTTGAGCGTCTCCATTAGTGCTTGGGTTTTTCGTCTGTTTTTGCAAACTTTTGCATAGTGTCCTTTCTTCTTACAGATGTAGCACCTATCTGTGGTTCGTCCCCTATGCGTCTTTTTCTTTATGTATTTCCATCTCCTCTTTTGATTTGGCTTGCTAAAAGGTCTTTTTGAGGAATGGTGTTTTCCAAACTTTTGAAACTTCTTGTGATGAGACCTCTTTGAAGAATGTGAACAATCACATGTAGATTTGTCTTTGCACTTTATTTGGAGGTGTCTGTCATCACAGGCACAGCCAAGGCGCTTTCCTGTTTTTTCAAATTCAACAAGAAACTTCTTTTGATTGCCTAATTTTTCAAGCGCATTGAGAATCAGCTGATACATTTCACCTATTGAGGCTTGAGCAACCGTCATGTTTTTTAACTCCAAAGCTCTGTATGCTTTGTTCGCGAGCGATTCCGGAAAGGAGTTCAAGAAAACTTGTTTAAGGTTTACATCATCAACTCCATTGAGACAATAGAATCTTTTCGACATTCTATCGTAATGTCTTTCGAGATCTTTTTTCTGAAATGAACAACACTTCAATTTTAAATACTCTTCTCTAGAATGGATAGTGTGTTCTACTGGGCTTCCGATGAATTCACTGTAGACTATATGCATGAATTCTTCTGGAGAACGAGACTGTTGAACTTGCAATTGTCTATATTCTCCAAGGCTGAGATACCAATATTTGAGGCGACCTTGTGTCCTTGTTAGAAACCATTTGATGACCACATCTATCTCATAATATTGGAGTTCCGCAGAGCACCATGTTAGCATTTCTATGCTTCTTTCCCGCCGTTTCGAAGGTGGGATGTCATCAAAGGTAAATTGTTGCTTCGAGTCTGATTTTGGGTAATGACCTCTCCTCTGTGGTGATCTCTCAGATCCGACATCTTCTGGCTCGAAGTTAATTTCAGTATCATTTGGCATTGTAGTCTCTGGTTCTTGAAGGAACAAGTGTTCAAAGGCTTCAGCATGATCAAGACTATCCTTTGTGGACATGATGATTGGCAGAACACTTGGAGCTTCTCTTTGGGCTAATGTATGTAGGAATGATGAGATTGGGTTTGCTTTCTCAATTGGCATGAAATCCGGGGCTTTTGAGGAGGCTACCATTCAAATATCATCAATTGAGTAACCTGGGTTGCTTGTAGACGGATTTTTGGTATTTTCTGGGGGTGAGGGTTTTTGGGAGATTTTCTTTGAGTGTTCTGTGGACCACAAAGAAAGGGATGGGGATGAATGTTGGAATTGAGGTGCGGGTAAAGGTTGGGGTTCAAAAGCTGTTCTGACAAACGGAGCAGAGGGTAGTCTCCATGGATCATCAACAAGAGTAGATACTCTTTGCTGTTTATGTTGCCTCTCAAGATCCATTGGCTGAGCTTTTAGGAACTTCATCTCCGCTTCTTTTTGGACCAAGTCTCTTGAGGTTTGTGTAGCAGGGATTATACGAACTATTTGAAGAAGTTCATCATGGAGACTTTGCATTTTGGTTCTGATTTCCCTTATCATGTCTTTAAGAGAGCGAATCTTAAGAGAAAGAGCTTCTTGGGTCTTTGTAAAACTCTTTTGTTGGGCCAAAATGGAGGTGAGAGCATGGTTTTGAGCAACAGCATTTTCGCTTTGCCAATTCAGGGTAGCTTCTGCAGCAGTGATGGAGCTAGGGACACCTGTTGGACCAACAACACTAGGATTTTTAATTTTCCATTCATGCTTGGTCTTTTGGTGGGTGTTTTCAAACGTGGTAAGCGGTGGGAATTCAGTTTGGTAATCAGAGGACGATGATGATGGGGTGATCATAAAGCATTCTGCATTTGGTTGCTTTGGTGGAAGGTTATTTTGAGGTTGAGAGGGTGGTTTTGAAGAAGAGTCACCATACAAGACATAGTAGTCAAACTTTCCTGAAGGTTCTCCGAGAAGACCAACCGAAGTATCACCAGCTTCATATCTTTCTTTTAGCTTTTTCTGTGATCCTTTTTTCTTTCTCTTCGGGACGTCCTCATCATATTCAACCTTGAATGCTTCTTCTATGCAATCTAGGAAATTGCATACATCAAAAGGACAATGGCCCAATCTGTTTATTAGGGCTGGGGGTTCTGAGACTGGGGGTTGCGTGGGCTCAATCATATGGATTGTAGGGAAGATGTTTGTCTTTTTCTGGTTTGTTGAGAAATTAACTTCAACAAGTCCATTTTGGTGTCTGATGAATTCTGGGGCAGTTGTGGACTGGACAGGGGTTTGATGAATCTGCTCATAGTTTGTTACCCATTTTTCTGGAAGCAATTTAAGTAACTCATCTCGGGATAATTGCTTGGGTACATATGTGCAGGTTGGAGTTGTGTTGGAGTCCACATCTATGAACAAGGCATCGGCAGAATTTTCTTGTCCGGGCACCATGATGTCCAGAGAATGGTTTTGGACACGGTAGGCCATTTGATAGTGAAAGGTTGCTTGGAAGGTATTAACTTGGGGTGTACCTCCAATCTGGATCTGGGCTTTTAGTGCAGTGAATAGAGAAGGGTCATTTAGTGGCATGTTTAAGTTTGCGTAGAAGGTGACGAAAATGGTTCCTGCATTTAATGTGGTTTGGATGGTACCAATACATGCGTGTTGGTATTCTACAAACCTGGTGTCTACTAGAGCAATTCTAGAAAATGCTAGGAGACCTTTTCTTCCATGGAAAGTGAGGGCTAGTCTGATAGCTCCAAAGTGGATATGAGTGTATCCTTGAGCTTGACAGTGGCAAAGAAGTTCTGATGGGAGTGATAACGTGACTAGATGTTCTGAGGTAGTGGCTGGAAGTTGGTGTGAATTAAACTTTGAAGTTTGGACAAATTCCTTGACTTGGTGATGTGAGTTTGAACCCTAAAGTCCTTCCAGAGAATTACTGGAAACCAAATCAACAGTACTTGAAGGTAGCCAATGGAGAGACATTTGTCATTGACAAAATAAGTGATCCTGTGTACATAAGACTTTTTCCTAAATGTGTCGTAAGACACCGATTTTTAGGCTCAAGTCTACATGGAAAAGATCTCTTAATTGGATTTGATATTATTCACCGGTTGCCGGATTTAAGGTTTGGAAGACAAGGGCTCCGTTATAAAAGTTTCTTAAATCCATGGAGTATTGTTCCAAAACTCTATATGACCTCTTCGGCCACCCTTGACAACCTCAAGCAACAAATCATCCAGACGTCCTGTGCCTCCAGCCACACCGAATTGCTAACGAAAAACAAATCCCCCTTGTGGTTAAATCCATCATTCTTTGTCTCACTCCCATTTCGGCAAAATGAGGATATTAACCCCACTAAGGCAAGCCATCCAGGAATGAATCCAGATCGTTACCAGCTTGCGGTCAAAGAATATTCAGAACTTATTGACCAAGGAATTATTGAATCAACCACATCGCCTTGGACATGTGAAGCGTTTTATGTCAACAAAAGAAGTGAACAAGTTCGTGGAAAGTTAACACTGGTTATCAATTACCAGATGACATCCTGTTATTCTCACCAGATGAAGAATCCCATATTGACTTACTTTCAAAGTTTCATACTATAGTGAAGCAATACGGGATAATGTTATCAGAAAAGAAAATGGAAATTGGAGCAAGCTCTATAGATTTCCTTGGCATGAAGATTTTTGATGGAAAATATCAACCTCAGCCACACATTGCCAAAGAGTTGCACAAGTTTCTAGAAAAGCTAACGTCACAAAAGGAAGTACAACAGTTTCTTAGATTGGTCATTTATATGGCTGATTTCTTGCCTAAATTGTCTAATCACACAGTTCATCTGTTCCCCATGCTAAAAAAGAATCCTCCAGAATGGTCAGAGAAACAAACAAATGTTGTGAAGGCCATTAAGCAACTTGCTGATCTGCTGCCTCCTTTAAAGATTCCCACGCCAACTGATAAAAGGATTCTTCAGACAGATGCTAGTGACGAATACTGGGCTGCAGTACTGTTAGTCCAGGATGGGAATAATGTCAAAGAAATTTGTGGCTACAAGAGCGGCACGTTCAAAATGTCAGAACAGCATTACCACTCTACCTACAAGGAGATTCTCGCCGTGAAGAGAGGAAATGAAAGATTCCAGTTCCATCTAATCGGACATCATTTCTTGATAGAAATGGACATGTCATCTTTTCCACGGATGCTACAGTTCAAGAGTAAGATGCTCCCTGAAGCTCAACTGTTGAGGTGGTCAAATTGGTTTTCCCAATGGCAGTTCACAGTGAAACACATCAAAGGAACTGAAAATATTCTCGCAGATTTTCTGTCCAGACCAAAGGACTATAAATGCAAGGACCAAGTTCAGCTGATTCACAAAGACCTTCCAATGGTACTCTCTATAGGGACAACCAGTTCCTCCACTGGAAATGAGCAACAAGACTCCCAAGTTTTCCCAGCTCATAGCCTCCCAGTAGATGTCTTAGAGTCAATCGCCGACCTTACTCTTGGCGATAGGACTAACCTGAACTACAAGAAGTTTCTTACAGTCGTTCTCAAAAATCATGGCCCATATATGAAGGGAATCAGGTTCCACCCAGATTTCCCCTTCTTGAGTATTTTTCATATCAGTGATCTGTATAAGCTCACTAAAGAAACCTTGTGTTTCTTTTGGTATCTCTTCGAGGCGCACACCATTGCCATATCCTTAAACTCACATAAGTTACTGACGTACATGCTCCAGTGCCACTTTGGTGAAACGCCGCCAGAACAAAAGCATGCGTTCACTCTTTTCCAATGGTTCAAGCCGTCACACCAATGGATCCAGTTGTTGACCCATCCAAAGAAAAAGTATGGCATAATCCTATTTAGAAGGCCCTGTTCGTTTATACCATATATCCATTTGCACCAAGAAAAGTCGCAAGTTTACCACTCTCCATTCTCCTTCATCATGGAATGGTATCACAACAATCCGTCCAGCTTTTCGTTTAGGCTCCGTAACCGACAGACATGGCTTGAAATACGCAGAGCATTGGCAAGTGCGAATAGTGTACAACCCGAAACCATCCCGGAAAATATTCTTGAAGACAAAGATGTGTGGTCCAAAGATGATCCTCTAGCCATGGAATGGGAAAAAGCCATCAATGATTACTGTGAAACTCACCTTGTACCTAGGTATAGAAAACCGAGTGAACTTGGAACTAATTTTATCATTTATTTTCCTAATCCGAACGATTACCATGATCCAGAAGAAGAAACGACCCGTACGAAGATGATCCATCACACCCCGATTCCCGCTGGAAATAATTATATGTTATTAAGTATGTTTAAAAGTGTGCTTAGTGTGTTTTCAATAATGATGACATATGGATAATGTCATTGTCTAGTAAAATTATGTCATGCTTATGTAATTTCTTATGTAAGCACTTATGTCATGCTTATGTAATTTTTTATCTAAGCACTTATGTCATGCTTATGTAATGCTTATGTAATCATGCATTTTCCTTGTCTATAAAAGGAAGGCTCCCCCCTCATTTGGAAATCATCCCTTGAAAGAAATAAAATCCTCTTTCTATAACTCTCTCTCATCTCAATCCTTTCATACTTTGAAGTTCTTCCTTATTTCCGACTTGGAGTTGTAAGTTATAAAACATAATTAATCGTCATATTTAATTTTAGTTTACTTTGAGTTTTGCATGTGTGTCCTTATTGTTTATCTAAAAAACCACAGTTCATATAACTCATCAGGTTATATTTAAGTTAATATAAATGAGTTTTAGTGAATTTTATGTAAAAATCCGTATGAATAAAAATAAGAACACCAAGAACATTTCTGGGAAAATTATAAGTACAAGGATCCGAATTCGGGTAGGACCGAATTCGGATGGTGCTTGGATTCGGATGCAATCTACTTCGGATGAAGTGCTCACTTCAGATCCTATGTTTTCGAAATGTCCCAATTCGGATGCCTAAATTCGGATGATGCACATCATTTTCGGTTCTTATGCACTTCGGATGGTCCTATAAGGATTGGCTTGGTCCGAATTCGATCACATGGTTGGAAGGTCTAACCGGTCCAAATCCGGTTAACCTAATCCGGACCAGTCCGAATCCGGATAACCAACCCGGATGGTCCGAATCCGAAGGATTCGAATTCGGGGGATCCGGATCCGGGTAGTTTATTTTGATATTTTAAAACCACAAATAAAGCAAAGTGATATATATATATATATATATATATATATATATGTGTGTGTGTGTGTGTGTGTGTGTGTGTGTGTGTGTTTTGTGAATCCAATGAAACAAAGAAAAGGAACCAAATGAATGATCAATGAGTTATCAGTTATCTGAATCAGATAAAATAAGATTTTAAGCTAAAGGCTAATGATTGATACGATACAATTCTGGACAGGTTTCGTGCAATTCTGAACATAGATATAAAGATATTTAAAGCGGGTCAAAGATCAGAAAAGAAAACCAGAACTCTGATTAAAGATAAAATCCTGGGATAACCCAGGTGGTGGATTTTATATCTGCTTGATAAAGACCCCAAACCCT
Organism: Centrapalus pauciflorus; assembly: GCA_020465985.1. Lineage (NCBI taxonomy): Eukaryota > Viridiplantae > Streptophyta > Magnoliopsida > Asterales > Asteraceae > Centrapalus > Centrapalus pauciflorus. Next base: position 48,675 of record JAANYP010000053.1, on the reverse strand, counting down.
GTGAGTTATAGATAATCAGATTTAACATGCAAGATTTCCGGTTGAGACATATTGTTGATGTTATATTAATTTGACACTCATATAATCAGCTGAATTGAGACCTGTGCTCACTATGGTTCGGTGATGCCTAGTGTTTCATGATAGCTATTTTATTATCATTTCACATGACATTGCATTACTGTTCATTTCAGATATTGCTATGAGATTTATTGCTATCGTGACTTTGATGACTTAAGTTTTCATTATTGCTCAGACTTTTGACCTATTGATTCAGCTTGATTAGCCTTGTCGGTCTGTTGTTCTAGACCTTGCTATTTCACCATTTCTATTGAACTTGGTAATTACCCTCCGATGTTCCGCCATGTTGATTTACTGGTAGCTAGCCCAGTATGTGGCTGATCCCCACGATTTCAGCGTGAGCGTGGCTTGAACATCATCCGACTCCTTGATTACTATGTCTCAATCATGAGTGGCTGTCGCGGCAGTCAAGATATATCACGCTAGAAATTAAGATCCGCTTGATAATGCATGTTAATTTGAAAATCTATATACTCACTAAGCTTTGCTTGCAGTTTCTACTTCACATTTTTACAGGAAACGATAAAGAGAAGTCTGTCGGACCTAGTTCTTAGGTCATTCCAAATCCAAGTTTTGAAGCTTTCACAGACCACTACTCAACAAACCCTTCGGTACTAATTGGAAGACGACAATTGTGGTGGTTTGGGTAGATTTGATATGATTGTATGATATCACGTATTAGATTAGATGGTATCCTTTATAAGTTTAAAACTGTAATCTGTAATAATCACTAAGTCTGTATTAAACTTAATCCTAATATGTTTGTGCTTGTAGTTTAATATTCCGCAACTTAATTACTCTATTTTAGTTTGATTGATATCGTATTGTATGACGTGGGACCTAGACTCTGAGGACTGCCCCGTGAGGGGAGGTCTTCACAGGTTGGTATCAGAGCCATAGTTTGAGTGAATCAAGTATTACGTGAGTAATACTTGGTCTCAAACTGAAGCAATACATATGTATCAATCATTTTGGTGGTTTGACCTAAGATAGGATGTAGAGACTGTTAGGATGGGAAAAAGGGTACATAGATCTAAGTCTATAAACTGATAGTTAAATGATTTTAATTTTCAGTAAAGATGTCAGGTTCAGGTGACATTCCAAACAACATGACTCCACAACAAATGTTTGAAATGATGCAACAACTATTAGCCCAACGTTCTGAACAACAAAATAAGATTATGCAAGAACAGTTTCAGGCCAGAGATGAGGCCAAAGCTAAAAGACGTGATGATAAAAAGAATAAGTGAAAAGAAAAACAAGTCCAGAACGATGAATCTGATTCTGATAACTCGAACCCTGAAACCCAAATTGCACAGCCAAAAGGTTGTAAATTTAAAGATTTCAAAGCTAGCGGTGCCCTGAACTTTGAGGGTACAGTTAATCCAATTCAGGCGATGGATTGGATCAGCCATACTGAAGAGATTTTCAGAATCCCTGATTGCTTAGAATCGAAGAAGGTGAGTTATGCGTCTGCGTTGTTCGTTGGTGCTGCCCGTGCCTGGTGGAAGACTCAGAGAAGCATATATGGCGAGGAGGTAATACAGACTTTGGAATGGGATCAATTTCTAGATATGTTTAACTCAAAGTATTGTCCTATTGATCAACAAGACAAGATGGAAGTTCAATTAATGCAGCTGACCCAAAGAACTAAATCTGTTGACGAGTACGAGCATGAATTCTCACGGCTTTGTGGTTACTCCTCGTATCAAGTAGCTACTGAGGAAAGGAAGATGAATCGATTCCGCGGAGGGCTTAACCTGAGATACCGACACTCGATGAGCGCGTTAAAGTATAAGTCATATTTGGAAATGGTTGAAGCGGCCAGACAGATCGAGAGGGGATATTTAGAGTATGGCGATCAGCTCTATGCTCCACCAGCGAACCCGACATGTCCTTCTCCTCCAAAGAAGCAAAGATTTGGCAGATTCTTCAAGCCAAATAAATCACACCCTCAGCAATCCCAACAATACAGTTCGCCACAGAAAGTTCAAGCCTACTCGCTTACGAACGAACCACGATTCTGCAAGAGATGCAGAAAATCGCATATGGGATTATGTAATCCGGATGACGTCACATGCTTTGCATGCAGCAGAATTGGTCATAGCAGTGAAGAGTGTCCCCAGCGAGGACTTGGGTGTGCGAAATGTGGAAAACGAGGACACTTCATGTATCAGTGTTGTGGTGGACAACGAGGTCAGTCACAATCATCAGCTGGAGGATCTACAATAAAAAGCTCAGCTGCAACTCCAATAGCAAGGACTCGCGCATTTCAGATAACTGCAGAGGAAGCAAAGGAAACCCCTGACGTGGTTACCGGTACGTTCTTGTTAAACTCGATACCCGCTCGCGTATTATTCGATTCCGCTGCTAGTCGTTCCTTCATATCAACTTCTTTTGCACAAAGATTATATAAATCTCCATCCAAGCTACCTGTCGTGATTGATATTGAGACAGCCAGTAACAACTATGTTATGGCTGATTCTGTATACCGTAACTGCACTCTACTTGTTGAGAACATTGTATTCAACCTCGATCTTGTTCCAATTCCGTTGAAAGAATTCGACGTCATCATCGGCATGGACTGGTTAACAAACAACGAGGCTACGATAGTATGCAATTGCCGGATCATCAGAATCAAGTCTTCAAATGGTCGAGTATTGGAAATCAAAGGCGAAAAGTGTTGGGAAATAGTTTAAGTATACTCAAGCTGTTAGTTTAGACTTCTCAAGTTGTTAGTAGATTTTTCATGTAAGTACAAAGTTCATGCTGCTAGTTGAAGAAACTCGAGCTGCCAGTGTAAAAGTTCAAGCTGCCAGAGCAAAACAACTCAAGCTGCTCAGTTCATGCTGTCAAGTCATTCAAGCTGCTCAACAGTTTCATAAATAGAATGTGCTGATTTTCAGGAAAGATATCTACACGAAGATTCCAGCATATCTACTATCAGAGAAGTCATAGTCCTTCAAGGAAACACGTCCATAAAGCAATATAAATAGACAGAATATTGTATAGAAGAAGAGAGAAGTTTTTCTGCATATTTTGAGTCTGTAATTGCTTTATTGTTAAGTTTTCTTAAGCCTCTAAGGTTGTAAAACCCTAAGAACAGTCTGTGTTCTTCGTCTAATCAAAACAGATTAGAGGTGATTGTAATCATTGAATTCAGCAATACAAACAGTCTTGATTACTTCTTATGTCTTATGCTTTATTGGCACTGAAAGTTTTTGTTAAAATAATTAAGTGTTATTCCGCAAACTTCTTAACTAAACTTTGATTCAAAGTAAGATTATTGATTTATACTCTGATAAATTCAAATCAGTTAATCTTGATTGTTCATATTTTTTAGATCCTGACAAGTGGTATCAGAGACAGGTTGTTCTTTGTTTTTCAAAGTCGAAAACTCTCTTTCAAATTTTTAATCTTTTCCAATGGAATTTGAAAATAGCAGCAGTGGATCTGGGCAAGGACTCAAAGTGCCTATGCTCAAGCCCACTGAGTTTGAGATGTGGAAACTCAGGATTCAACAGCATATTCAATTCATTGATTATGCCATATGGGAAGCTGTTGAATTCCCTCCTGTAGTTGATCCAGAACTTGATGCTGAGGGAAAACCAGTCAAAACTCCTCCAAAAACTGAACTTGAAAGGAAGGCTAGAATGAATGAAGTGAAAGCACTCACATTATTACAAATAGTCATTCCTAATGCTTATCAACATCAGTTCAAAAAGTTTTATACTGCTCACTCTCTTTGGAATGCCTTAGAGAAGAGGTTTGCTGGTAATGCAAGTACCAAGAGAAATCAAAAAGACCTCTTGAAGCAGCAGTATGAAAACTTTTCTGGTGGCAAGAATGAAAACCTCACTCAAATCTTTGACAGGTTCAACAAACTGATAAGTGAACTGGAAAGTGCAAAGGTCAATCTGGATCAAGATGAAGTCAACAGAAAGTTTCTCAGATCTCTTGGAGAAGAATGGACAGTCTATGCTGCACAGTGGAGAACAAAAGACACACTTGATGAGATAGAATTGGATGATCTGTACAACAGTCTAAGAGTGTTTGAGACTGAAATTGATGCTAAAAAGAAATCCTTTTCTTATAATCACAACACTGCTCTTCTGTCCTCTGAAAAATCTAATAACTGTGATTCTTTTTCAGGTGGTGATGGCATTTCTGCTGAAACTCATTATGAAGCCTTTGTTGCCAATGATGGATTATTTGCTCTAAATGTTGAAGACTTGGAACAAATTCATCCAGATGATCTTGAAGAGATGGATTTAAAGTGGCAACATGCAATGCTGACCATGAGAGCCAAAAGATTTCTGAAAAGAACTGGAAGGACCAACTTTCAAGCCAAAACAGAAGGCAAACCATCTTTTGATAAATCAAAAGTGGAATGCTATAAATGCCATAAGCATGGTCACTTTGCCAGAGAATGCATATCTCAAGGTCAACAGCCATCAAGGACTTCACAGCCCATTCAAGCTTCCTCATCAACAGCACTTGTCTCTCAAGAAGACAATGTGTTTGACTGGAGTGATCAGACAGAGGAAGAATTCCAAAATCAAGCACTTATGGCAGAAACCTCAAATGTCTCCTCCACTGAACTACCATCTGAGGTAAATTCTAAACTCTGCTCTCAATCATGCAAAAATATGGTTAAAAAGTACAGAGATCATAATGAGAGCATGTGCAAAACTCTAGCTAAGATGGAAGAAAGGAGATATGAATATATGCAAGCCATAGAAGATCTGGAAAAACAGATCAATGATTATAAGGATAATGAGATTCAAATGGGGTATGATAGAAACTATCATGAATGGGAGAAAAAGGAACTCAATAAGAAAATAGAATCTCTGAATAAAAAGGTAGAAGAATCTGAACAGAAGGTGTTAGAGGCTAATGAGAAACTGGAATCTGTTAACATAGATCTAGGTAACTTCAAGTTAGCAAATCAGAAGCTAGAACACCTAATGGAAGTTCAATTCAAAGATAGAGTCAAATCTCAGGTCAATCCCAAAGAAGGAATAGGATACAGAGCTACTCCACCTCCATATAATAACAAGTACATCCATCCAATGAGTGAAGTTGCTGATAGACTTGTCAATGAACCACTAGATGAGTCTATGACTATTGTAGATCCTATCCTTGATAGCAGTCCTGAATCAAAAGAAGATAAGAGTCAAAATAGAGACTGTGACACAAAGAGTACACCTATAGAAGTCCAAGTTCCCAGTAAGAAAGGAAAAGAGAAGATGAGTGTATGCAATGCTACTCCACAAGTTTCTGTACATTCTAACTGTAACACTGCATCTTCATCAAAAGGAACTAAAAGAGGTAAATCTGTTTCTATTTGCACATGCCAAAAGCATGGTGTTCAAAAGTTTCCTAAACAACAGCAGGTAAGAGGAAACCAGAGAAACAAGAACCAGAAATTGACAGAAAAGTCTGGTGTTCCAATACAAACTGTCAAAAGATGCTTTCACTGTGGAAGGAAGAATCACTTAGCCAAGGATTGTTTTTACAAACCAGCTGTTGCAAAACAGACTGTGCATCACACAAAATCAAATCCTAAACAGGCAAAACACTCAAAAGTGAAACCTTCCACAGCAGCTCCAAAGAGAACAGTTGATCACAGATTCTCAAAAATTAATAAAAAACAGTCCACACATCAAAAACAAGTTTTGGCAAAGCCAAAATCAAGTTTTAAACAAATATGGTGTGTCAAGGACAAATCTGTTGATCATACTGCTAATGCAAAAGATCAGACTGCTAAGTCAAAATCTGATGCTGTTAGTGCAAAAACTGAAACTGTTAGCACTACAAACACAGCTCAAGCTACTGGGCATCAAACTGGAGCTGCTAGTGAATCATCTGAGACTGTCAAAAGAAAAGATGATCAAAATAATTGGATACCTCATATTATCACTAAATACTCTCCAAAGACTCCATCAGTAGATCCACCAAATACAAGAAGTCAAAAACAGTTTTTAGTTATGTTAATGTACAAGGCCAACCCAAAACCAATTTGGTTTGGGTTTACTCCACTACTAACTAAGCTGTTATTTGTGCAGGGCAACCACAGGTCTCCTCATAAGACACGATGGCATCTGGACAGTGGATGCTCTAGGCACATGACAGGCAATTCTGAATGCTTGTCAAACTTCAAAGGCTTTGATGGAGGTTTTGTTGCATTTGGAGGCAACTCAAAAGGAGGTAAGGTTACAGGTAAAGGTACTGTAAATGCAGGCAACATGACATTCCATGATGTTCTGTATGTTGAACAGCTTAAGTACAATTTATTGAGTGTCTCTCAAATCTGTGACAAACAAAACATTGTTCTGTTCACAAATTCTGAGTGCATTGTTCTTTCAAAGGATTTCAAAATTCCTGAAAATCTTGTTTTACTTAGAACACCAAGAAAGGACAATGTTTACTGTCTAGACACAGCTCTTTTGACTAAATCAAATACTTTAAGCTGTTTAATATCCAAAGCATCATCAAATGAGTCTGCTCTTTGGCATAGAAGGATGTGTCACATGAACTTCAAGTCCATGAATGATTTAGCTAAAAAGAATCTGGTAAGAGGATTACCACAAAAGGAGTTCATTTGTGATGATCATTGTGTAGCATGTCTTAAAGGTAAGCAACACAAAACTTCTCATAAGGCCAAAGAAGTAAATTCAATCTCATCTGTTCTTCAGTTGTTACATATGGATCTATTTGGTCCAACATCTGTTTTGAGTTTGAATAAAAGGGCATACTGTTTAGTCATTGTTGATGATTTCACCAGATTTACTTGGGTTTACTTTCTTAGGTCCAAAGATGAAACTGCTGAGCTTGTTAAGTCTTTTATCCTTAAGATAGAAAACCAATCCAATTCCAAAGTTAAGGTGATAAGATCAGACAATGGAACTGAATTTAAAAATCAAATTCTAAACAGTTTCTGTGAGTCCAAAGGTATTGCTAGACAATATAGTGCACCAAGAACACCACAGCAAAATGGTGTAGCTGAAAGAAAGAATAGAACATTAATTGAGGCTGCTAGAACAATGCTAGCTGATTCCAATCTGCCTATGACTTTCTGGGCAGAAGCTGTTAATACAGCCTGTTATGTTCTAAATAGGGTTCAAGTAGTTCAATCACAAGGAAAAACTCCCTATGAGTTATTCCACAACAGAAGTCCCCTAATAGCTTTCTTCAAGCCTTTTGGATGCCCATGTACTATTCTTCACACTAAGACTCACTTAGGGAAGTTTGAGAGTAAGGCTGAAGAAGGATTTTTTGTAGGATACTCAACTCAAAGCAAAGCCTATAGAGTATACCACAGTGTGTCTAAAACAATTGAAGAAAGTGCCAATGTTGAATTTAATGAAAATACTGCTAACATCAAAGGCATTGGTCCTGATTGGTTGTTTGATTTAGATTCACTAACAAATTCTCTGAGCTTTGCTGAGTTTACTGCAGAAGCTGATGCATACAGGGTTGAAGCTGCTAACACAAATTCTCATGCTGCCAATACAATTTCTCATGCTGTTGGCACAAAGTTTCAGACTGCTGCAGATTCAACAAGTTGGGATGATTTCACCACTCTACCACTTCTGTCATGTGATCCTCCAGGGATCCTGAGCACTCAACATGATGCAAATCCCGACACTGAAGTGCCATTCCCAAGTCCTGACAGCACAGCTCAAACACAAAAGGAAACAGCTCCAGTTTCCAGGCTAGCAGTCCCAACAGCTTCTCAAGCTGCTAGCCTAGAAACTCAAGCTGTTCCAGAAACTGAACCGTTCACTGGTTCTGATGGAGATGACACAAACCTTGGAACGTCCTTTCAAACAGAGAGAGAGCCCACACTAAGAATTCATAAGTATCACCCTCTCAATCAAATACTGGGTGATCCAAGCACTCCCGTTCAAACAAGGAAGATGGTTCACAATGAGACTGCTGCTGCTGAACAAACAGTTCCAGAATTCAGTCTACCTGCTTTTGAACATGCCTGTTTCATGTCTCAACTAGAACCTAAAAAGGCATCAGAAGCACTAAAAGATTCATCCTGGATTGAAGCTATGCAAGAAGAGCTTTTACAGTTCAAAATTCAGAATGTATGGACTCTGGTGGATCTTCCTAAAGGTAAGAGAGCAATAGGTACAAGATGGGTGTTCAGAAACAAGAAGGATGAGAGAGGGATAGTCATCAAGAACAAAGCAAGACTAGTAGCACAAGGGTACACTCAAGAAGAAGGAATAGATTATGATGATGTCTTTGCTCCAGTAGCAAGAATTGAAGCCATCAGACTATTTCTAGCATATGCAAGTTTCAAAGGCTTTAAAGTGTATCAAATGGATGTTAAGTCTGCTTTCTTGTATGGGACAATTGAAGAAGAAGTGTATGTGTGTCAACCTCCTGGTTTTGAAGACTACAAGTATCCAGACAGGGTGTACAAGCTAGACAAAGCTCTCTATGGTCTTCACCAAGCCCCCAGAGCATGGTATGACACACTGTCCTCATATCTTCTACAGAATGAATTCAAGAGAGGCACTCTGGACAAAACACTTTTCACTAAATCCATCAAACTGAGATTCTTCTTGTCCAGATCTATGTTGATGACATCATCTTTGGCTCAACTAATGATAGGTTGTGCAAAGATTTTGAGGCCCTAATGCACAAAAAGTTTCAAATGAGTTCAATGGGGGAACTCACATTCTTTCTAGGGCTGCAGGTCAAACAGAAGCCTACTGGTCTATTCATAAGTCAATCAAAGTATGTCAAAGACATACTGGAAAAGTTTGGCTATCAAGACACAAAGGTTGCAAGCACTCCAATGGATCCTCATAAACAGCTCCATACAGACAAAGATGGCATAGATGTGGACATTCATCTATACAGATCCCTTATAGGATCTCTCATGTATCTAACATCTTCTAGACCTGATATAATGTTTGCTGTCTGTGTGTGTGCCAGGTTTCAATGCTCACCAAAGGATTCTCACTTGGTTGCTGTTAAGAGAATCTTCAGATACCTTAAAGGCCAACCACATTTAGGCCTATGGTATCCCAAAGACTCTCCTTTTGAACTAACTGCTTATTCTGACAGTGACTATGGTGGTTGCAACATTGACAGAAAATCCACAACTGGTGGATGTCAATACTTATGAGCAAGACTGGTCTCTTGGCAATGCAAAAAGCAAACAACTGTCTCCACATCATCCACTGAAGCAGAATACGTAGCAGCTGCAAGCTGCTGCTCCCAGGTAATGTGGATTTAAAATCAGCTAAGAGACTATGGTATGAATTTCTTATCCACTCCTATTTATATTGACAATTCAAGTGCCATTAGCATTGTGCAAAACCCTGTGAAATTCCCAAAAACCAAGCATATAGAAATCAGATTTCACTTCATCAGAGATTGTAATGAAAAGAAGTTAATCCAAGTTACCAAAATACATACAGATGATCAGCTAGCTGATCTATTTAAAAAACCTTTTGATGTGGGAAGGTTCACTTTCCTAATATCAAACATTGGTATGGTAAACATGGATTAATTGGTTTCTATTATTATCAACTCAATATGCTAATTTAAGGGGGAGACACTGTTCCATTGAAAAGTTGCACAATTTTACACTAACAGCATGAGTCTTTTCTCATGCTGCTAGTTCATTTTCTCAGACTGCTAGTTATTTTCACTTGATCTGTCAAAGTGTGCAGGGTATTTGGGTAATTTTTCAAATGTGTGCGCGGGACCCAACCTTTTTCGAAACCTTTAAAGGTCCCAGTTTCGTTCAGTTGTAACTACCAGTTACATATTCTTCTTCCACGGTCTTCTGCTTTCTCTCTGAACGATACACACATTCTTTTCAAACCCTAAACCTTAAACCGTCGTTTCTTCATCAATGGAGTTCGTAAAAGAACACAACTGCCTCCCATACACCCTGAAACACACTGAACTACAACCGTTCCATGCTATGATGGACTTCCTCAGGCACTCCCATATCCACTATGCCCTCAATATTAACCCCACTATATACATATCTCATATTGAGCAATTCTGGAATCGTGCCTATGTTCAAACCATCAATGGAGTGCCTACCCTGACTTCCACAATCGATGGCACTACCATCAATATCACTGAGGAGTCCATCAGAAGTCATCTGCATCTTCAAGATGCCACAGGTATAAAAGACCTATCTCTTAATGCTTTACACTCTGGTCTTCAAAATATTGGATATAGGGGCCCTGCTGATTCTTTTACTTTCTTGAAAGCACATTTTTCTCCTAAATGGAAATACCTTGTGCATATTATTCTGCAATGTTTAAGCCCCAAAAGAACTGGTTGGTCAGAATTTTCTTCAAATATTGCCACCGCCTTAGTGTGCTTTTCTACTGGCCAACAGTTCAATTTTTCAAATATGATCTTTCAAGGAATGTTAAGGCATCATTCCCTAAAGAATGGGAAATTTTTGATGTATCCTCGATTTTTGGCAGACATAATTGCACACACCTGCACTACTTCTAATTTACATAAGAGGATACATGTTTCCCATAGGCACTCACTATCTTCAATCAAAAGGCTGATAAAGCCAAGTGCCAATTTTGTCAGTATAGATGCTCCATTGCCCTCTGCAATGATGAACATCATCACAAGAAACAGAGGAGAGGGGCCTGAGCAGACACAGCCTAACATTACTGCTTCAACCCCAGGACCCCAACCCACTCCTCATGATACACATATTCCCTCTGATCCTTTTGTACAGCCCAAACGCCCACTACAATACTTATATAAAAGGAAAAGGGGACCAGGAGCTCCTTCCTCCTCCTCCCTTAGACAAAAGCCATATATCCCTGTGCAGGAGGATACTTCTGCACAGAATATCCAAAGGGAACCAATTGAGGACACTCCCAACCTCACTCAGGAGGTGAACATCTCTTCTGAGACTGTTCATATGGGTTTTGTGGCTGGCACTACTGATGTCTCTGCACAAGAGGCACAGGACAGGGCCAACATCTCTAAGACCACGCCCATGGCAACAGCATGTGTGCAAACACAAGCTGGAAGTCCCCAGTACCAAGAAAAGAGGGGCCCAGAGGTTTCTACTTCTGGTGTTAATGTCAGTGATAGACCACAAACACCCCTGGTGTTTTCTGATCTTGAGACTAGCCTGCAACTGATGCTCTTAACGGATCCAAAGCTGAAACCTGTTGTAACAATGTTGGAATACCAAATGTCCATCATTGCTGCACAGGGGGCACAAATCTATGCACTCAAACAGGCAGAAGCTGCTCACAATCAGAAACTGGCTTCTCTACACAAAGGATTTACTCTTTGTGGGAGTAAGCTCATCAAACTAGAGCAATTGATTCAAACCCATGTGGCAAAGGTTGTAGGTCCGTCTGACCAAACCAATGCTTCCAAAAAGGGGGAGAATCAAGAGATCCCTAAAACAGTCCAAGCAGCTCCAACAGTCCAAGCAGCTCCAACAGTCCAAGCAGCTCAAACAATTCAAGAATCTAGGCTAACAGTCCCAACAGCTTCTCAAGCTGTTATCCCAGAAACTCAAGCTGCTTCTACAAGAGCAACTGGAGTTGTGATCAGAGAAGGCATTCAAGCTCCATCTAGTTCAGTCCAAGCTACATCTTCTGCTACAAAAGATAAGGGCAAGGGTATTCTTATTGAGTCTCCAAAGCACAAATTTCCTACCAGAGAAGCCCAGATTGCCTTTGATGCTGAGATTGCTAGAAAAATAGCAGAAGAACAAGATCAGGCTTTAGACCAGCAAACCCATGCCCCAATGCAAGATGATGAAACCTTAGGAGATTACCTAAGAGGGTTTGTGGTCAAGCAAGGTGAAAGGAAGAGGAAGATGCCAACTGGGCATACCAAGGCTGAGGATAGAAGATTCTTAATCAATTTTGCCTTTACAGCAGGTATTCCAAAGAAAATGGCTCAGTCCATGACTACTGAAAGGCTGCAGGAAATACATGACAAAGAAATGGAGAAAAGAAAGAAAACAAGAGTCTCTTCAGAAATTCAGCCATTACCAAAAGTTCAACCGTCCCAATCAGTCCAACCATCAACGAAACCAGTCCAAACTGAAGCTGCCAATGCACCTGCTCCCACTGATCAACCTACTGTTTCTATTCCTTCATCTGTTAAGAGAGTGATCTTTGAGCACCATTTGCAAAAGGCTATGGAGATAGAGAAGTTGATTGATCAACATGACTTCACAAAGCCTCAAATCAACTACTGGTTTGCTAAGTCACTGGATGAAAGAGATTTAAGGGTCAAGTTTGTGATAAGGAGAGAGTCTGGACCAGAAGAGGAGTTTGATACATTCTGGCAAATGGTTCATAAGCTGACCAGGGATGAACTGATAAAGATGTACAACATAGGATCTGTATCTCAAGTTAGATCTGCTCTTCCACAAGTAAAACAACTCATCAGAGATCTAAGTTCAGTTGCTGATCCTGAATTTGCAAAAGAAGAAATAGAAGATGCTGAGAAGAAAGGGAAAAAGGTCAAGGAAGTTCATATTTTTGTCAAATCCAGAACTTACAGAATCAAATTCTCAGATGGGTTTGGTATTTTCTTCAATCTCGAGTTTTATAATTTTTCAAAAGATATGCTGCTCAAAATAAAATCTGTTAGGATATCTTGTGATAAAGAAGAGATGAAGAGAGAATTTTTGAAGGCTGTAGATCAGAAGCTTGCACAGTTGTAAGTTTTTGAAAGCCTTGGTTTGTAAATAACAGTTTACTTATTCATTTCCTTATTTGTATAGAACTTAAAGTCTTGTGTAAAGAATTTAAGTTAGGGGGAGATTGGTGGGAAATAGTTTAAGTATACTCAAGCTGTTAGTTTAGACTTCTCAAGTTGTTAGTAGATTTTTCATGTAAGTACAAAGTTCATGCTGCTAGTTGAAGAAACTCGAGCTGCCAGTGTAAAAGTTCAAGCTGCCAGAGCAAAACAACTCAAGCTGCTCAGTTCATGCTGTCAAGTCATTCAAGCTGCTCAACAGTTTCATAAACAGAATGTGCTGATTTTCAGGAAAGATATCTACACGAAGATTCCAGCATATCTACTATCAGAGAAGTCATACTCCTTCAAGGAAACACGTCCATAAAGCAATATAAATAGACAGAATATTGTATAGAAGAAGAGAGAAGTTTTTCTGCATATTTTGAGTCTGTAATTGCTTTATTGTTAAGTTTTCTTAAGCCTCTAAGGTTGTAAAACCCTAAGAACACTCTGTGTTCTTCGTCTAATCAAAACAGATTAGAGGTGATTGTAATCATTGAATTCAGCAATACAAACAGTCTTGATTACTTCTTATGTCTTATGCTTTATTGGTTCTGAAAGTTTTTGTTAAAATAATTAAGTGTTATTCCGCAAACTTCTTAATTAAACTTTGATTCAAAGTAAGATTATTGATTTATACTCTGATAAATTCAAATCAGTTAATCTTGATTGTTCATATTTTTTAGATCCTGACAAAAAGCGAAAAGGTGCTCACTGCTTCATAACTATTGAAAAAGCTCACAAGTATCTGTCTAAGGGACACGAGTCTTATTTATGCTATGTCTCGTCTGAATCTAACTCTGAAGCCAATAAGAAATCCATATCTGATATCCCAATCGTCTGTGAGTTCCCAGATGTATTCCCGGATGATATTTCTGGAGTGCCACCGGAACGTCAAGTTGAGTTCGGAATTGACTTAGTTCCTGGTGCGGCTCCCATTGCCAAAGCTTCCTACAGACTTGCGCCTGCAGAAATGCAAGAAATGTCAAAGCAATTGCAAAGGCTGTTAGAAAATGGATTTATCCGACCTAGTTCATCTCCGTGGGGTGCACCTGTCTTATTTGTTAAGAAGAAAGACGGAACTCTCCGAATGTGCATCGATTACCGCGAGTTGAACAAAGTAACTATCAAGAATAATATCCTCTGCCTAGAATCGACGATTTGTTTGATCAGCTACAAGGAGCAAGCTACTTCTCCAAAATTGATCTTCGTTCTGGGTATCATCAATTGAAAGTAAGAGATGAGGATATTCCAAAGACAGCCTTCCGAACGAGATATGGTCATTACGAATTTCTCGTAATGCCATTCGTTTAACAAATGCACCAGCGGCATTCATGGATCTCATGAATCGCGTGTGCAGACCGATGTTGGATAAGTCAGTTATCGTGTTCATAGACGATATCCTGATTTACTCCAAAACGGAGGCTGATCATTCTAATCATCTGCGACAATTGCTAGTGTTACTGAGAAAAGAAAGACTCTATGCAAAATTTTCTAAATGCGAATTCTGGCTCAGACAGGTATAACTTTACATTGTCTTGAGTTATTTCTTAAGTATTCTTTGTTTTAAACAAAACTTGACATTCTACTTTGATTACCTTATAGATCCAATTCCTTGGCCATGTTGTATCTGGCGAAGGAATCTCAGTCGATCATTCTAAAGTCGAGGCTGTTCAGAAATGGAAAACACCTCGTGATGCCTCCGAAATAAGAAGTTTCCTTGGATTGGTCAGTTACTATCGGCGATTTAACGCGAAAGAATACACCTTTCGTATGGGCGGATAAACAGCAAGAGACATTTGAACTTGGTAATGACCCTCCGATGTTTCGCCACGTTGATTTACTGGTAGCTAACCCAGTATGTGGCTGATCCCCACGATTTAAGCGTGAGCGTGGCTTGAACATCACCCGACTCCTTGATTACTATGTCTCAATCATGAGTGGCTGTAGCGGCAGTCAAGATATATCACGCTAGAAATTAAGATCCGCTTGATAATGCATGTTAATTTGAAAATCTATATACTCACTAAGCTTTGCTTGCAGTTGCTACTTCACTTTTTTACAGGTAAAAGATAAAGGGAAGTCTGTTGGACCTAGTGCTTAGGTCATTCCAGATCCAAGTTTTGAAGCTTTCACAGACCACTACTCAACAAACCCTTCGGTACTGATTGGAAGACGACAATTGTGGTGGTTTGGGTAGATTTGTTGCAACAAAGGAAGTTTGTCCAAGCTGTTCTGTCTGCTGATCAGGCTGGACATAAACTGTCTACGCTGCTCTATTCTATTGAGCAGCTTGGACAGTTTACAAGTGTTCTGTTCTTTGTGAACAGAACCTGTTCTTTGTGAACAGGTCAAACACTTTATGGAATATGTTTCCAAGTCCTCATGTATTGTTTTTCGCTACAAGATCAGTTTACAAGTCGAAGACAAAGTTGAAAACAGAACTGCACAGCCTGCCCACGCTGTTCTGTTAAATTAAGACAAACGGATATCTGAAAAGGGTGACAAACCTTTTCTTATATCAAAATGGCATTAGAAAAAGAAGAAAGATGCAAAGTTGAAATTCCTCTTTTGGTTAAAGCCTTATGCAACAGTGACAAAAAGAAAAAGACAAAGATTCTGTCATGTGAAGACAAAGCTACTTTATCAGAACGTGCAGAAAGGTGTCTTGTCTTTTTGGAAAGACATTCCACTATCTCATCTGTCCAATGAAGAAGCTTCACTGAGATCCTTTTTTTAGTATAAAAGGAAGATTCTAAGGATTGTGAGATTATCAAGAGTGTGAAATCAGAACGTGTATTGAAGTGTGTTATTCCATGCATGTAAGTCTGCTTATATGAAACAGTAGAGTGTGTCTAAGCTGTCTTTGTGTAAGTTGTCCATTTGAGTCTTGTAAAAATAGTGAGTGCTTCTAAGTGAGTGTACTCGTTGTATCTAGTCTGAGTAAGTCTTAGATTAGTTAACCAACTGTTGTATCTGTCATCTCAGCTTGAACCTTTCCGCATTCAAGCTTGTTTGTAATTAACACTGGTTAATAATATACACAAACATTGAGAAAAGATTGTTAAGTTTTTAAATAGCTGTATTCACCCCCGCCCCCTCTACAGCTTAGAACTATACACTTGGGAAACCTTTTGGGACCTACACTTGGGGTGTGTAAGTTTCAACTGGACAAAACTGGACCGGTCTGGTTTAACTCTGTTGGACTTCTCAATAGGTTTTAAAAATGTTTAGCTTGTTTAGAAGAGCCAACAGCTTGGGTGGAAGGCACAACAGCAACAGCTTTGCCTGTGTCGTCTTTCCTCTTTTATGAGGACAGAGATCAAATACAGGCAACTTAATTTTCTTTTGTCCTTCCGCAGGTTTGGAAAACTTATTCCCAGTTTTCTCAGGTTGAGCAATGGCTTTGCCTTTGCCTCTGCTGAGTTGCAATGATTGTTGCCTATTTGTATTGGCATGATCATCACTTCCGGTTTTAACAAAAGATTTTATTTCATTTATAACCAGCTTTCCACTGTGATTTAATAACTTGTTTGAAATCATAACAGATTTGCTTCCAACACAAGACTTACTCCTGTTGGATGCAGGCTGCTTTCCTTTTGAAAATATTTTCTCAAAATGTTCAACATTGAATGGATTAACAGGTTTCTTGCCATCAGCTTTAGCTCCAGAACTTGTCTGGTTGACAGGTTTAGTGACCAAGCTGCAATTTTGACTTGTTTTCCATTCTTTTGTTTTTGTGAACTGACTACGCACTTAGCAGGCTGGTTTGATGGATAACACATTCCATCATCAGTGATTGTAGCTTTTTCACATAAACTGTCAGTCTTTTGAAGCCTAACGAACCTGTTTGTTGAGACCAGCTTTCCATTTACTTTTTGGATAAAAGTATTTGGCAGCTCACCAAGAGAGGATAAGTATGTTTCCATATCTTTGATCTCAATAATGGAAACTATTGTATCAATATCTCCTCCAAGATAGGCTTGGATTTGAGCAGGAATCTACTAATTGATACATTGACCGAGTCTCTTAGCTGAATGGCACCAAGAGTCAATAATCTTTTCAAGCTTAGCATGCTTTGAGTTTGTTTCTCTCTTTTACTCTAATAAAATGATGTTGATGTGTTTTACTTCATCAAGTTTTGTTTTCAACTCATGAAAACTGTTCAATACATTAGTTTTTATTTTAAGATCAACTTTTAGCTTAGAGATTTCAGACTTCAGAGCATCATGCTTTTCAATGGCAGCTTTAAAATCTACAAGTAAATAATCAAACATTTTAACTTTTTCTTCATAGTTGTAATCCTTAAAGTTTTGTATCTTATACATCATGGTGGGATTCCAGTTCTCTAAAATGCTGAGAGCTTTAGCTTCAGCTAGGTCCTGTTTTAAGTTACATTTTGAGGGGGTATCAGTATTGGCCATCAGACAGTTGTTGTCTTCCTCATCAGATGATGAATCAGACTCCTCCCAGTCACAGGTTTCGGCCATAAGTCCCTTCTGCTTGTTAGAAACCACAGAGTCTTCTAACTTTTTTAGCTTTGCCATGGCCATTAGGTATTGAACCCTGTAGCCATCATCTTTGTTTGTCTTGTATGGTTTGGAGGAAGAGCCAAAAGCTTTAGACACACAGTCATCAGCTATATGGTCTGTTTTACCACATTTTAAGCAGTCAGTCTTAGTTTTGTCAAATGCCTTTTGTTGATGAAACCTGATTTCTTTTGCAACATCTTACCCCCAAACCTCTTCTTATTGAATTTTCTGACAAGCATAGCAATTATTTGCTCATCATCAAACTCAGTAAGATCTTCACAGTCCTCCTCTTCTACAGACATTATCTCCATTTCATCATCAGCCTGTTGATCAGCTTGTGTGAACACATCACACACCTGATTAACAGGTTGTCTCACGCTAACCACTAAGGCTGCACCTATTTTGGACATTTCCAAGGCATTTCTATTCTGTTTCCTTGATTGTTGATGTCTTAATGGTTATATGAAGGTCCCAAAAGGTTTCCCTATAGTATTGTTCTAAGCTGTAGAGGGGGGGTGAATACAGCTAATTAAAATTCAACACTATTTTCTCAATGTTTGTGTATACTATTAACAAATGTTAATTACAAACAAGCTTGACTACGAAAAGGTTCAAGCTGAGATGATAGATACAATAGATGTTTCAACTAATCTAAGACACACTCAGACTAGATACAATGAATACACTCACTTAGATGAACTCACTGATTTTACAGGACACAGATGGACAACTTGAGTATGAATAGCTTAGACACACGTACTGTTATATTCAAGCAGACTTGCATGCATGAAAAACACACTCTAATGCACGATCTGATTTCACACTCTTGGATATCTCACAATCCTTAGAAGCTTCCTTTTATACTCGCACTGAGAATCTCAGTGAAGCTTCTTCATTGGACAGTGAGATAGTGGGATCTCTTTCCAAAAAGACAAAACAACTTTTCTGCACATTCTGATAAAGCAGACTTGTCTTCATGTTGCAGAATCTTTGTCTTTTTCTTTTTGTCACTGTTGCATAAGACTTTAACCAAAAGAGGAAAGTCAACTTTGCATCTTTCTTCTTTTGTTAAGGCCATTTTGATATAAGAAAAGGTCTGTCACCCTTTTCAGATATCTGTTTGTCTTCATGTAACAAAACAGCATAGGCAGGCTTTTGCAGTTTCTGTTTTTCCACTTTGTCTTCGACTTGTAAACTGATCTTGTAGCCAAAAACAATACATGAGGACTTGGAAACATATTCCATAAAGTGTTTAGCCTGTTCACAAAGAACTGGTTCTGTTCACAAAGAACAAAATACTTAGAATTTGTCCAAGCTGCTCAATAGAACAGAGCAGCGTAGACAGTTTATGTCCAGCCTATTCAGCAGACAGAACAGCTTGGACAATCTGCCTTTGTTACAACACATGCAACAGGGTAAACAGCTTTGGCTGATATTTCAAATCACTTTTCAGGCTTCAATAAGGCATAAACAGGCCTTAAATTATACCTTCAAGTGCATCAAACAGGTTTGATTAAAAATCTCCGCCTAAGATGTAGAGCTGGTTTGACTGAGGCCTTTTTGTGCCTAACAATCTCCTGTTATTTGCAATAACCAGTCTAAGCTGATTTTGTCAAAAATCACTATGCATTCTTACAATACATTTTGCTGAAATGAAATTACAACATTAAAGTAAAGTAAAAGATCATTTTATATATATTGATTTTTGATTACATAAACAACATATGTTTTTACAAAAGTACAACTGATGTACTAGTGTATAATACAACTGATGTAAAAATAAAAGTTACAACTGATGTAACAAAGTGCAACTAATGTACAGGAAAATTCAACAATTTTGACTGTTGATGATGGGAGCAAATAATGGCAAGCCTGTCCAATAGATGGACAGCTTCCATTCTTCAACTACTCAGATAGTAGATGGACTTCAAGACAGTGGTGGTGGCACTCCTTCTTCAAACATTCTATCAATCTCATCCCTGGTTTTCTCCAAATCTTGTACTTCAACTATGAGGAACATAAAATTGGGATGCTCAAGCTCCATTCTATCATAGAAGCCTCTGAGCTGATCCCAGATGGCTGCTCTCCACTTTACGGATTGCCTGAAGGAGTTTGCAAGTCTGAATGCTACAAGCTATTTGAGACCAACTTTGTGTAGGTCTGATGCTCTTTGAAAGCACTCCTTCTTTGTCAGGGGATCTACAAAAAATGCCCCCAACCCAGGTTCTTCAATCAGCATGCCTTCTTCAAATTCTACTCCTTTGGGCAGGCTGTGGTCAACTCCTTTGTTCTCTGCTGCATAATCACCTTGTTCAATCATGATCAGGAGTTCCTCCAGCTCTGAATCCTTTTTGTTCCTCTTGGCCTTTATTTTGGAGTAAGTTACAGAGACACCCTTACTTAATTCATCTGAGATCAGGCCAAGATCATTCACTCTTTCCATCAATCTCTTGACATATGCCCTGATAGTCTTAGCCGTTTCAGACTAGCTCAGGGCAACTGCCAACTCCACCCATTCTCTGTACCCCATTTGTGCAACATCAGTTTAATCATATGATTCCAGTTCTGGGCCTGTTGCACCCATTCTGGTTATCTGTAGCTTCTACTATTTGCCTTTTCTTGAAATGGGCACAACTTTGACAATAGATTCCTTGGCAAGTCTTTTATCAGCAACATCAAAGAACTTTTTCCTTGCCAAGTTGTCAAAGTGTATCTGGGCTCTTGCAGAGGATGCTTGTTTGGACTTGGTCACAGAGACTGGAGCACCCTTTCTCACCTTCCTTTTCACCTGCTGACTCTCGAGCAGCTTCAAGCAGTTTTCTTTGCACATCCAAAGAAGGCATTTTAATTTTGTTTGCCTCTTTGGATGCAAGGGATCTAGCAGATTTAGCTGAGGCTTCTTCCTTTTTCAGTCTTTCCAGGGCTTGGAGCTGTTTATCTCTGAACTCATAGTATTTCTCCATAGGAACACCCATTTCCTTAGCCCTTGCCTTGTGAAACTTTAGCTGTGCTGCTCTTTGGTGGTCACGGTCAAAAGATGCTTTCATCTTTCCTTTGGCTGTTGTTGTTTGCACAGCTTCAGGAACCTCTTCCTCTTCTTCTTCCAAAATCAGATGCCTCCTTCTGCCTGGCCTGTCCCCAGGAATGGATTCCTCCCCCTTAGTTTGTGCAGGGTTTGGAGATCCAGCCTGAGTAGGCTGAGCAGATTCAGTGTGATAGGAGACATCTGCAACTGGACCTGTTCATGATGCACCTGCTGCTTGACCAACATATGTTGATTTCTCCTTAGAATGAGAAGAGGTTTTCTCCCCCTTAGACATAGTCTTTGAGGCAGACAACTTCTCCCCCTTTGAAGGAGATGGACCAGCACCTTCAACAACTGGTCTGCCTGGAGAAATGAATTCAGCAGGCTTGGCAGCAGTTTTGGCAGCAGGTTTGGGGCCAACCAGGCTATGCACCAAGAAAGCCAGATTGTCCTTAACTCTGCAAGCTGGGTAAGGCAGGTTTGAAGAGAAGAGGATTGGGAATCAGCAATGGAGGACAGCTTGACTAGATTTTTTCTGTCAGAAGTTGTGAACAGCAAGCTTTGAAGTTGTGCAAGATGTAACTCAAGAGAGTCCTGCACATCATCAAGATTTGCTGACACAGAATTTGAAAGAGAAACGATTAGAGAGTTTAAGCTGGCCAGTGTATTAGGAAGGGTAGTAGTGCAAGTGGTGAGGAGAGTTGACAGCTGTTGGGATATGGCTGTCATGAAAGACACAGAGTCCTATTGATGTGAAAGAATAGATGAGAGGGATGTGGAGATGTTTTGCAGCTGTGCGGTGAGTGCAAGCAGCTGGGAGGACTGGTCAGGTTGTGGAGTGACTGGAAAGGAATTCTTGAACAAATTAAAGAATCCCTGGAGTTGTGCAGACATAGAGTCTGTGATTATTGAGGGTAGAGAAGTCATATAATTTTCTAAAGATCCAACTTTGTTGGTCAGCAAAGAAAGCTGATCCTTCAACAGAATATCTTTGGGGGTTGGGGGAGTATGAGTAGACTGTTTGGATTGTGTAGAAGGGGATGAATGAGATGAGGATGAGGCAGGTGTTTGGGGGTGTGATGGAGAGGGAAGAATGACTTTGGACAGAAGTTCCATAGCCTGGGCAAAAGTAATATGGCCCAGCTTGGAAGGGTCAATGGGTCCCTCAGCAGTGGCTGTAGCTGCTTCATCAGGAGAAGGGGTAGAGGTTGGTAGCCTTTCAGATGCTGCTTGTGTTGCAGCACCTTCATTAGGGCCTGGGGATGTTCCCTCTGCAGCGCCCTGGTTTAGAGGTGCCTCATCATTGGGATATGGAATGTGCATTTCAACATCAACAGTGGTGAATTCTACTGATGGAATGTGCGTTTAAGGTGTAGCCTCACCAGATGGATTGTCTGATCCCTGTGGTTCATCAACTTGGGATGTTGGTCCTTCAGCAGCTGTTGGGTGTACAACAGTTGGATCATGAGGAGCAGAAGTTTGAGGCTGATCTACTGGATGGTCTAATCCAGCAGGTTTGGCACCTCGTGCAGAGTCAGGGTGTGTAGGAGAAGTATGGTGTGGAGACTGTGTGGACTCAGTGTGGAGTGGAGTGAACTCCTGTCTTTCAATATTCTCAGCTTGTTGGGAGGCTGGAATAGTCGATGTGGTAGTCTCCATATGTACAACTGGCTCCTGTTGGTAGGAACCAGAGGGCCTAGGCTGACTCAAGGTAGACTCTTGTCGGAGTGAAGCCTGCCCCAAATGTGTTGAACCTTCTCCTAAAATAGGAGATGGAGCAGGGGTTGCTTCTTTTTCAACTGAACCCTGTTGAGAGGGGTCAGAGGGGCTACATGGGTCGGTTGGTTTCTTTTTGGCTAAGGTTTTGCGTCTGTAAAGTCTGAGAGATGAAGTGAAGGATGGATGTTGTGGATAAGAGATGATGGGGTTTTGTTTGGACTGGTGGGGAGACTGGGTCAGAAACAAGTGGGTTTTCCTGTTCCATAGTCTCATGTGCCACAGAGGCACCAGCCATAAAGGCTTCAGGTTCAACAGATGAACCAGGGTGAGAAGCCTGCTCCCCCTCAGCCACAGAGGCTGATGGGGCAGACTTGAACTTGGTTGTTTTAACCTTCTTGCGGACAGGCTCAGCTTCAGTCGTTTCCAGGGTCCTTTCATCAAATTTGACCATAGATTTGGATTTTCCCTTGGGAGCAGTCTCTGGATCCACCCTCACAGTAGAGGGTCCTTCAACCATTCCTAGGAACCTCCTCATTAGTGTTGACAGAGGAGGTTCATTTGGGAGTACAGGGGTGTAGAAAACTCTATTCCCTATTACAGGGAATGCAGCAGTACGTAGTAGAGGCTGAGAGTTATAGAGTTACTCATCACAGATGTGCTTGAAGATGAGGCTTAAAAACCTGAGATATCGAACAGAAGCTGGATGTGTTTCCTGCTGCACTAGGTTCCTAAAGTTCATGAAAATCCATCTTGCCATGTTGATTGTAGTCCCATACACAAGCTGTAGGACTATTGGAATCTCATCACGGCTGAGTTGGTCGAATGAACCAACTTTACTGCTGAAGCACATCACCACCGAGGCAAACAAGAAACTGTAGGTTGGAGACAAATCCTTCCTAAACAGTGTGGCTCCAACTTTGGGTTCTGCTACACCACAGCAACGTAGCAGATTCCCATCTGATCGTTTTCAGGCTGTGGCTGATCATAGGTCTCAGCCACAGGGAGACGAAGAGCTTCCCTGATCAGACTTGTTGTAATCTCAATGGTCTGAGTCCCATTGAGTATGGTTCCCCTAATGATTTTGGTAGAAGGATCATAAGAGCATGTGTACCAAAATTCATATACCCTCTCCTGGTACAGGACACCAGGAGATGCAGTCATTGCATAGTTCAATGGGTGAACCTTTAAACAATCCACCATGTTTTCATATCCTTTTCCCACATAATTTTTTAGGATGGTTAAGTTTTCAAGGTAGTTGGTGGGTTTCAATGTCAGCATCGTGGTAACAAACGAGTGTTTGTTCACATCGTTACCAACGAAAACTGGAACAAAAGGGGTTGTTCTGGTGAGCCATTTGGAAAGTAGTGGAAGTATTAGCACAGGACACTTAGTCGAATTTAGGGTTCTTTGGAAATTATGGTAGCAGTAAGGAAGACGAAGATGAAACAGTAGAAGGGTATTTATAGGATTTGAATGTGAGTGGGTATGAGAGAGAAAACTTTTTGCAGTTGATTTGAAAAGTTCTTTAACGGAAAACAGAATGGTTGTCCATGCCAGAACGGTTGTCAGACCACTTGAGCCCTTTTTAGTCACTAACACACGTTAACACACATTATCCGCAGTAATTAAGTTAAATAAAAACAGAAATTAAGTAAGTTAATCTTGAAAAAAGGTAATTAAAACTGATGGTCTAAGCTGTTGGTCAAACCTGTGATGAGCAGAGTCATCACACGCTGTTCACTCTTCAAGCTGTTCATTCAACCTGTTCAGCTATGAAAGAACAGGGTGTGCTCAATAGCTGACCAGGTTAGAAGACAATGTCTTGTATGACAGATTGAGAGAGTGAGGAGGTTGGAGATTTGATCAACAGACCAGGTTTGAGGTGAACACTGAGGTTTTCAAACCTGTTATACGCTCAAGCTGTTCAAGTTTTCAGAAATTGGCTAAGTGTAGAACATGCATAGCCTGTTCTGTCTAAGCTGTTCTGAGAAACTTGAGCAGTGTGAGACATATAATAACTTAGAACATTTAGGGCACTTAGTAACTTTTATTTAACATGCCCAGCTTGCTTACTAGATAATTAAACCTGTTTTCATCAAGAGGCTTGGTAAAAATGTCTGCAAACTATTCATCTGTGGAAATAAAACTTACCTCCACATTACCTTTCTGAATGTGATCCCTGATGAAATGATGTCTGACCTCTATATGCTTTGTTCTGGAATGAAATACTGGATTGTTGGAGATAGCTATGGCACTTGTATTATCAGACAGAATAGGGGTTTTCCTATATATATAAGTCCATAGTCTTCAAGCTGATGTTTTGCATCCATAGAATCTGCCCACAGCAGCTTCCAGCAGCAATGTACTCAGCTTCAGCAGTAGAAGTAGAAACTGAGTTCTGCTTCTTGCTACACCAACTTATCAACTTACCACCAAGGAGTTGACACCCACCTGTTGTGCTTTTTCTGTCTAGCCTGCAGCCTGCAAAATCAGAATCTGAATATCCTGTTAGCTCAAGGCTTGAGTCTTTGGGATACCAAAGACCCAAACCTGGTGTACCCTAAAGGTATCTGAAGATTCTTTTTACAGCAGCTAGGTGTGATTCTTTAGGATCAGCTTGAAACCTAGCACATAAACAGGTGGCAAACATGATATATGGTCTACTAGCAGTTAAGTATAGCAAGCTCCCAATCATGCCTCTGTAAGCTGTTACTGAAACAGCTTTGCCACTGGCATATGCATCTAACTTAACATTGGTTGCCATTGGGGTTTTGATAGGAGAACTTTGATCAAACTTAAACTTTTTCAAAAGATCTAAAGTGTACTTTCTTTGATTTATGAAAATTCCATTTGAGGTTTGTTTAACCTGTAATCCTAATAAGAAAGTAAGTTCTCCCATCATACTCATTTCATATTTGGATTTCATGAGTAGTGAAAAATTCTTGCATAACTGCTCATTAGTAGAACCAAATATTATGTCATCCACATAAATTTGAACAAGCATAATATCAGGCTTCACCTTCTATATGAATAGTGTGGTATCCACTTTACCTCTGGAATAACCATTGCTCATAAGAAAAACAGTTAGAGTGTCATACCAGGCTCTAGGGGCTTGTTTTAGACCATAGAGGGCTTTGTCCAACTTATAGACAAAACATGGATGATGTTCATTCTCAAAACATGGAGGCTGCTTGACATAGACTTCTTCTTGTAGCTTTCCATTAAAAAATGCACTCTTCACATCCATTTGAAATACCTTCATGCTCTTATGAACAGCGTAGGCTAGAAACAAACGAATTGTCTCTAACCTGGCCACAGGAGCAAATGTTTCATCATAGTCAATGCCTTCATCCTGTCTGTAGCCTTGAGCAACTAGTCTTGCCTTATTTCTAATGACATGACCTTGCTCATCCATCTTGATCCTGAAAACCCATTTGGTGCCAATTATTGTTTTTCCTTTAGGAGCAGGAACCAGCTTCCATACTTTGTTTCTCTTAAACTGATTGAGTTCTTCTAGGATGGCAGTGATCCAATTGGCATCTTTAAGTGCTTCATCCACTTTCTTAGGATCCACTAGGGACACAAAGCTAGAAAACATACAAAACTTTCCTAAGCTGTCACATCTTGTTTGAACCCCTTTGTTGATGTCACCAATTATCTGATCATTTGGGTGACACCTGATCCACTTAGGATCTTGCTTCAATGAGGATTCTCCTGAGTTATTTGCATCTTCAACAGGTTCTGTTGAGCAGCTCTCAAGATTTTCAGACACACTGTTATCTTGAGCCTGTTAACTTGTTGAGCATGACTCTCCATTGTTGAACATATCAGCAGAGGATCCAGGAAAATCAGCATTGATTGGTTCAGGACATGAGGTTGTAATTATGTCAGTACACTTCTTCACACAGGGTGTATTAACATAATCATCATCATGCCCATCATGATTAGCAGGTTCCACTCTGGATGTAGTGGAAGTTTTTGAGTCCTTCTCTTCATTGATGGAATGCATAAGATCATCAAAGCTGAATTCTCTTGAAATTGATTTAGGAACAGCTTTGGTGGAGGCACTCCTAGACTCTTTAAAGGTGACATTGATAGATTAATCTATCACATTTCTCTTGTTGTTGTATACTCTGTAGGCTTTGGAGATAGCAGAATATCCAACAAACACACCTTCATCAGCTTTGGGTTCAAACTTTGCCCGTTGCTCCCTTTGATTCAGAATGAAGCAGGGACATCCAAAAACATGGAAGTAGCTAATGTTTGGCCTCCTCCCTTTGAGTAACTCATAGGGAGTCTTGTTGAACCTTTTCACCACCAAGGATCTATCTTGGGTGAAGCAAGCAGTGTTGACAGCTTCAGCCCAGAATGATGAAGGTAAACCAGATGCACACACCATGGTTCTAGCAGCTTCATTGAGAGTTCTGTTTCTCCTTTCAGCAACTCCATTTTATTGTGTAGTTCTTACTGCTGAAAATTTCTGTGAGATCCCCCTTTCTTTACAGAAGTCCTCAAGAGTACTGTTTCTGAATTCAGTACCATGATCACTTCTAAGCTGCTTGACTTGAGCAGAGTTCAGCATTTCCATCTTTTTGATAAATCCAATGATTTCTCTAGCAGCCTCTCCTTTGCTCTTCAGAAAGATCACCCATGTAAACCTGGAGAACTCATCAACCATTACTAGAGTGTATCTTCTTCCTTCTAGACTTGGGACACTGACTGGTCCAAACAAGTCCATATGGATTAAGAAGAGAGGAGTATCAATAAAGAAATTGTGCTTAAATTTAAAAGATGATTTTCTTTGCTTGCCTTTCTCACAAGCCGTGCAGATTTTATCCTTAACAAAGGTTATAGAAGGCAAACCTGTTACCAACTCTTTCTTATAGAGTTTGTTAATATTCTTGAAGTTCAGGTGTGATAGCCTTTTGTGCCATAACCAGTTCAGGTCTGCATTGCTTCTTGAGATAAAGCAGGTTTCAGTTGTGGGATCAGCAGATTTCATGTCCACAACATATACACCTTTCTTTCATTGTGCACACAACACAACTTTGCCTTGGGGATCCAATATGTAACCCAGGTGCTCATCAAAGTTAACCTTGTAGCGAGCATCACACAGTTGACTTATGCTTACAAGATTATGTTTCAGCCCAACCACATAGGCTACCCTTTTGAATACTGCAGCACCAGCTTGAAGAGTTCCATACCCTTCTGTGAATCCGTATACATTGTCACCAAATGTGACTTTTGGCCCTTTTTCAGGCCTGAGATCACTCAGCAGATCCTTTCAACCTGTCATGTGCCCTGAGCAGCCACTGTCCAAGTACCAAACCTGGGATGGTTGCTTGTCCTGCAGAGTGTCATAGGAAAATATTAGTTACTTTTAGGGGAACTCATCACAGTGATGAGTTCTCCTACTTCATCAACATGTGTTGATGGGCTAGTGATATCCACATTAATATTTCCTATTTGGATGGTATCAGTTTGAATACCACTCTCATTGACTAAGTTACTTCCAACACTGCTCGTTTTTGCAATGATGGAACTAGCAGAGTCAACAGGCCTCATGTCCTCAGTTTCAGGACAGTCTTTGGCCATATGTGTCTTCTTTCCACACTTATAGCATTTTCTCTTTTTAGCCTTTTTGGAAGAAGAACCTCCAGAAACATATTCTGAATTATTTTTGTTTATTCTGTCAGTAGGTTTAGCAAACTTATTACTATTTTTAGATGAATAAACAGTTTGGGTGGAAGGCACAATACCAGCAGCTTTGTCTGTTTCTTCTTTCCTCTTTTTGGGAGGACAGATATCAAACACAGGAAGCTTGATTGACTTTTGACCTTCCACAGGTTTGGAAAACTTATTCCCAAACTTCTCAGGTTGGGCAATGGCTTTGCGTTTGCCTTTGCTGAGATGTGATGGATGTTGCTTATCAACATAATCACTGTTTTTGGTTTTGAAAGACTTACCTTCATTTATAACCAACTTTCTACTATGATTTAAAAACTTATTTGAAACCACAGCAGATTTACTTCCAACATGAGACTTACTCCTGTTGAAAGCAGACTGCTTACCTTTTGAAAACTTTTTCTCAAAATGTTTAGCATCAAAAGGATTAACAGGTCTCTTACCATCAGCTTTGGACCCAGAGCCTATTTTGTCAACAGGTTTAGAATCCATAGTTGCAGCTTGAACATGTCTTCCTTTCTTTTGCTTGTGTGAATCAGCAGAGCACTTAGCAGGTTGATTCGATGGAGAACATATTTCATCATCAGCTTTTGGAGCTTTTTCACACAAGCTGTCAGTGTTTTGAGGCCTGACAAACCTGTTTGTTGAGACTAGCTTACCATTTACTTTCTGAATGAAAGTGCTAGGAAGCTCACCAAGGGTGGATAAGTCATCTTTCAGATTATTTATTTCGAAAATAGAAGTTGCTTTGTCAAGATCCCCTCCAAGATATGCTTGGATTTGTGCAGGGATCTGTTGACTAATGCAATGGTTGACTTTTTATGCAGATTGGCACCAAGAGTCGACTATCTTTTGAAGCTTTGCATGTTTTATGTCTGTCTCTCTCTTTTCTTCTTGTAAAATGGAGTTGATGTGTTTTAATTCATCAAGCTCAGTTTCCAACTTATGGAAATTGTCCAGTTGGCTACATTTTATGTTAATGTCAGTTTTAAGCTTAGAGATTTCAGACAGTAAAACGTTGTGCTTCTCAACAGCAGCTTTTAAATCAACAAGCATGTATTCAAACATTTTTACTTTTTCATCAGAACTGTAAGCCATAAAGTTTTGTACCTTGTACATCATTGTGGGATTCCAGTTCTCTAAGCTGCTAAAGGCTTCAGCTTCAGTCAGGTCTTGTTTGAAGTTGCTTGTTGATGGAACATCAGTGTTGGCCATTTGACAGTTGTTATCTTCTTCATCAGAGGATGAATCAGATTCCTCCCAATCACATGTCTCAGCCATGAGTCCCTTTTGCTTGTTGGAAGCCACTGAGTTTTCCAACTTTTTCAGCTTAGCCATGGCCATAAGGTACTTAACCCTATAGCCATCGTCCCTGTTTGTCTTGAATGGTTTGGATGACTGGCCAACAGCTTTAGACACATAGTCAGCAGCTATGTGACCAATTTTGCCACATTTAAAGCACTCAGCCTTAGTTTTATCAAATGTCTTCTTTTTTACAGCATTTGAGTTCCTCTGCAGCATTCTTCCACCAAACCTTTTCTTGATGAACTTTTTGACAAGCATTGCAATCATTTGCTCATCATCAAGTTCAGCAAGATCTTCACAGTCTTCCTCTTCAGACATCTCTTCCCTTTCATCATCAGCCTGTTGATCAGGTTGTGTGAACTCATCACATACCTGACCAACAGGTTGTCTCACGCTGGCCACCAAGGCAGCACCTCTCTTAGACATTTCCAAGGCATTTCATTTCTGTTGCCTTGACTGCTCATCATTCAGTAGGGATCCATAAAAAGTTTACAAGATCCATACCTTTGATGGTGCCTGAATTTCTCAAGATAATAGAAAAGTAGTTCCATTCTTCAGGCAGGATGTCTAATAACTTGTTTACCATAGTCAGGCTGTCCTTTGTGATCCCAACAGCTTTGAGATCATTGATAAGAGCAGTGTACCTGGTATAGGCTTCTGTGAGAGACTCCTTTGGTTTTGCAAAGAAGAGTTCATACAGTCTAACAAGGTTGTTAATCCTATTATCCAGTGTGATAGTGGGACCGTCATAGACTGTACACAGAGTATCCCACATCTTTTTTGCAGTCTTCATTTTCTTAACCTGTTTGAATACATCATCAGGAAGAGAAATGACGAGGTTATTCCTGACTTTTGCATCAAGAGCAACCAGCCTTTTGTCTTCATCAAACCATTGAGCTTTGGCCTTCTCAAAGGTTCTGATTTCAGGAGCAGCTCC
This sequence comes from Centrapalus pauciflorus, assembly GCA_020465985.1. Lineage (NCBI taxonomy): Eukaryota > Viridiplantae > Streptophyta > Magnoliopsida > Asterales > Asteraceae > Centrapalus > Centrapalus pauciflorus. The sequence goes on along the minus strand of JAANYP010000053.1, from coordinate 18,605 downwards.
TTCAACAGCAGGAGTGATAGTAGTAACAGAAGTTGGCACATAGGGACCTTCCATTACTATCTCTGGCAGTTGTACATCCAGATTCTCAAAGTAGAGCATCATTTTGCACTTCCAACCAGAGAAGTTTTGGTGATTGAATTTGGGGGGTTTGGCCATTTAACCATTGTCATTGTAAGAGGAGGAACTTACAGCCATGTTGTCCATGGGAAAGTAGGTAGAATGAGAGATCTAGAGTTGACACACACTCTATCTGCTCTGATACCAGTTGTAGGTCCCAAAAGGTTTCCCAAGAGTATTGGTCTAAGCTGTAGAGGGGGTGAATACAGCTAATTAAAATTCAACACTCTTTTCTCAATGTTTGTGTATACTATTAACAAATGTTAATTACAAATAAGCTTGACTGCGGAAAGGTTCAAGATGAGATGACAGATACAACAGATGTTTCAACTAATCTAAGACACACTCAGACTAGATACAATGAATACAGTCACTTAGATGAACTCACTGATTTTACAAGACACAGATGGACAGTTTGAGTATGAACAGCTTAGACACACGTATTGTTATATTCAAGCAGACTTGCATGCATGAAAAACACACTTTAATGCACGATCTGATTTCTCACTCTTGGATATCTCACAATCCTTAGAAGCTTCCTTTTATACTCTCACTGAGAATCTCAGTGAAGCTTCTTCATGGGACAATGAGATAGTGGGATGTCTTTCCAAAAAGACAAAACAACTTTTCTGCACATTCTGATAAAGCAGACTTGTCTTCATGTGGCAGAATCTTTGTCTTTTTCTTTTTGTCACAGTTGCATAAGTCTTTAACCAAAAGAGGAATGTCAACTTTGCATCTTTCTTCTTTTGTTAAGGCCATTTTGGTATAAGAAAAGGCCTGTCACCCTTTTCAGATATCCGTTTGTCTTCATGTAACAGAACAGCGTAGGTAGGCTTTTGCAGTTTCTGTTTTTCCACTTTGTCTTCGACTTGTAAACTGATCTTGTAGCCAAAAACAATACATGAGGACTTGGAAACATATTCCATAAAGTGTTTAGCCTGTTCACAAAGAACAGAACACTTAGAATCTGTCCAAGTTGCTCAATTGAACAGAGCAGCGTAGACAGTTTATGTCCAGCCTGTTCAGCAGACAGAACAGCTTGGACAATCTGCCTTTGTTGCAACACATGCAACAGGGTAAACTGCTTTGGCTGATATTGCGAATCACTTTTCAGGTTTCAATAAGGAATAAACAGGCCTTAAGTTATACCTTCAAGTGCATCAAACAGGTTTGATTAAAAATCTCCTCCTAACATTAGTATGGAACATTTTCGCGTCCAATCTCAAAATATTCCTGTCTATATTGTCCAGGCTCCCTCGTCAAAGGAGAGATGATTCCATCAATCATTGATTCCAGAGATATGGGTTGGCCCCCTTTTGCGGCAGAGCAGAGTAGGCAGCATCGCTTTCCCTCGTGTAGCTATGATGCCATTCAGAAACAACACAAGAATAAGAAAAAGAAAATTTAAATATCCATCAAGAGATAAGTCTAACAAGTAATCGAAATGATAAACACCTAAAAACTTGCTAACAAATGTGCATCTAACGTTTGGGGGTTGACAAACCCGAATGATTACAAAGAAAACTACTCACTAGCCATAGAGAATGAACTAAAAACACAAGTAGAAGAGAGGTTCATGTAAATAAACAATGGTTACAAAGAAAACTCCCCAAATGATTGTCAAATCAACTCCACTTGCATCAACTCTTCCAGTTTCACGTGCTATTTGCAGAGTAAAAGTCGTAGCCTCCAAACCCAAACCCTAGGTAAGTGATAATACCCCTCAATTTCAGAGAAAAAGATGCTTAAATAGCAACAGATTCAAGCCTGGTCGCGCCGCTACCATTCAAAAGGTTGCGTCGCTACTAACTGCTATACGAACAGGTCAGAATCGGTCAGAATCTGCTGCTGAAGGTCGCGCTGTGAAGGTTCTCTTGTAGCGCCGCCATGATCCAACTGTTTTGAGTCATGAGGAATGCCAAAATTATTCACGACGCGACATGGTGATGGTCGCGCCGTGATGATCCTACTGCTCGGGTACTGGACATAACGTCTAGCTCTCTTCTTTCTTGTCGTGTGGAAGAGGGAAGATTCTCTGAATTGGGCAGCAACGGCTTCAAGTAACCTAAAAACATGAATATAGCGTAAATAGATGCGATATAAATGTGTTTTAGATAAAAACCAGAAAAAACTAGGGATAAAAGTGACGCAAATATATATCCGAAAAGCGTTGCATCAAAATACCCCACACTTGAACATTGCTTGTCCTCAAGCAAACTGCATTATTAAAATTTAAAATGGCCATTTCGACAAACTCTCTCTACAAACATACAAGAAAGACTCCTAAACAATAAAGATCCGAAATATATACTATTGAAACCAAACGAGTAAATATGTGATTATTCAAAGCAAGAGATGCAAAAACTAGAGTATGCACAACATCAAAAATTCCAAAATCTAACCAACACGAACTAGCACCTCACCATGGATTTCACTCAACACTCAAGTGTATATCGGTTTAAGTGTGTATAATTTCACAATCCACTCAATGCCATTCATGTTGATCAATATAGGCATAAGCTTGACAAAAAATCAAATCTCGATCGCTTAAAAATCCAAAATTGGCATAGAAAAAGGCTACGGGGTTGGACTTTGGCTAGGCTTGGCAGAAAAAAAAAAGGAAAAGGCAAAGAAAAAGAAAAGAATTAGGAGATAAAAGAGAGGACACGAGACGAGACGGGGAACAACTTCTCCTAAAAATCAAGAGTTATTTCCACAATTTGAGGCATGACAGCAACCTCACTTTATTACTAACTAACAGCAAAAAATTTTAATTGAGAGAAAGATACATATTTGGACTTGGAAGGGAGACATTCAATCTCGTCGAGCCTTCGAGTAATAGACTTGACACCGGAGATCTTGGACTGATTTGGGGAAATTTGGACGTGGAAGGGAGACATTCAATCTCGTCGAACCTTCGATCAATAGATCCGACACCGGAGATCTTGGACTGAATACGGGAATTTAGAACTTTCTCTCTTCTTTTTTTTTGTTTTGTTTTTTTGTTTTGTTTTGTTTCTTTTATTATTATCAAATACTGATTTTCACAAGAGAAGTACCCGTCAGGACCAAAGAAGTAGAAGACAACGGCTTAGAAAAGGGAAAAAATGGGGGTTTTCTGAAACGAAAGGGATAAGGCTCAACAGGGCTACTAAGGGAATGATTAGTGAGAAAAAAAAAATTAAAGAAACAAAAATTCGGTTTTCCTACAAACAGCCTTTAAATATGCCAAAATTTTCAAAAATTGCGATTTGTGACATGTATTAAAAATCAAGTTCTACTTCTATTAAACAACATTGGCAAAACACACAGAAACGAAAGTGAGCATAAAAAGTGTATGCTATTAGGCTCGAGTCTTACGAAATGAATATTGAGGGTCATATTGCTAATCGTGTGGTTTTGATCCAAGAATCCTAATATTGCACTCCATAAAACATCTCTAGCATTTAAACAACCACAATAAACTCATCTAGCTTCGCATGCATTTAAATCAGAACAATATGATCTAAGAGTCTAACTCGCAAAAATAGAGAAAAGGTTTGACAAAAAGGCCTAACTTCCAATTAGCAGCTTAGGACAAACAACAAACAAAACCCAGTTCAGAAAATCTAACCCTACCCCACACTTGAACATGACATTGTCCCCAATTTTAAGCAATAGTAATTAAAGCACGAAGAAAGGGAAAAGAGTTACTCCCCTATTGTGGTGTGCGAGGCGGCATAAATTGGCACGCAGAAACACGTAAAGCTGAAACAACACATGGAGCATGTACCTACAAAAAGAAAGAAAACGTAAGATAAACTAAAAATATGCAGAAATGTAAATGTGACAAAACTAAAATGCAATTAAAAAAAAGATACAGATTTGCAAACAGCCTCTCAAAGGGCCCCTGGCGGTGGATCCTGGGGAAAGTGATGGTCATGGAACTGGAAGTGGTCATCGGCGAATTGGATTGAGGTAAAATCCGGTGGCGCTTGGAAGTGATCTTGATTGTATTGATGGGGCTGGAACGGCTGCGGCTGGTACTATGGTGGAGGTGATGCTTGGTAACCTTGACTTTGCATAAACACTGAAAAGTGTTTGTAATGTCTTTGTGAAGACATTGCAAAGTGGTCAAAGTTAGTTTGGAGACGGCGCATATCGTTCCTCGAAGCATCGAATCTCGCCTCATAAGCCGCTAAACGAGTGTCTATCTGATCAAACCTTGCGGTTTGATTGGAAAACCCCGCGTTCATAGCCGAAAACCCATCCCTGATAGTAACTCCCAAGGCAGCCATCTGATCTTCCAACACAGATATACGTGGCCCCCAACCGGCTGAGCTCCGGCGGGCTGGCTGTGGCACCTCCATTTCAACCTCCTCCTCGTCTTCTTCTTTTTCCTCATCTACTTCTACTCGCCCCCCTCTCGGTCTAGATCGGCCGATACAAAGAATTAGCCTCTGCGCCGGATATTCCCGTTGGACTATCTTGGTTTGCGTCAGATAGTGTTCATCTGTCGTCTTCATCGGGGCGCAGGCTCTCATGGAACTGAGAGTAGCTGGGGTCAACAAATTGTATGACCGGGCTAGGCGGGTAATGTAACGACCCGCGGTGATTGCGCTCTTTTCCTTCTTTTTCGATTCGGTCTTTAAAAAGGCCGCTAGATGATAAGGAACGCAACAATGATACTCGGGCGAGAATGTAGAAGAGGAGCTCCAAATCATGCAAGGAAGCCTTTTCCTGACTTTGCTTCCTTCCAGCAATTGTGAACGTCAAGAAGCGATGAACTAACCGATCGATAATGCCATAGAATTGAGACTCCTTCGCCGTCTTAGGGTCAAACATACCAGTAGCAATCTAGCCCCAAAAATCCTGCGTGCTAAAATCATCCGGCCGATCAATGAATCCAGTAGCAATGTAGTCGGCAAAGTCCGGATGGCGCACGTCCTGACGGGAGTATACCCCCATCCGAACTGCAAGATCGACGACGGAAACGGATCTCTCAACTACACCAAGTCTAAACGTGATCTTGTCATTGTCGTTCAAATCAGAAGTTCCTAGGAGGAAGCTATATGATGCCATGAACTCACGGGTGAGTTCCACGTAAGATATTTCGTCCAGGTTTATTAGATTCAACCACGCATTGGAGGTGAAGTTCATGAACTCCACCCTGAATATGTCTTGTAATTTCGTCGCTAAACCTGGATGACCAGCTCTTTCGACCGTTCTCAGAAAGTCCCAATCGACCAGACGACCCGAAAAAATTTCCCTCTTTTGTATGGTCTTCATTGCCTTCTTATATGATTCCTTCCGTCGCGTCGAAGCCACATTATCAAAGTTTAAAAACGGGTGGGAATCAGCCACGGCTATCGGCATATTCTCATCATGGGCCCCCGAACGGGAACCCGAACCCCGAAGTTGCTTTCCAAGACCCGCCATTCTACAAAACACAAATGAATCCAATCACAACATGTACAATTACCACATTCAAGAGCAAGATTCATTCTAAAAATCCATACTTCCCACATCACACTCTATCTCAAGAGAAATCACTCAATCAACACAATTAAAGTGTAAAAATTATAAAAAGAGTGCAATTTCTCTAAATGTAAACCACATTTTCTTCCCAAATAAATAAAGATCCTAAGCAATGAATCCTATCAAAACAAATTTCATTCTTCAACTCAACAAAAAATTGCAACATTAACAATACTCCTTAGTCGGAATCCTATCAAAACAAATTTCATTCTGATACCACTTGTAAGGTCTACCACTACGAGATCTATCTAGACGCGGACCGTCAACGAGTGCGGAATCCTCGTTAACGGGTAGACGGAAACAACTCTCAACTACGAAACACGGAGACTATCAGAGGCTGAACGAACGACACACGAACGATCCTACGAACTGATTCTCTCCGAAAAGGCACTAACGCTGATGATAAACTCGAGATCGCTTATTGCTTAATCCCTCACGATTTCTGCAAAAAGTTTGATAATATCTCGAGTCTATCCCTAATTATAGACCCTGATTCGAGTCTGGTGTGGGCCAAACTCGAATCTGGCCCAAGGCCCAAAAGGCCCATTCGAGTTTGTCCATAAAGACACTCTCGAATCTGGTCTCATTCGAATCTATGGCTACATTCGAATCTGTCACAGATTCGAATGCCAAGCCTTATATAATTCGAATCTAACTAAATCACTTAAACACCAAGTGTTGAAACTTATGTTTTTACTTATGCTTGAATTAATCTTTGAACATTATGTTTGAACTTCTTGTAATATGTTACATTAAGTTCAAACACACAATCAATAACAATCAAACATATATAAACATATATATCAAAACACTCGTTAATTCTCAATACTCGGAATATTACTTAAACCAAAGAGTTAGATCGCTTAGACTGCTATCGTCACACAGGGTGTACCAACAAAATCTATCATCTAGAAGCAAGCAACTTGAGAAGAGCATAATAAATTATCAATACTCTAAACAAGCAAAAATATTCGTCAAGAAACAATGGAAACATATGGAAACCACATTTCATGAAGAAAAACTTACCAAAGATGAAAGAGATAAACAATGTAAGAAGAATATACCTTTGCTTTAGGAGAGATGAGAGAAAAATGAAGATCTATTTGCCTATTTGGGAGAAAATGGCTTTTTTGGGGAAAAAATCGCAGATGGAGGGGTTTTGTGAGAAGGGGATGTGTTTTGCGAAGGCCTTATGCGGCTAGGGTTATATCTGAACTGACAGGGTCGCGCCGCGAAGCCCCTATCAGTCGCGCCGCGATGAAGAACCTGCATACGGACAGGAAAAAAGGCGACAAACCTCGCGTCGCTACGGGCAACCTATTCGCGTCGCAACCTTCTGAGAAACACCCAGTTGTTTGCAATTTTTTTTTTAAATATATATATTATTACTATTATTAGTTACTTAAACATTTAAACAAAGAAACTTCATCTTAAAATTAGCAAGAAAAACTTTATTTGCAACAATGCTAACTACGAGAAAATAAAGTTTTGACAAACAAAATAAAAAATGCAAAAAAATACGGATAGGATGCTTGTTTATTAATGAGTCCCAAGCTCGACTCACACTCGCTACTTCAACTGTGGTTAGAGATCAAATTAATTATTTCTCCACCCTCATCCCTTGATCGGTCCGACAAATAATGTTTCAAACGATGTCCATTCACTTTAAAATTCTCACCCTCGGGTTGTGCGAGTTGCATGGTTCCATATGGGAACACTTAGGGGATCGTGAATGGGCCGGACCATCGGGAGCGTAACTTCCCGGGAAACAATTTTAATCTTGAATTAAATAACAAAACTTTGTCTCCAACCTTGAATTGTTTGTTATGAATGCGTTTATCGTGTAATCTTTTTGTCTTTTCTTTATACATATGAGCACTCTCGTATGTCTCTTCACGCAATTCATCCAATTCATTTATTTGAAGCTTTCTTTTTTCTCCGGCCTCAATTAAGTCCAAGTTGCACACTTTCAAAGCCCAAAATGCATTGTGTTCAAGTTCCACGGGAAGATGACAAGTCTTACCATATACCAACCGAAAAGGAGTTGTGCCAATTGGAGTTTTGTAGGCGGTTCTAAAGGCCCAAAGGGCGTCATTAAGCTTATCCGCCCACTCTTTTTTGTTTTGGCCAACAGTTCGTTCCAAAATTCGTTTCAACGCTCGGTTTGTCACTTCAACTTGCCCACTCGTTTGTGGGTAATATGTCGTTGCAAATCTATGAGTTACCCAATAGCGTTGCAATGCTTTGTCAAGTTGAAAATTTGAAAAATGAGTGCCCCTATCGCTTATCAAAGCTTTAGGAGCACCGAAGCGTGAAAATAGTCGTTTTAAAAACTTGACCACAACTCTAGCATCATTAGTTGGTAATGCTTATGCTTCGACCCACTTCGAAACATAATCAACCGCAACAAGGATATATTTATTGCCATGAGATGAGGGAAATGGTCCCTTGAAATCGATGCCCCAAATGTCGAATAATTCACACACTTGGATTGAGTTTTGGGGCATCTCATTCCGGGAAGAGATATTACCTGCTCTTTGACATGCATCACATGTCCTTACCCACTCATTGGCATCCTTGGAGATGGTTGGCCAATAAAATCCGGCATCGAAGACTTTCTTTGCGGTGGTGTTTACTCCTTGGTGGCCGCCGGTTGCTCCTTGATGGCAATGATGCAAGATCTTCTTGGCTTCTTCTCCGTACACGCATCTTCGGATGATTTGATCTGATCATACACGAAATAGGTAAGGATCATCCCAAAAATAAAATTTTAAATCCTTGAAAAACTCTTTCTTTTGTTGGTGTGTCATCCCTTTTAATAACACACCACCAACTAAATAGTTTGCATAGTCGGCAAACCATGGGATCTCCTCACTCATCACCATCATGAGTGCTTCATCCGGAAATTGATCGTTGATCTCATACTCGTCTAGGTTTTTTAGAGAAGGGTTCTCTAGCCTCGACAGATGATCCGCCGCCACGTTCTCGGCTCCTTTCTTATCAACTATCTCGATATCAAATCCTTGAAGGAGCAGGATCCATCTCAACAATCTCGGCTTTGCATCTTGCTTGTTGAATAAATACTTAAGCGCCGCGTGATCCGTGAACACCACCGTCTTGGATAAAATCAAATAAGACCGGAACTTGTCAAAAGCGAAAACCACCGCAAGTAGTTCCTTTTCGGTGGTGGTGGTTCTCTTGGGCATCATTCAAGGTTTTGCTCGCACAGTATATAGGTTGAAATCGGTTTCCTCTCCGTTGTCCTAAGACCGCACCCACTGCAAAATCACTACCATCGCACATTAGTTCAAAAGGAAGGCTCCAATCCGGAGCCACCATAATAGGAGTCATGATCAATTTTTCTTTTAAAGAGTTAAAAGCTTCTAAACACTCTTTAGAGAAAACAAATGGGGCGTCTTTTTCCAAAAGTTGAGTCATTGGCCTTGAAATTTTTGAAAAATCTTTTATGAAACGTCGGTAAAAACCGGCGTGGCCCAAAAAACTGCTAATGGATTTGACCGAAGTGGGTGGAGGAAGTTTTGAAATCACTTCAATTTTTGCTTTTTCTTAATTTAAAACGAGATTAGACTCAACAAAACGAGAAAGCATGGCATTTAAATTAGCAAGACAAGAGTCAAAAGAGTTACCGAGAAGTCGTCCATAAATACCTCCATACAATTCTCGGTCATGTCATGAAATATGGCAACCATACCTTTGAAATGTTGCGGCTGCATTACAAAGCCCAAAGAGCATTCTTCGGTATGCGAACGTGCCATAGGGACATGTGAAGGTCGTCTTCTATTTATCCGCCGGTGCTATTGGTATTTGGAAATACCCGGAAAAACCATCCAAGAAACAATAAAATTCGTTACCTGCTAACCTTTCAAGCATTTGATCAATGAAGGCATTGGATAGTGGTCTTTCCTAGTGGCGTCATTCAATTTTCAGTAGTCGATACAAACCCTCCAACCGGTGACCGTTCTTATCGGGATTAACTCGTTTTTGTCATTCGTGACAACCGTCATACTCCCCTTCTTTGGGACAACTTTCACGGGGCTAACCCATGGGCTATCCTAAATCAGATATATCATTCCCGCCTCCAAAAGCTTTATCACCTCTTTCTTTACGACCTCTTGCATTTTAGGATTGAGCCTACTTTGATGTTGAACCAACGGCTTATAGTCATCCTCCATGAGGATCTTGTGAGTACAATACAAGGGGTTCAAACCTTTGATTTTCGTAATCTTCCAAGCTATGGCTCGTTTGTGTCCCTTCAACATCTCCACCAACTTAAGCTTCTCCTCATTAGTTAAGCATTTTGCAATCATAACCAGAAGCTTATCTTCACCCTCAAGAAAGGCATACTCAAGGTGTGGAGGAAGGTCTTTTAACTCTAGAGTGGGTGGATCCTCAATTGATGACTTTAATCCTTGACTCACCTCATTCGTAACCTCAATAAACTCATCATTCATCAGAGTCGGCTCATCTTTCATCATTTCCATCACTTCATGCAAGTCTTGATTGCGGTCAAAATCCACATCCCCCAAAACTTGCATGGGATCCATCCGTGTCCGAATCGTACGCTTGCTCATCCAACATTTCCTGCACACAATCCTTCTCAAAAGACAAGTGTAAGGTATCAACAAAATAACAAGAGTCATCATTAGTGGACGAGTGACACATAGATTGGTCGAGGTCAAATGTGACCTCCTCGTCACCAACTTTTAAAGTTAGTTTCTTGTTAAAAACATCAATAACGCTCTTGAGGTAGCCAAAAATGGACGGCCCAAAATGAGAGGAACTTGACTATCCTCGGCCATATCCATCACCACAAAATCGTCAGGAAAAATGAATTTATCAACACGCACTAACAAATTCTCCACAATACCCTTCGGATACTTTACCGATCTATCCGCTAGTTGGATGCTCATTCTCATTGGTTTTAATTTATCTAATCCCAACTTTTTAAATAATGAGAATGGCATCAAATTGATGCTAGCGCCTAAATTGGAAAGTGCATTACGAATCGAAGAATCACCAATCAAACAAGGTAAAGTAAAACTACCCGGATCACTCATCTTTTCGGGTATTTTATTTTGAAGAATGGCCGAACATTCCTCATTCATTGTGACCCTTGAAAGATCCTCAAGTTTCTTTTTGTTTGTGAGAAGATCCTTGAGGAAGTTAGCATACTTCGGCATCTCTCTAAGAGCTTCAACAAATGGTAAATTTATATGTAATTGCTTGAAAAGATCAAGAAATTTACCATACTGCTCTTCCATCTTCTCTTTCCTCAAGCGTTGAGGATATGGAATTGTTGGCTTGTAAGGCGTCACCGGTGCTTTGGATTGACTTTGAACAGGAGTGGGGACTTGCACGGTACTTTCTTGACATTGATCTTGTGCTTTGTCCGTCACCGTCTCCTCTTCAATCTGTCCATCATCCGAAAAAAAAAATTCTTAAAAGAAAAAGAGTTAGGGTTTACAATTGTTTTACCACTTCTTAACGTGATGGCGTTGACATGACCTCTTGGGTTGTCTTCGGTTGAAGATGGCAACTTCCCTTTCTCTCGCTCCGACATCGTCTTTTGCAATTGACTCATTTGATTAACAAGGTCTTGGATGGTGGCTTGTTGGTTTCGCATAAGACTATCGTTGCTCTCGGTGAACCTAATGAAAAGCTCTTCCATTGATGGTTTGTTCGCGGATGATGATGGATGGGAGTTAATTTGTTGGCGTTGGTTTGATGAAATAGCGCCTCCCATTCCCGATGATGATACTTGTTGGTCGTTGGGTTGCCTCCATCAGAAATTGGGGTGATTCCTATTGTTCGGAGGATAATACACTTGGGACGGCGGCCGATAATCGTATTTGTCCCCTTGAGACCACATTGGTTGCCCATGCATCGCATAAATCTCCGCATTATTGCAATCTCTAGCCGAATGTGACCCCCCACATAACTGACAAGTCTCTTGAACAACATTGGTCGAAGATGGTCTTTGAAGAAGGCTAATCTTTTGTTGGCAATCACTTGCGGTGTGAGGACCACCGCATAGTTGGCATGTAACCTCCACATGTTTCGCCGATTGAGGTTTAGTCAAGATTGCAATTTGTTTGCCCATATCCGCCACGGTTGTGGTTAATTGCTCAAATGCATCGAGTTGACGAGAGGCACTAGGAACGACCCTTCGTCGAGAAGCATTGTAATGGGTCCCATTCGACGCCATTTTCTCAATCAACCTTTTCGCTTCCTTGGGGGTTTCATCGAAAATTGCCCCCCTTGCCGCCGCATCCAAAGAATTTCTTGTGCCCACATCAAGGCCATCATAAAATGTTTGAATTAGATCATCTAAGTCCAACCCATGATGTGGACATCGCCTCAAAAGACCTTTGTACCTTTTCCATGCTTCGTGCAAAGTTTCATCCGTCATTTGAACAAAATTATTGATGTCACTCTTAAGCATTGAAGTCTTGGAAGGTGGAAAGAAATTCATCAAAAACTCATCCACTAGTTGTTCCGATGTTGTGATAGATTTCGGGCCCAATGATTTAAACCATTCTTTAGCTTCGCCCCGGAGTGTATAAGGAAATAACCTAAGTCGAAGCGCCTCCTCCGGCATCTCTCTAATCTTTATCATATCACATACATCAAGAAAAGCGGTTATATGGTCAATCTTCCATCTCATACCCCTCGAACAGTAGCATTTGGTTAAGATACGTGAGGTAATGAGATTTAACTTCATAATGAACCGCTTGAACTACCGGGTTTACAATTGCGGATCCTGTACCCGCATTTGATGGTTTCTTTCTCTCCCGAACGGATCGTGTATCCGCCATTGGAGTAGTTGGAGGAGATTGGGGAGGTGACTCGGTTTTGGGTTCCGAAAAAGGTGTGACAGGAGTTTGAGGTTCCGAACACCCTTCTCTGGAAGTCCTTGAAGATGCACTTATTAGTGTCCTTTCACCGAAACTAGGACCCGGTATATCTATGTGGAGTTGTCGGTTCTTTCTATGAATGATCCTTTCCGGGTCGGAATATGGCTCGACAAGGTCCGGATCTGAGATACGTTTCATAAACACCTACAACACACGAGACAAACAACAAGTGAGCTTGTACAAGAAAATTAACAAAAAGATAACTTGCTTGATGATAAATCAACACGCAAGGATCGACTAATATAGAGACTAAAAGTTGTTCTCAAAATCACCGTGTCCCTGGAAACGGCGCCAAAAACTTGATGTCTTAATGGTTATATACCAAAAATAAGAACTAATAGACAATTAGGCAAGTGTACCTATCGTTTACTAGCATATAAATGGCAAGAACCGAGTTATCGATCTCGAGGACACAGTGTAGAATGATGATTATAAACTCGTTGTCAATAATTAGCCTAAATGAAAATGATTTGATTTTTGAGAAAACGAAATACCAAATTTAGAAACTATTACTCAATTAAAAACTATTTCACTAAATGCTACTTGAATATAAAATAATGCACTAAGATTAAACGATTGCAAATGTTTAAAATCAGAGAATATAAGGTAAACATTCAAGTTTACTTCCCCCCCCCCCACCCCCCCCCCGCCCGCACATTAGATGACTAGAAATTAAGCATAACATAGTTAAAGGTTAAGAAAATATAATCAAGTGTTACAAACTCCTCTTTCGACTTGCTTGCTTTTAAATTAAAAGATTAGATAGTCGGAATTCTCCTAATAAACTAACCGATTAATTACACAAAGATAATATTCATACAAATCGATTTCTTGAAAGGTGAATCTACTTTCGCAAATACACATATAATGCTAGATTTTCATCCAAACAAAATATTCTCGTTGATAGAATCTAAAATACATGAAATAAATCCTTTCACTATTTCTAGCTCAAGGCCAAACAAATCCATAGACAAATTTGTAAAGAATGACTAACAAATTAATTTTAGCTTTCGCTTTTAAACAACTCATTAATCACCAAATAAAACATGTATTTTAAATATCCACAAAGAGATAAATCTAACAAGAAATCGAAATGATAAACACCTAAAAACTTGCTAACAAATGTGCATCTAACGTTTGGGGGTTGACAAACCCGAATGATTACAAAGAAAACTACTCACTAGCCATAGAGAATGAACTAAAAACACAAGTAGAAGAGAGGTTCATGTAAATAAACAATGATTACAGAGAAAACTCCCCAAATGATTGTCAAATCAACTCCACTTGCATCAACTCTTCAAGTTTCACGTGCTATTTGCAGAGTAAAATTCGTAGCCTCCAAACCCAAACCCTAGGTAAGTGATAAGACCCCTCAATTTTAGAGAAAAAGATGCTTAAATAGCATCAGAGTCAAGCCTTGTCGCGCCGCTACCATTCAAAATGTCGCGTTGCTACTGACTGCTGTACGAACAGGTCAGAATCTGCTGCTGAAGGTCGCGCCGCGAAGGTTCTCTTGTAACGCCGTGATGATCCTACTGTTTTGAGTCATGAGGAATGCCAAAATTATTCACGACGCGACATGGTGAAGTTCGCGCCGCGATGATCCTACTGCTCTGGTACTGGACACAACATGTAGCTCTCTTTTTTTTTGTCGTGTGGAAGAGGGAAGATTCTCTGAAATGGGCAGCAACGGCTTCAAGTAACCTAAAAACATGAATATAGCGTAAATAGATGCGATATAAATGTGTTTTAGATAAAAACCAGAAAAACTAGGAATAAAAGTGACGCAAATATATATCCGAAAAGCGTTGCATCAATTGTTCATCATTTAGCAAGGATCCATAAAGATTTACAAGATCCATGCCTCTGATGGTACCTGAGTTTCTGAGGATAGTAGAGAAGTAATTTCGTTCCTCAAGCAGTATGTCGAAAAATTTGTTCACCAGAGTTAAGTTGTCTTTAGTGATCTCAACAACTTTGAGATCATTTATTAAGGCCGTGAACCTGGTGTAGGTTTCGGTGAGAGTCTCCTTTGGCTTTGCAAAGAACAGTTCATATTGTCTAACAAGATTATTGATTCTGTTATCCAATGTGATAGTGGGACCATCATAGACGGTACACAAAGTATCCCACATTTCTTTTGCAGTCTTCATCTTCTCAACCTGTTTGAACACATCATCAGGTAGAGAGATTACAAGGTTGTTCCTGGATTTTGCATCAAGGGCAACAAGACGTTTGTCTTCATCAGACCATTGAGCTTTTTCCTTCTCAATAGTCCTGACTTCAGGAACAGCTCATTCAGCAGCAGGAGTTATAGTAGTGACAGAAGTTGGCACATAGGGACCTTCCATAACTATTTCTGGTAATTGCACATCCAGATTCTCTAGATAGAGCATCATTTTGCACTTCCAGCCAGAAAAGTTCTGATGATTGAACTTTTGAGGTTTTGCCATTGACCCATTGTCATAGTAGGAAGAGGAGTTGGCAGCATTGTTGTCCATGGTGGGAAATAGGGATATGTAAGAGATCTAGAGTTAACGCACACTCTAAGCTGTTATGATACCAGTTATAGGTCCCAAAAGGTTTCCCAAGTATGTTGTTGTAAGCTGTATAGGGGGGTAAATACAACAATTTAAAATTTGAACACATTTTGTCAATGTTTGTGTGTGTGTGTGTGTGTATATCAACAAGTGTTAACTACAAACAGGTTTGAACTGCGGAATGGTTCAAACTGAGATGACGGAAACAACAGATGAACAACTAATCTAAGACTCACTCAGACTAGTTACAATGAATTCACTCACTAAGATGCACTCATTGTTTTACAAGACAGACAGGCAGCTTAGAATAAGAACAACTTGGACATACTAACTATTCTTTTTCTGAGCAGACTTTGCATGCATGAAAACACAATTCTTTTGCACCATCTGGATATTTTTCTCTTGGTTATCTCTCACTCCTTAGAAGCTTCCTTTTATACTCACTCAGAGAATCCTAGTGAAACTTCCTCATTGGATGCAGAGATAGTGGAGTGCCTTTACAAAAAGACAAGACTGCTTTTCTGCACATTCTGACAAAACAGAATTTGTCCCTATGTAGCAGAATCTTTGTCTTTTTCATTTTGTCTCTGTTGCAGGTTGTTTTACCTTAAAGACGAATGTCAACTTTAATCATTTCCTCTTCATGTATAGCCATTTTGATATAAGAAATGGTATGTCGCCCATTTCAAATATCCACTTTGTCTTCATGTATCAAAACAACTTGGGCAGTGTAAGCAGTTTCTGATTTTTCACTTTGTCTTTGACTTGTAAACTGATATTCACATCCAAGACTTTACATGATGACATGGAAACACATTCCATAGAGTGTATAACATGTTCACAAAGAACTAAACACTTAGATTTGGTCTAAGCTGTTCAATAGGCATGAGCAACGTAGGCAGTTTATGCCAAACCTGTCCAACAGATTAGAACAGCTTGGGCAATCTGCCTAGGTTACAACTAATGTAACAGAGTGAGCAGCTTTGGGCTTATATTGCAAATCAGTTATCAGGTTTCAACAAGGCATTAAAAGGCTTGATTGATATTCTCTCCCTATGATATAGAGCAGGTTTGATTGATGCCTTTTTGTGCCTAACACTAATTATAAAACTATAAAACTATAAGAAACTTATTTATTCATTAATCATAATATATTATCGAAATTTAAGCTCTCTATATTACATGTTAATGAAAATATTAATAGATCATTTTAACCTTCGATCACTTTTTAATAACTCTATTAGGAAATAAACACACAATACATTACTTACATATTATTTGTATCCTAACCCTTTATGGATACATAAATTAAGTTTCATAAAAATGATACAAAGTATAAATTTGTAATGCTAAATTAAGAAAAAAATATGATTTTATTTTTAAATTTGTAATATAACCTGTAATATCATATTGTTAAAGTTAAATGCTATAAACATATGAAATATATATATATATATATATATATATATATATATATATATATATATATATATATATATATATATATATATATATTAAATATTATTAAAGTTGGCTAATGTAAAAATATATAAACTTGAATTACAGCATATAAAAAAGAATGTAATTAAATATTATTTTTATTTTTTTATAAGCATTATTCATCTTACTTTTGAAATATATATGAATAATAGTTATTTTTTTAAATTTTTTTTAATACATTTTATAAATTTTAGTTTATAATTATGGATTGATATAATTTGATATTCTAAAACTATATTAAAGATAAATTTTCTCATTTAATTTATATATTTATTAATTTATTAGAAAAGTTACAATATAATATTTATGATAATTAGTCGTTGATAATCAAATAGTGCAATTTAGCAAACCTCGATTACTTGATATATTAAATGGTGTATTTTAACAAAACTCACTTATAAATAGTAATTCATTAATGAATAGTGTATATATGTATAATAAATTGAAATATTGTGACGTTATTTATTAATATTTATAGATTTGTTGATGGTTGATTAAATGTTGATTAGAAGATTAACTTTGAACTAATTTTATATTATTATATGGAAATTCCTTGATGAACTTGATATTAATTATAGCAATTGCCAATCGTAATTATTTCTTAGTTAGGGTGATGGCCATGTCGTAGCTCTCTTCTAGTAAACCTTTTTGTCGTTCAAAAAAAATACATACATTCCACCATCCTTAAATGGAAATTCCAGCTGCATTTTTTATGAACAAGTAATGGTAACACCCGCGGAACGTAAAATCATGCATTTTGTTAAAAATAAATAAAATATATAAAACAAATTAACACCACGGGGCATGTTTGTTTTTCTTTATAAGATCTTCGAAGCTCTGCCATCTGCAATTTTGCAGACGCGGGAAGAGGTTTAAGTTAAAAGTGTGTTTGTTTTTTCTCTTCGCATAAGGTCTCCCGGCGTCTTCAAGACTCTTCCCCTTTTTTCTCTTCCACGGCTCATGAATTTTTATAAAACCAATCCACGGCTCACGAATTTGATATCTATGTTTCTCTAGGGATGGCATCCGCGGGCGGCGGGCACGGATACATATCACCCGTCACCCGTGCCCGCGGGTATTTCAATACCCGCCACCCGCCAAAAACCCGCCAACGGGTGGATTTTCTCGCCCATGCCCGCCACCCGCGGATACCCGTGGGCACGGGTAAACCCACGGGTTTCACCTTTTTTAACAATTATAAACATTTTTTTACCCAACGAAACATATTTTAGCACTAAAACACATCCAATTCCAACTAAACATAAAAATATTGCAAACACATCCAAATAATAATAATATAAAACATACAAACATAAATACATAATAATAATTAATGTTTCCAAATAATAATTATATATATATAATGACTATATTACGCGGGTTTAACGGGTAAATCGGCGGGTATATCCGCGGGTGAACGTGACGGGTTTCACGGGTACGGGTGGCGGGTATACCCGCGGGTGAAATAGTAAACCCGTGCCCGCCCGTCACCCGCCAGCGGGTATGATTTTGTACCCATACCCATGTCCCCGGGTGTGTTTTCACGGGTTTACCCACCCATAACGGGCGGGTATCCACGGGTTTCGGTTTTTTTCTCGCCCATTGCCATCCCTATGTTTCTCATTCCCAATGTGGTTTGATATTTGTACAACTTCCAAGTAATAGCGGTTTCCATGGTGAAATTTAGTATTAGAAAAAACCCCGTTTTTTTTAAACGACAAAATATTCTACTACTACTCCTAAATTACTCATTTGTTCTAAAAAAAACTTTTTCCACCTAAATTTCAACTTGACTCTGACGGGAGTCGACCCGTGACCTCTCACTTACATATCACTCCTCTTACCAAATGGGCTACCCAATTAGTAGAAAACCCAGATGAATGGTTGAAAAGACCCAGATGCAGCAATTGTTAATGGACATCGTCACACCTGATAAATTCTCAGTTATGAATAACAAAGAAAGCATCAAAACAACTTCAAAACAACCTAAAAC
>JAANYP010000052.1:0-13236 GCA_020465985.1 Centrapalus pauciflorus | reverse complement strand
TTACAGGAAAAAGCAAAGGAAAGTCACCTGCCGGACCTAGTTCTTAGGTCTTACACGATCAAGACAGAAGTATCATAGACCTCTACTCAACGATCTCGTTTTGGTACTAATTGGATGATGATATTGTGGTGATCTGGGTAGATTTATTTTGATAATATGATGACATGAATTAGATTAGACTTGTGCCCTTTATAAGTTTAATTTAAAAATAGTAATCTGTATTAAACTTAAATCCTAATATTTTGTACTGTAATTTATAATTCCGCATCTAAAATTACTCTATCTTAGTTTGATTGATATCGTATTGCATAATGTGGGACCTAGACTCTGAGGACTGCCCCGTAAGGGGTGGTCTTCACAGGATGGTATCAGAGCCCATAGTTTGAGTGAATCAAGTATTACGTGAGTATACTTGGTCTCAAACTGAAGCAATACATATGTATCAATCATTTAGGTGGTTTGAACTGAGATAGGATGTACAGACTGTTAGGATGGGAAAAAAGGGTACATAGATCTAAGTCTATAAACTGATAGTTAATTGATTTTAATTTTCAGCTAAGATGTCAGGATCAGGTGACATTCCCAACAACATGACCCCACAACAAATGTTTGAGATGATGCAACAATTGTTAGCCCAACACTCTGAGCAACAAAATAAAATAATGCAAGAACAGTTTCAGGCCAGAGATGAGGCCGAAGCTAAAAGACGTAATGATAAGAAAAATAAGCGAAAAGATAAGCAAGTCCAGAATGAAGAATCTGATTCTGATAACTCTACTCCTGAAACCCAAATCGAGCAGCCTAAAGGCTGTAAGTTCAAGGACTTCAAAGCGAGCGGTGCCCTGAACTTTGAGGGTACAGTAAATCCAATTCAGGCGATGGATTGGATCAGCCATACCGAGGAGATCTTTAGAATTTCTGACTGTTTAGATTCAAAGAAAGTGAGCTATGCGTCTGCGTTGTTTGTCGGAGCTGCCCGTGCCAGGTGGAAAACCTAGAGAAGCATATATGGCGAGGAAGTAATACAGACTCTAGAGTGGAACCATTTCCTAGATATGTTCAATGCAAAATATTGTCCGATCGACCAACAAGATAAGATGGAGGTTCAACTGATGCAGCTGACCCAAGGAACCAAGACAGTTGACGAATATGAACATGAATTCTCACGACTATGCGGCTACTCCTCGTATCAAGTAGCAACTGAAGAAAGGAAGATGAATAGATTCCGTGGAGGACTCAACCCGAGATACCGACATCCGATGAGTGCGATAAAGTATAAGAGTTATCTGGAAATGGTAGAGGCGGCAAGACAGATCGAGAGAGGATATCTAGAGTATGGCGATCAGCTTTACGCTCCATCAGCGAATCCGACATGTCCATCTCCTCCGAAGAAACAGCGATTTGGCAGATTCTTTAAGCCAAATAAGTCTCAGTCCCAGCAATCTCAGCAGTATAGTTCACAGCCGAAAGCGCAAGCCTACTCACTGACAAACGAGCCACGATTCTGCAAGAGATGCAGAAAATCACACATGGGGCTGTGTAACCCAGATGATGTTACTTGTTTCGCATGTAACCGAATCGGGCACAGCAGTGAAGAATGCCCACAGCAGGGACGAGGATGTGCAAAGTGCGGGAAAAGAGGACACTTTATGTATCAGTGTCGAAGCGGACAACGATTTCAATCACAGTCGTCAGCGGGAGGATCTACGATGAAGAGTTCAGCTGCTACTCCGACCGCAAGGACTCGAGCTTTTCAAATAACAGCTGAGGAAGCAAAAGAAACACCTGACGTAGTTACCGGTACGTTCCTGCTTAACTCAATTCCTGCTCGCGTATTATTCGATTCCGGTGCTAGTCGTTCTTTCATATCAACATCTTTTGCTCAAAGATTATATAAGTCCCCATCAAAGCTTCCCGTAGTACTTGACATTGAGACAGCCAGTAACAACTATGTTATGGCTGATTCTGTATATCGAAACTGCACTCTACTCGTCGATAACATCGTATTCAACCTCGACCTTATTCCGATTCCGTTGAAAGAGTTCGACGTCATCATCGGCATGGACTGGCTAATGAATAACGAGGCTATGATCGTCTGCAATAGGCGAATCATCAGAATTAGGTCTTCAGACGGCCGAGTATTGGAAATCAAAGGCGAGAAGCGAAAAGGTGATCACTGCTTCATTTCTGTTGATAAAGCGTATAAGTATCTATCTAAGGGTCACGAATCTTACGTATGCTATGTCTCATCTGAATCTAACTCTGAAGCCCAAAATAAATCTTTATCTGATATCCCAATCATCTGTGAGTTCCTAGACGTATTCCCTGACGATATTTCTGGAGTGCCACCGGAACGTCAAGTTGAGTTCAGTATTGATTTGGTTCCTGGTGCGGCTCCTATTGCTAAAGCTCCTTACAGACTTGCACCTGCAGAAATGCAGGAAATGTCAAAGCAGTTGCAAGAGCTGTTGGAAAAGGGGTTTATCCGACCGAGTTCATCTCCATGGGGTGCACCTATTTTATTTGTCAAAAAGAAAGACGGAACTTTCCGTATGTGCATCGACTACCGCGAGTTGAACAAAGTTACTATAAAGAATAAATATCCTCTGCCCAGGATCGATGATCTGTTTGATCAGCTACAAGGAGCCAGCTACTTCTCGAAAATAGATCTTCTTTTCTGGGTATCATCAGTTGAAAGTTAAAGATGAGGATGTTCCAAAGACAGCCTTCCGAACAAGATACGGTCATTACGAATTTCTCGTGATGCCGTTCGGCTTAACAAATGCACCAGCGGCGTTCATGGACCTCATGAATCGCGTGTGCAGACCGATGCTGGATAAGTCAGTTATCGTATACATAGACGATATTCTGATTTACTCCAAAACGGAGGCTGATCATGCTATTCATTTGCGGCAATTGCTAGAGTTACTGAGAAAAGAAAGACTCTATGCAAAATTTTCTAAGTGCGAATTCTGGCTCAGACAGGTATAAGTTTATATCGTCTTGAGCTATTCCTTAAGCGTTCTTTGATTGAACAAAACTTGAAACTCTACTTTATTGCTTTTATAGATTCAATTCCTTGGCCATGTTGTTTCTGGCGAAGGTATTTCCGTTGATCCGTCTAAAGTCGAGGCCGTTCAAAAATGGCAAACGCCTCGCAATGCCTCCGAAATAAGAAGTTTCCTGGGATTGGTCGGTTACTATCGGCGATTCATTAAGGACTTCTCAAAGATTGATGTGCCACTTACGATGCTAACAAGAAAGAATACACCTTTCGTATGGGCCGATAAACAACAAGAGGCATTCGACATTCTGAAACAGAAGCTTATTCAAGCGCTGATCCTAGCCTTACCAGAAGGTAATGATGATTTCGTTGTCTATAGCGATGCATCTGGTACTGGCTTAGGATGTGTCCTCATGCAAAGGGGAAAAGTTATTGCCTACGCTTCAAGGCAATTGAAAGACTACGAGAAAAGTGCACCAACTCATGATCTTGAGTTGGCTACCGTTACCTTTGCACTGAAAATCTGGCGGCATTACCTTTATGGGACTCGGTGTCAGCTCTATACAGATCATAAGAGTCTCAAACATCTTCTTACTCAAAAGGATCTGAATATGAAACGGCGACGGTCCTTGGAGCTTATCAAGGACTATGATTGCGAGATCCTATATCATCCCGGCAAAGCGAATGTTGTCGCGGATGCTTTGAGTAGAAAAATTTATCCAGAAAACTGCTGCTATGCCCTAACTCTGGTTATATTCTCTTCTGATCTTATTGAAGACATCAGAGTTGCTCAAGCTGAAGCACTGAAAGAAGAGAATCTCTGTTCTGAAGATCTTAAAGGGCAACTACAATTTCTAACTCTGAATCATTTGGGACTTCATTGTCTCAAGGGAAACCGAATCTGGATCCCTAAGTATGGTTCAATCCGCAACACTCTTCTATCCGAAGCTCACAAGTCCAAATTATCTATTCATCCTTGCAGCTCAAAGATGTACTTCGATTTGAAAACTAATTACTGGTGGCCAAGAATGAAGAAAGACATCGGTCATTATGTTGAAAGATGCAGAGTATGTCAAATGGTTAAGGCAGAACACCAGAAACCCTTTGGGGATATGCAACCACTGCCAGTTCCTGAGTGGAAGTGAGAGCATATAACAATGGACTTCATCACGAAGTTGCCGAAAACCAAGAGACAGCACGACTCCATCAGGGTAGTCGTGGACCGATTAACGAAGTAATTTCTTGTCACAGAAGTAATTTCTCGTCAAGGTGTGCCAAAGTCTATCGTCTCTGATCGTGATAGTCGTTTCACATCTAGATTCTGGCAAGCTCTACAAGACGGGATGAGTACTCGGATCTCTATGAGTACTGCTTATCATCCTAATGCAGATGGCCAGAGTGAGCGTACTATCCTTACTCTCGAAGATATGCTTCGTGCCTGTGTTCTTGATCTAGGTGGTAACTGGGATGACCACTTGCCTTTGGTCGAATTCTCATATAATAACAGTTATCAATCTACGATCAAGATGGCTCCTTTTGAAACTTTATACGGAAGAAAATGCAGAACTCCCACTTGTTGGCGCGAAATAGGTGAATCGCCAATAGCAGGACCTGCCCTTCTACAGTTGACTCATGAAAAGATTCACCTAGTTAGAAGGAATATACTTGAAGCTCAAAGCAGGCAGAAGTCATACTATGACAATCGACACAGATCTATCAGCTTTGCGGTTAACGATTGGGTGATGCTGAAAGTATCCCCAATGAGAAATGTGGTTCGATTTATAAAGAGAAACAAGCTAGCTCCGAGATTTATCGGTCCGTTCAAGATTTTCGAAAAGATAGGAAATCAATCTTATCGTCTTGAACTGCCAGCGGACTTATCTGGAATACATCCTGTATTCCATGTCAGTCATCTGAGAAAGAGTTTAGCTGATGAAAGAGAAGTTAAAATACCACATGTTAACTTGCAGATTGATGAGAAGCTTCGAGTGGTTGAAGAGACAGAACGTATTCTGGACTCGAAGACTAAGAAGCTTAGAAATAAAGAAATACAGATGGTGCTCGTCCAGTGGAAACACCACAAAGGTTTGCATCAGTCTTGGGAATCTGTAAATGTCATGAAATCAACATATCCCAGTCTGTTCGAACATAGCTAACTTCGGGGACGAAGTTTGTGCGTGGTTGAGCCCATTCTGTAACAACCTAGTTTTATCTAAGCTTAATTATCTGATTTTCGAACCGATAATGTAATATTATTACATTATTTGAATTATAATTTAATTAAGTTATGAAACTATCTAATTGAATTACATAAATGTTATAATTATTTTGATGATCAACTAAAAGAGATGTATTATACAAAAGTGGAAGGATTAAAATTTCAAATATAACTAAGTCAAATATATATATATATATATATATATATATATATATATATATATATATATATATATATATATATATATATATATATATCTATATATATATATATATATATATTCGAATTTAACTTTTGAATTCAAGATATGGAATTAAATTTGAAATATATTCGAATTTAACCATTACATTCGAAATGACAATCACATTCGAATTTATTCTCGAATCGAACAATTCATTCGACTTTAATGCTCGAATTTAATCATGAAATGTGATTCTTTTATTTTAATATATATATATTTCGAATTTAACCCTACTATGTCGACTTTAGCTATATATATATATATATATATATATATATATATATATATATATATATATATATATATATATATATATATATATATATATATATATATATATATATATATATATATATATTCGAATTTAACTTTTGAATTCAAGATATGGATTTGACTTTAACTCAAAGTCAAAATAAAGGATTTGAATTTAATTATGTATCTTGAATTTAGCTATGAGTTTGTGATGAGATTCTAATTTATTCCTAAGTTCAAAAATAGCATTTTTAATTTGATATTTGTTTGAATTTAATTATATAAATTCGAAACCCACTCCCTAAATTCGAATATATTGAATAAAACATTTGGACAACGTATAAATTAACAAAATAATTAGCAAAATGATTATTATATATATATATATATATATATGTACCAACCTTTTGAGAATAATAATAAAACAAAGAATGATTTATGAATGAGCAAGTTATCAGAATCAGATAAAATAAAGATTTAAAGATTGAAAGATAATGATATTGATATGATTTTGACACGATAAATTCTGGACAGGTTCAGTAAAATTCTGAACAAAGATTTAAAAGATTTAAAGCGGGTCAAAGATTTGATTTGACAGAGAACAGATTGAGATAAAATCCTGAGATAACTCAGGTGGCAGATTTTACATCTGTTTGATAAAGACCCAACAATGTGAGTTATAGATATTCAGATTTAACATGCTTGAATTTTCCGGTTGAGACATATTGTTGATGCTAGATCGATTTGACATTTATAATATCAGCTGGATTGTGACCTGTGCACACCATGGTTGGGTGTTGCCCAGTAGATCATGATAGCTATTTGACTTATCATTTCATATGATATCGCTTTTATAGTTCCTTTCAGATATTGCTTAAAGATTATTGCTATCATGACATTGATTACGTATGCTTCATCATTGCATATACTTGACATATTGTTTCAGCTTGATTAGCCCTGATTGGTCTATTGT
Organism: Centrapalus pauciflorus; assembly: GCA_020465985.1. Classification (NCBI taxonomy): domain Eukaryota; kingdom Viridiplantae; phylum Streptophyta; class Magnoliopsida; order Asterales; family Asteraceae; genus Centrapalus; species Centrapalus pauciflorus. The sequence continues at coordinate 6,548 of JAANYP010000052.1, read as the reverse complement.
TCTAGACCTGGCTGTTTCACCAGTTCTATTGAACTTGGTAATGACCTCCGATGTTCCGCCACGTTGATTTACTGGTAGCTAGCCCAGTATGTGGCTAATCCCCACGATTTAAGCGTGAGCGTGGCCTGAGCATCATCCGACTGTATGATTTCTATGTCTCAATCATGAGGGCTGTAGCGGCAGCCAAGACATATCACGCTAGATTGATGATCCGCTTGACATGCATGTTAATTTGAAAATCTATTTACTCACTAAGCATTGCTTACGGTTGCTATATTAACATTTTTTACAGGAAAAGACAAAGGAAAGTCACCTGCCGGACCTAGTTCTTAGGTCTTACACGCTCAAGACAGAAGTATCATAGACCTCTACTCAGCAAACTCATTTTGGTACTAATTAGATGATGATATTGTGGTGATCTAGGTAGATTTATTTTGATTCTATGATGACATGAATTAGATTAGACTTGTGCCCTTTATAAGTTTAATTTAAAAATTAGTAATCTGTATTAAACTTAAATCCTAATATTTTGTACTGTAATTTATAATTCCGCATCTAAAATTACTCTATCTTAGTTATGGTTGATATCGTATTGCATGATGTGGGACCTAGACTAGTGAGAACTACCCCGCAAGGGGTGGTCTTCACACTTTCTTGGCTGATTTATCAGATTTTTCATATTTTTCAACTTTCCTGCCACTGCTCTCACCAGATCTTTCATATTTCTCCTTCTTTTTAAACATCCTTGAGCCAGTCTTGTAGCGCATTTTGTTGTTGGTTTGCTTTCGATAAAATTTCTTTTGGAATGCCTTAGTAAGTAAGGGCATCTGCTTTTTCATCTCTTCTATCTCAGAATCAGTGGATGAATCTGATGTGTATGATTCGGAAGAGCTACTACTAATGACATCCTGTTTTTTTTTCAGCTTGTACTTATATTTCTTTTTTGCCAATAAAGCCAAAGGGTCAACGGTCTCTTTCTCTGCTTTCTTTTTGCCAGATATTTTTCTCAACACAACCTCTTGATAGTTATTGAGGTTTTCAAAAATAATGTGGAAGTCCATCTCTTCAATATCTTTCGTTTGTTGGATAATCATCGCAGACTTTTCCCATTCTGGGTTAAGTACGTATAAGAACTTGACATTGATATTTAGATTGGACTTTGTAACCCCATTTCTTTTCATCTCACTTACCAGACTGACAAACCGCAAGTAAGTGTTTTCTAGTAATTCTCCTTCTCGTGCTCTAAAATTTTCAAAAGTCATCAGACTGTTCCTTGCTCTATTTGTTGCAGCCCTGTCGGATCCACTTATTAGCTTGCACACCTCATCCCAGATGGATTTGGCGGTCTTTGTGTTTGTAAGACAGGTATAGATGTCATTAGGGATTGAGATCAGTAACAATTTCCTAGCTGTTTTGTCGCCTTATTTTCTTCTTTTCTGTGCCTCAGTTAATTTTGTAACCATAACAGTTCTTGGTGGAATTGGGGGATTTCCAGTGGGTACACCAGGTATTGTCTCCATGAACACAGCTTGTCCGTCCGTTAAGGATTTTAGCATTTCTTCTGAAAGATCATGGAAACTGATAAATTCCAAAAAACCATTCCCTCCACTGTACGTATTCTCCCCAATAGAGAATTGGAGGTTTCATCTCTGATCCCATGGCAAGCGCGTCTTTTGACAATATGACTGATAGATAGGAAACTTTCCAAGATCGAATGATATTTGATTGAAATTGAATCAGTTGATCAACTATTGAAAATTGATCAAACTTTGAAAGAATATTGAATGAAACTCGAATGAACAAGATAATCAACTCGAATGATGAGTTGAACAACTCGATTAATGAAAGAGCGAAACTCGAACCAATGTATAATCAACTCAAATCTAAAACAAATGAGCTCGATAGAAGAATTAAGCAACTCGAATCAGTTAGTTATGAAACTCGAATGACTCAATGTTCAACTCGATTTGTGCTTATGTGCAACTCGATTGATGTAGTGTGTAACTCGATTGATTCTATTTTGCAACTCGAATTAAACTAAGTGTAACTCGAATGCGGATATATGCAACTCGAATTAAACTTTCCTTTGAACTTGATCAACTCGAATTGAACTGAGTTCAACTCGAATAGAATGTAAGTTCAACTCTAATGGAAGTCACTACCAACTCGAATGTAAAACAAGTCAACTCGAATGTAAGACAGGTCAACTCGATTGAAATGCAAGTCAACTCGATTGAAATGCAAGTCAACTCGATCAAAACTTGTAATCAACTCGATTGTTAAAGGTTGTCAACTCGAATTGACCAAGAACACAATATACTCCGAGTTTCTTACTTTTTCAAAATTTTCAAGTTTGAAACTCAATTTAATTTGTATAACTGAGCTATTTTCAACCAAATTGATATCGAAGGTAGGGATTCTGATTTCAAACATTTTTTGTGAAAGTATATCGTCCAAAAACAGATCTAAAAGTGACTTTTGCAATGAAACAGTGAAGAACTTTTGGTTTTTCAAAATTTCTGAAATATCAACAGATCTTTTTCTGTGTTTGATGAATCAAAACAAATATTTGATCAATTCAATCGATTTCCTAACCTCTTCCTTCGATCCAATTTTCAGAATCAATAATCAACAGGATAAAAACCCTTGTTGATTTTTATGTTTTTTGAAAAAAATGTCAAGAACAGTGCGCGAAAAAATTCAATTTCAAATCAAAAATCACCCTAAGAGCTCTGATACAAATTGTGAATTAAGAATCCTATCAATCAATCTACAATCACAAAAATTAATCAAGAACAGAATAAAGAATACTAACCAAATGCTTGTATTGATTACAAAGTGATTACAATGGAGAATGAGAACTGTAGCCCTAGATCTTTGGAATTCCGTGCGTACCCAAAATGATAGAATGTCAGATTCGTCCTCTATTACAAAGTCAACTAATATTATATACTATTTACAACTATGAACAAATTGCAAAATATACCCTAGACATTGTATTTCATCAACAAAAGATATTCCAACAAAATGTCTTTTATGAGACAACCGAGTAGCTGGTGGGGTTAAGAGCTTGCATCACTGGGTCAATGACGTCATTTTCAATATCAAGACACCTAGGGCTGATAGATTATGTAGTTTACTCAGCCGACACAGTGTATGAATAGTTATATTTTCTTCAAATACTTTTTTAACTCTCAGCTCTAAGTATTTTAAACTTAGCTCCCTCCTGCTCACTTTGGTATGAAAAATTTCAGTCAGCTTTATAATGAAACCATGATCTGATGCACCACCATAATAATTATTTGAATGTTTGGAATTATTTATTTCATTCTTTGTGGGTTCCTTTTGTAATATATCGTAATTATTTCCTTTATATGTAATTTTTCTTTCTACATGTAAAGTTGAGGGGTATTTTGTGTAAACCCCTCAAACTTAGGCCTAGATAAAAAAGGAACATGTGCCTAGGGTTTGTATCAATCCTTATCACTTTAATATACTGAAGAGCATATGGGCGACTGAATATTCACAGACATTGATTGAGTGTTTATTCTCTTTGTTCTTGTTTATTTCACCGTTATAATCATTGAGTAATCATTGAAGTGTTTAATATATTACTGAGACCATGTCTACAATTGGTATCAGTGCCATTGGAGTGGATTTCAACTGATTTTGATTGGATTTGGGAAGTTTTTTTGCAGCTGTTGCTATTCTGTTAGATATTAAATTTCGATCATGTGGACTTATTTTGTATTAATTATTTGGCTAATATTTAGTCTTGTATTATTTCCTTGTTTGTTTATTTCAATGTAAAAGTTAAGGGACCAATTGTGACTATCCTCTAAAGTTAATTAGAGGAGCCTAGAAGTAGGCTCCTCGGGTTGTAATATGTCACACGGTTGGAATTGAGAAAGAATACATCAGCCGCCATTTTGATATTCTCTCCGACATTCTCTTTGTCTCTTCATCATTTCATAATCATTGACTCTTGATTCTTTTATGAGTGATTTAAGAAACATTTATGTGCTGATTTAATCTGGAATTTCATCACAACAATTGGTATCAGAGCTAACAAGGTGGATTTCAACTTCAAAGGAATCAGATTCTGCTGGGTTTCTTCTTCATCAACGTGTTCTTCATTTTCTCTCGGTTAGATCCTTTTAATCTTCACTTTTCTGCTGCTTTTGTGTTCTTAAGTGTTCTAATTTAGAGCTTATTAGGTTCAATCTTTCCATCAAAATCATCATTTAATCGACTGTTTTTAAAGTTTAAAAACATGGGTTTTCTATTGTTTTTGGTCGGTTTTTAATGATTCTTAAGTGTTTTGGTATATTTTAAAACCTAAAAAGTGTTTAAAATAGTTTCCCAATCACTTAGAAACAATTTTAGGCCATAAATCTGCTTATTTCGAAGTATGGACTATTCTGATAATATTGCATATCTGCTGTTTTTCGGACCATACTGTAGCATTTCGGACCAATTTCGGACTACCTCGGACCTCATTTCGGTCCATTGTAGGTGTATTTCGGACCATCCTATTGCCCATTTCGGACCTTGTTTCGGTCCCATCCGAACTTCGGACCATCCGAAGTCCAGATCAGGCAATTTCAATTTCATAATTTATCTTGTGCTTTAATTTAACTTCTCATTTCGGACCAACCGAATCCGGACCATCTGGATTCGGTCTCCCTTCCTGGAAAATTTCCTAACTGTTCGTCTGAATTAGACACTGTTCACCCGAATCCGGACCATCCAAATTCGGTTCCTTCATCCATCCGAAGTAGGCACTATTCATCCGATCCGGTCCATCCGAATTCGGTTCATGCTTCTTCAATCATCCGAACTAGGTCCCTGTCCGAACCAACTGTTCATCCGAATTTGGTTCTTGACCGAACTTCAATCCATCCGAACTCAGCACCTTCATCTGAATTAGTACCATCCAGTGTACTATTCATCCACAGTCCAGTCCATCCGATTCAAGATTCCACATTCAAGATCTTATTCGTTCAATCAGCACCATCAAGCATGTCTCGAGAAGCTCTCGTACTCGGATCCGAGAACAGACCACCTGTTCTGTATCCTGAAGAGTATGAACAATGGAAGTCCCGGTTCCTAAAGTTTGTCGGTATGCAACTCAACGGAAACCTTATGCTTCAATCCATATTCGAGGGCCCCGTTATCTACTATCGGGAAATCGAGGCTAGACCCGAGGCTGACCCCCCTGTCGTCGCATCTAAGGTTGAGAGAGAACCCGCTAATGACGCCGAGAGAGACAGGCATCATGCTGATAAGTGAGCTGAATACCTGATCTTTTAGGGCCTCCCCACTGATATTTTAGTCGGAGTTGACAGCAAACTGTCTGCTAAAGAGATGTGGGACGAGTTAGAAGTGCAAATGTTGGGGGCAGATCTAGATGATCGCGCTAAAATAGAGGAAGCTTACGCTAAATTTACCGAATTCCGAGCCAAAGACGGGGAGTCACTGTAGGCTAAGTTTACGAGGTTCTGTGCAGTCCTAAATGAGATAAACAAACTGCACATCAAAAAGGACAAGGATGACATAAACATCCAGTTCTTTTCAGCCTTAGCCCCCGAGTGGTAGATTGCATGCCGGGCCACATGACGAGTCCTGAATATTCCCAAAGTATCGATCAATGTCGTCTTCAAAGTGCGGAAAAAGTATCAAGGGGATGTGGATCAACATAAACAAATGGCCAATCAACTCACATCTTTGCTGCTATCTGCTAACACCGGCATCAAACCTAATGATTCCCTAGCCTTGATCTCCAACACGAATATTCCCACAGCATCTTTTGCACAAGGTTCATCTTCATCTCAGTACAGCTATGCTTCTCCTCCGCGTGAGGTAATGGATGAGGAAGAAGCTGTTATTCAAGAACAAATAGCCTTGTGGACAAATCGTCTCCAACAACGACGTTTTTCCCACAAGACTAACAATCAGCTGCGCTATGACACCGATCCGCGGAGGTACTCAAATGACAGGAGAGATGAACGACATGATGATTATCGTTGGGATGACTATTGCAGGGATGACAGGGATGAGAGGAGGTACGATGATAGACGCGACTATCGAGATGATCGCCGTTATGAAAGGCGAGACGATAGGCGTGATGATCGTAGGGATGACAGGAGAGACTATGATCGAAGGGACGATCGTCGTGATGACCGCAAGGACGACCGCAGGGATGATCGAACAGAGTATGATCGTCAGGATAATAAGAGAGATGAAAGCCGAGAACCTCGCCGCGCCGAAAAGAGGCTGGTAGAAAGGAGGGATGACAGGCCCAAAGCCGATGAACCTAAGGGCGCCGAAGAGCGTCTCTGTTACAAATGTGGGAAACCGGGCCACTTTTCTCGGGAATGTAACAACAAGTTTGACAGAGACGTAGGCTACTATGAGCGGAAAATGGAAGCCGCTAAGAAACGAACCGATGCCATGGCTCTTGTCGCCCAGGAAGACTACTGGGATGCTGAATATACCGACGAGGAGGATGATAAGGGCAAGAATTGTTATATGGTTGATCGTCTGGG
>JAANYP010000051.1:0-190061 GCA_020465985.1 Centrapalus pauciflorus | reverse complement strand
TACGCTTCGAACCCTTTTTTCCTGAGAGACTCCCAAAGTTCATCCGTAGACGTTACCTTGTGAGTCCGAAAGGGGTGGTGTAGATATCTTGAGGTGTAAGCCATTGCGGGGGGTTCGGGATAATGAGAAACCTATGTTTTCAACTTCAAAAGCTTTCATTGTCCAATCCTCTTTCATCATCTTGGTATTGACAAAAAAAAACCTATTTGACGCCTCAACTTCAGATGCTGGTGGAATGTACCCAGTCGCTAATGCACACCCACATGGAATGCGCATATCGTTGGAAATCGTACAAAATCCGTAAATCTGTCCTTCCACCAGGTAAAGGAGGTCCTCAACTTTCATCATCATCAGCGTTTGCGGTGCATGTGGCCTTCCCAACTTCGTGATCCAGGTCTCAGGATTTCGAAGGTTGACATCTTTTCTGAAAGAATTGAATTTTAAACTTGAATTGAAGTTAATTAATTTAATTCTAAACTGACTTAGATTAACTTATTCGAATCTAGGTAGATTCGAAACTAATTAATATTAAATCTTTTGAAATTAAATTCGATTAAGTCTTAAAAGTCAATTAGATTCGAAATTATGTCAGATTCGAACAACTCCTTAGATTCGAAGTTATGTCAGATTCGAAGGCCTCTTAGATTCGAAGACCCTTAGAATCGAAGACACAGCAGAGTCGAATGACAGCAGATTCGAAGCACAGAATCGAAACAGTAACAAACTCGAAACAAACTCGAAAAATTATAGACTCGAGATCCAATTCGAATGAAGTAACAGATTCGAAACAAGGTAGACTCGAAACTCTCTGAAATTGACTCGAAAGGAGCGTATTTAGGTTAGACTCGAAAATGAAGTAAAACCCTAATTACCCCTATAGATTCGAGCGCCGCAAACTCGAAAAACGGCTAACACGTTGATTTTTGACGTTTTACAGATTAAACCACTATTTTTCAAATGAAAAATAATGATTTCGACCAAAAACGTGCAAAACAACAAAGTGTTTCCCGAATATGAATTTGCTAAGCTCAAAAACACGTTTTTGAGAGCAAAACCGTCCAACTAGCGTCAAGAAACCTAGAATGTATCTGATGAACACGAAGAACACCAAGAACACTTCGTAGGCTCTGATACCACTTGTAAGGTCTACGACTGCAAGATCTATCTAGACGCGGATCCGTGAACGAGTGCGGAATCCTCGTTGACGGTTAGACGGACAACTCTCAACCAACGGAACACGGAGACTATTAGACGCTGAACGAACGACACACGAACGATCCTACGAACTAATTCTCTCCGAAACGGCACTCACCTAGCTGATAAACTCGAGATCGCCCTTTGCTTAATCCCTCACGAATTCTGCAAAAAGTCTGACAATATTTCGAGTCTATCCCTAATTATAGACCCTGATTCGAGTCTGATGTGGGCCAAACTCGAATCTGGCCCAAAGGCCCATTCGAATCTGTCCATCTTGACAGACTCGAATCTAGCCTATTCGAATCTAAGGTCTCATTCGAATCTATCTCAGATTCGAATGTATTCCCTTAAGCAATTCGAATCTAGCCTTTTACATAAACAACTAAGTGTTTGAAACTTATGATATTACCTTATGAATGATTTTATCTTTGTACTTTATGTTTGAACTTCTTGTAATACGTTACATCAAGTTCAAACATACAAACACTGATAAACATCAATCATACATAATATATATATACCAAACATATGCTAAATCACAATGTAAGACAACTTAGACTACTATCGTCACACGGGATGTACCAACAACCGCGGTAACACATACCGTATACTCCACACATACTCCAAGTACGCAAACTCGAGCCGCAGCTCCTTCGAGCTAACACTCGGCATAAGAAAAACCAACCATCTGAGGCAGACATTACATCGGGGATGACTTACTGTCTATCCTGACCAAAGAGGTGTCAAACTCTTGGTCATATAGCACAGTAACATCAGAGTACAGATGCGACCACGCAGGTCCATCGAAAGGATGCACAACAAATGAACGGACATGCAACAAGTATGAATGTGCATCAATACATATACGCAAGTTCGTAGAGTGCCAAACGAATATGAATCAACATGCCTCAGCAGGCAATGCAAACATAATGCAGATGCAGCAATGTTAAAATCAAAGGTACTCACAGTGGGTGCGTTATTAATCTCTAAGCAATATTATCTCTCCACGGGATTTCAACCGGATCCACAAAGTACCCCACTGTGGGTTAAACAACACCACAAGGGACCTGTTTCATTTCCATAAGTAAAACATATTATCATTATATGTTCTTTAATGAATTGCCATCAACTTGCATAAATTAAAGTGTTACAACATTCGGAACTGTCATCCGAAACTCATATTTAAAATCTCATCATTTAGTGTGTTATCATTCTCAAATAACCCTTCATTGTATACCTTAATATGGTACCAACAATATCCCTAAAGCGTGTTTATTAGACTATTAATTCGGGTCCTTTTAAACCCATCCAAATTACCCAAAAATGAATGAACTCGCCGAGTAGGCATAAGGAACTCGCTGAGTTCCTATACGAATTTCGGACCCTTCACTGCATTTCGGACACATCCGGACTAGATTGACCCATCCGAATTCGGACCCCTCCGAGTTCGGTTCTGTAAGGTCTACGACTGCAAGATCTATCTAGACGCGGATCCGTGAACGAGTACGGAATCCTCGTTGATGGTTAGACGGACAACTCTCAACCAACGGAACACGGAGACTATTAGACGCTGAACGAACGACACACGAACGATCCTACGAACTAATTCTCTCCGAAACGGCACTCACCTAGCTGATAAACTCGAGATCGCCTCTTGCTTAATTCCTCACGAATTCTGCAAAAAGTCCCTTAATGATTCGAGTCTATCCCTAATTATAGACCCTGATTCGAGTCTGATGTGGGCCAAACTCGAATCTGGCCCAAGGCCCATTTGAGTCTGTCCATATTGACATCCTCGAATCTAGCCCATTCGAATCTAAGGTCTCATTCGAATCTATCACAGATTCGAATGTGTTCCCTTAAGCAATTCGAATCTAGCCAAAAACAATTAAACTCTTAAGTGATGAAACTTATGTTTTACTTATGCTTGAGTTAATCTTTGACCTTTATGTTTGAACTTCTTGTAATATGTTACATCAAGTTCAGACACACAATCAATAACAGACAAACACATATAAACATATATATCAAAACACTTGTTAATACTCAGAATATTACTTAAACCATAATGCAGATCGATTAGACTGCTATCGTCACACAGGGTGTACCAACAGACTCCCCCTTGACGATAGCTTCTAATTATTTACATTATATCAAATTTAAGTACTAGAGCTATATATACTACTACCTGCATATAATCCAGCATCTATACAAACTTTAACTACCTTTTGGAACTTCCTGGCTTCAGATCTCCATGGTTCAGTAAAGAAGATAGGCTGATCATGAAGCTTCTTCAGGTCGTCCTTTGATAGGTTTATCAAATGCAGTGGATCATATACCTTCAAAATGACCTGCTCGTCTTGATCCTCCATGATGGCTTCAGCAGTGTCAATCTCGAGGTACCACCATTTCATGTTGCTCAAAACGTTCTGTGGCATCGATTTCATTGGTACTTTCTTTAGACACCTCACAGGTTTGTATACCATCCTGGCCCATGGCCTACCTGTATGAGGATCTATTCTCGACTGATCCTCGACCCTCTTTCCGGTCCTTGGCTTGAGTCGCTCGAACTTTCCTGATCTTCCTTCTTTCCTTATAATTCTTGCCACGACTTCAGCGTACTGGTCTTCACCTATATTAATTAACTCTTTCCATGCAAGCTCCTTTACTTCAATCTTGGGCAATGAGTTAAATGCTTTTAGTGTTCGCCTCAAGTATTGTAGTCCATCTCTTCTTTTCAAGATAAATAGCTGCAGTTCTTTGTCAAAGAACCAGCTTATAATGCCTCCTGAGAAGCTTCCAGCACCTGGAACTCTCATTTTCTTCTTCATCTTCAAACGATCTTTCTTTTCCTCTTTCTTGAACCAAAGATTTATCAAGTCAGTTCTAGATGGCTCCTTCTCGGCCTCTTCAAGTTCTTTGTCCTCGACTGAGGCTACCTTGATATAGTCAATGTCAATCACATTATGATTTTGTCCTTCATATAGCTCCGTGACAGGTTGTGAATTGATAATAACCTCATTGACTTGATCGTCTTCATCATCCAACACTTCATCGTCTGATTTCCAGTCCACAACCTCCTCTGGAATAAATTCTCCTTCTTCTAACTCTTCTTCTTCATCGTCAAAATCCATAAGCTCTTCCTCTATGTCCTTCAGTGCATCAATCATGTCACTGTCCAGAACCCTCGAGGAACCTGCTTCTTTTCCAGATCCTCCTTCTTCTCCTTCTGTACTTGGCTCCCCCTGAATTTGTGTAACTTGAGCTGCAGGAAAATCTACAGACTCAATCTCTTTATTCGCACCGGGATCATCGCCTTCATTATCATCATCTCTTCTCTGTACCTCCTGATCCTTACAACTCGTCTCCCCCTGAGTTTGTAGATTTTTCATAAGTTGCTCTAGGAGGGACCTCATTGCTCGGATTTCTGAAGATTGATCAGCTACGAAAGATTTTAGCTCCGTGTTTTCGTCTCTGACACTTTCCACAATCTTCCGCAACTCTGCATTCTCCTTATCCAGATTTGAGTTATGCTCCTGGAGTTCACCTACAGCTTTGGTAAGAGTTATGATTTGAACGTGCTGAAAGTCAACACGACTCTTGAGTTGCATGAATCGTTGATTTTCGGTATATGCAGCTGACGTAGATGGAATGGACTGAATGGGAGATGGGATGAAAGGTGATGGAATGTATGGTTCATGCTGCTGAGGTGGAGGTGATGGTGGAGCTGTGACTTGTGGTTGGGTTTGGGTTTGAGGCTGAGGTTGTGCATCGGACGCTGATGAAGTCCCCTGCATGAACCTGTGACGTTTGGCCCTTTGCCTTGTCACCAACTGAGCAACCTCCTCTTCTTCAAAATCAGACTCCTCCAATTCCCTGTCCACGCGCCTCCTCGAACCACCTTCATTTACAATCAATCTCGAACCATAAGTTCCAATTTGAATATCAGGAACTGCAGCTGCTGGAACTTCCTCTGATTCTGATTCGGATTCTGAAGATGTTAATCCGTCATCTGCCCCTTCTGGCTCGTATTCCTCCACATCTCTAAAAATATCATCTTCATCTGCTGGTGGACTAAGCAGCTCACCAACCAATGCTGCTGCAACATCTTCATTGGCATGAGGCCCTGCCTCCCAAATTTCATTAAGCGTCTGGCTTAGCTGTTCAGCTTCTCTCGCAACATTTGAGGGCCCAGCTTCTTGAATATTTGAGAGCCCGGCTTCTGTAACTTCTGGTTGCTGGCTTGTCGAAGGCCTGGTTGCCGGAATTTGACTTGCTGCTGGTCTCAGTCGGCGTCTTGGATCACGTGGCTGAGCACGAGGCTGTTGTTGCTGTTGACGTTGCTGTTGTTGTTGCTGTGGCTGAACCTCAACGCCCCCTGCCCAGTTGGCATCATCTGGGGCTTGAAATTCCCTATCCACAATGGCTCCAAACAATGGACGAGCAACAGGAACAGCCAATCTTCCTCGGTGTGAGGAACAATCAGCGAAAATCCTTTTGTCCATAACATTAACACTCAAAGAGTCATTGGACGGCGGCAAGTCTGGCAAGAAATGCCTTATCAGCATCATTATGAATCTTGGGTACAGCAAAAATCTTTCCCTTTCTGGAGCCGTAATTTGATGAACGAACTCCGAGAAGAACATCTGCGAAAAGCTGAACTTCCGATTATATACTAATGCAATAACTCCAGATTGGATCTTTGACACTATGTAATCAAAGCCAGCTCTCTTCGGCACAAAACAGACCATGAATACGTGCACCAAGAATCTCCATTGCCCAATCAGGCCACTCTTCATGTATGACGACTTTGTCACATCTAAACTGTAGCCCATTCTCAGAAAAGCAGTCTGCCTAATACTTAACGAGAAGTCAATAGGCCCGTCCCCCTGTTCCTGAGAACCCAACTGTAGAACTTGGCGCAACATATCTGCTGAGAAGACTAGAGGCTGGCCAGCGATTCTGGTTCTTATAACTGTCGGGGTGACAGTACAGTCAACCTGTAAATGATCATAGAATTGGCGTACATACGAAATTACAATTGGAATGTTATGAAACAAAGCATAGCTAATCCTAGATTCAGCTAGGAAGTCTAAAACTTCGCGAAAACCCTGTGCCTCAGGGATATTATTATCTGGATTAAGGACCATATTATGCTTCGGGACAAAAGCGCGAACTGCCATATCTGCACAATAAATAAAACTGTTAGACTCATTAAAAATCAATAAACTTGTTTAAATTCAAATTTGTTTTATTTTGTACCTTTTTAAATACAAAATCTAACACAATTAAATTTCCACAAGTTTAATAAAATTTAAATTAAACAAAATAAATAAAGTACAGATTCGAAAGTAATAGATTCGAAGTGTCCATATTTGAATGTAATGGACAGATTCGAAGAGTCCCTATTCGAGTCTAATGGACAGATTCGAATATCATGGTCATCTCGAATCTAATGATAGATTCGAGAAACCCATGAACAGATTCGAAGGTCCTAGAACAGACTCGAAGTCCCGTCGGTATTGTTTTCAACAAGAACCCAAGATTTTAACCATTTTGAACTTGGTAAATCACATACATTAGTTCAACTAGGTTCTAATCATTGATTTATGCTTTTAATTTGATCTTTTATAGGTCCAATCTTGGTAATTTAGCAAAAACCCTATTTCGACCTATAAAACTTCAAAATTTGACGATTTGGTCTAAAATTGTGCATAAAACTACACAAATCTTGTACAATCCGGTTGATTATACCTAGATGTATCTGTAGAATCGAAACACCAAGTAAGAGACTCGACAAATTGTCGTTTAGAAGAAATACGATAGATTCGAGAATAGAATCGAGATCGCCGCAGTAGAATCGAGTGTATAGATTCGAAAACAGTAAGGTCTTAAATGACTTCACTGTTGACCTATTTATACCACCAACCCTCGAGTCTAAGCGTAGATTAGAATCTACTGACAGATTCGAATTACTCCTTATTCGAGTCTGTCTTAGATTCGAAACCACCAACACTTAGAAAAATTTCGAAAATTTTGAAATAATTTCAACTTTTCCAACTTTTTTCTACGGTATTGTGTAACCAGATAAACTATGCCAATTCTTTTACCCTAAGCTTAAAATAATTCACGCATTGATTATTTTATTCAACTTTGAATGCACCCTCAGTAATTTTTGACCTTTTACCTAAGTAAAAAATTAAACTAAACTAAAATGAAATAAAATAAACTAAGGTAAAAATAAAATAAAATAAAATAATGTAAAATAAAATTTTGACCAAAAAATTAATCTAGACTTAAGAAAAATTTACAATCTAAGCTAAATACTTAACAACATATTTTTGATGAGTATAGTCTAAGAAAGGTTCAATCAGATAGCGATGTCTGATACTAACTTTCAGTACTTAAACTTTCACACTTAGGAATTTTTGATTCCTTTGATTGTTCGTTGTGACATACCTATTTAGCCGATTGTTGGTATTGTACCCCTTTTAAACATTCTACATTTCGGAATATCCCTTGGCCTTTTTATTTATCAGGAAATTATCTTACGTGACTCAGACATAGACATACTTTTATGATCAAGGCACACAGACAAAGATTCTAACTTGTTGGTATTTGCAAACTTTCTTTAAAAGACAAACATCGGACACAGGTCTGTATTTTCATACAACAAAGTGTCTTAGTTTGACTTGAGGTTTATTTTTAAAGTTAGCAGACAGCGGTGACAGGTCTGTACTGACGTACAACAAAGCGACATGTCTGCTAACCCGAATCTAAACAGAGACAACAGGTCTGTACTTACGTACAACAGAGTTGCATGTTTTCGTCTCTCAGTTTTACATGATATTTCTATTCTTTCCATTTTTAGATGTATTTGATGTTGCCATACATCCCCAGAAAGTCTGCATACCTCATTTAGACTCAATGTTTGTATGTCTTGTACATAAAAATTAAGACCGTTGGTCGTACATCTAAGTTAGTGACACGCTTGACTATTTCTAGAATATTTTATTAGCCTTGAGATTCCCTATATGTATTATGCCTACCAACACATCAAACTAAGTAAAGTATAACACTTAGGATTTAGTTGCATTATGTGTGAAAGACTAAATACTTAGAGTCTGTAACGACGGTGCTAATTTTCGTCACTTTGAACCTATGTATCTAAGACCTAACTCTTTTTTCTGATATTCTCTTTTTTTTTTTTGTATTTTTGTTATTTTCTCTCCTTTTTTTCTTTTATTTTTTTCATAAGAAAAGCAGTAAAATAAGCTAACCTACTAACTTACTAAAGATAGAAACTTACTAAAAATAGAAACTTTCCTAAATTAGCAGATTACTGAAAAGAAAGAAAAACTACTACTCTACAATAAAATAAAATAAACTTACTACTACTAAGGTCAAATTACTCTGGGTTGCGCATTCCATTCAGTTGAATTAAATACTCAAACCGTGACTTATCAAACGCTTTGGTAAATAAATCTGCATAATTATCTTCTGTTGCCACCTTTACCAGTTTGATTAAGTTCTTTTCAGCACAATCACGAATAAAATGATGCCTTATGTCTATGTGCTTTGTTTTACTGTGTTTAACTGGATTATTAGTTATAGCAATTGTAGATTGATTGTCTATCCTAATAGGAGTTTGAGTGTAAGCCAAACCGTAATCCCGCAATTGTTGTTGTATCCACAGAACCTGTGAGCAGCAACTACCAGCAGCAACATACTCGGCCTCGCACGTTGAAATGGCTACCGATGTTTGTTTCTTGCATTGCCAGGATACCAATCTCCCTCCTAGGAACTGACAACCTCCAGTTGTAGATTTGCGCGTCAAGCTGCATCCTCCGTAGTCAGAATCCGTGAACGCTTCCAACTCTAGATCTCCCTCCGCGTGATACCAAAGTCCCAGCTTCGGTTTCGACTTGAGGTATCGTAGAATCCGCTTCACAGCTTTCATATGCATCTCCTTCGGATTCGCTTGAAACCTAGCACAAATACACACAGCAAACATTATGTCAGGTCTTGAAGCAGTTAAATACATAAGTGACCCAATCATGGCCCGATATAAAGTCGGATCCACATCGGTATCACTTTCAGTACCCGGCCCGAGATTGTGATTCACTTGAATCGGCGTGCTGAAGTGGGCAGTCAACTTAGTTCCCTCCATCCCAAACCGTTCTAATATGTCATAGACATACTTAGTTTGATGGATAAACATCCCTTCCTTCTTTTGGTCAACTTGTAACCCTAAAAAGAAATTCAACTCCCCCATAGCACTCATCTCGAACTTAGACTTCATCACCTTCTTCGAAATCTTTGCACATTTGTTCGTCTGATGATCCAAAAATGATATCATCGACGTACACTTGTACCAAGATAAAGTGTTCACCCTTCCTCTTCACAAATAGAGTACTATCTATCCTACCCCTTTCAAAACCGTTTTCTAAAAGATGGTTGGATAAAGTCTCATACCACGCCCTAGGGGCCTGATGTAATCCGTAAAGAGCCTTATCTAAGCGATATACTCTATCAGAATATTTAGGATCTGTAAATCCGGGCGGTTGTTCTACATATACCAACTCCTTCACTTTCCCATACAGGAAAGCACTCTTAACGTCTAGTTGATATACCTTAAAGCCTTTGAAGGAGGCAAACGCTAGAAACAACCTAATGGCTTCTAGCCTTGCTACTGGTGCAAAAACTTCGTTGTAATCGATTCCCTCCTCTTGGTTGAAACCCTTTACAACTAATCTCGCCGTGTTGCGCGTGACTATACCCCGGTCGTCTCTTTTGCACTTAAAAACCCATTTGGTTCCTATTGCAATCTCCCCTCGAGGTAACGGAACTAACTCCCACACTTCTAGTTTCCAAAACTGTGAAAGTTCTTCCTGCATCGCTTCAACCCAGGAGTTATCCTTAAGTGCCATTTGCACATTCTTAGGCTCTACTTGCGATATGAAACATGAATAAAGACATGTGTGATATGCCTCGGAGTCGTTTATCATTGACAACAACACGGTGTTGTTATTTACACTACTCCGAGTCTTCACACCCTCGTTAGGATTTCCTATGATGCTTTCTATTGGATGGTTCTTGTTAATCCTAGAGGTCTCTATTTCATCAACCCTTAGATTATCTCCTAAGTTGGATCCTATTTCACCTAAAGGGGGAACAGGCTCAGCTTCTACATTTTCCTCCTCACGGACGTTTTCCTCAGAGTTAGAACTTGAAGCTTGAGTCTGATTCTCAGTGTTAGGTGCCTCTTGATCAGCAACTTCTGGAGATCCATCTACAGTCGCAGTAGGCTCGGACGTAGATTCGAACGTGGTCCTTGGAAAGATTTGGCCATCGTCGTTCAGATGCAACGTCGCCATGTCCTTCTCGATTGTATCTGCATTATCATCCAGAGGAATGTTAAATGACTCAAATAACTTATCATAGTCAAATATCCATTCCGGACCAGTTTGGGGTTCATGTGTATAACTTGTGACTTCAATGTTATACACAATCTCCACAGTACCAGTTGTTTTGTTAAACACCCGTTTGTTTGGTGAGTTTGGCACATAACCTTGGAAGTATCCTTCGTCAGCCTTTTCACCAAACTTCGGTTGATGTTTTGTTCTTAAAAGTGTGCATGGTACTCCAAACGGTTCGAATCCAGTTAAGTTAGGTGGCCGTTTATTCAAAATTTCATAGCATGTTTTGTTCAATGATTTGACTGTAAGGACTCGGTTTAAAATGTGGCACGCGGTATTCACTGCCTCCCCCAAAACATGGTAGGAAGCTTTGAATCCGAAAGCATAGTCCTTGCAGCCTCAATCAAAGTTCTATTTTTACGTTCAGCCACCCCATTCTGTTGAGGTTCATATGGTGCACTGAATTGATGCACTATGCCCTTTGATAGGCAATAT
Source organism: Centrapalus pauciflorus (assembly GCA_020465985.1). Classification (NCBI taxonomy): domain Eukaryota; kingdom Viridiplantae; phylum Streptophyta; class Magnoliopsida; order Asterales; family Asteraceae; genus Centrapalus; species Centrapalus pauciflorus. The sequence goes on along the minus strand of JAANYP010000051.1, from coordinate 178,950 downwards.
ACACCAATTACAGTGTTTTTGAATTTAGTTCCATTATCACTACGAATATATTTAACCCTAGTTCCGTATGAGTTCTCCACTTGGTCCAAGAACCCGATGAGCCTTGCAGCTGTCTCGTCCTTCGTACCTAAAAAGAAAACCCAAGAAAAACGTGAGTAATCGTCAGTGATAACTAAGCAGTACCAACTACCTCCAATACTCCTTTTGTTGATTGGGCCGAAAAGGTCCATGTGCAACAGATCGAATGTTGAGGCTATGGAATTCTGCTTCTTGGACTTATGTGTCTTCTTGTGCTGTTTGCCCTTCATGCAAGGTAGACACTTATCCTCGAACTGAAAACTTTTCATGGGCACACCCTGCACCAGTCCATGCTTCGTTATGTAATTCATCTTTCTCAGGTGCAGGTGAGCCATGCGTCTGTGCCACAGTACGGATTCCGTCTCCGAAGCTTTGGATAGTAGACAGATTGGCCCCATCGAAGTCTCTGGCTTGTTCATATCCAACATGTACAAGTCGTTCTTCCGTGGCGCCCGCATCAACACCCATTCTTCAGGAATTTTGAATCCAGGCTTTAGCACTAACGCCTCAGTGTCAGTAAATAACACCGAGTTCTTCTTATCACAGATTTTAGAGACACAAATGAGATTATGAACCAGTTTATCAACGTGATAAACTTGATCCAAAGTAATCGTCCCATTAGTGACTTCTCCAGTTCCAGTGATATTTCCACCCTTGTTACCCGCGAATGATACGAATCCCCTATTACCTCCCTTGAAGTCTGTGAGTAGACTTCTTTCCCCCGTCATGTGCCTGGAGCAACCACTGTCGACGAACCACTTGTTGTTTGGACCGGTAGTTATCTCCTGCACATGAAAGAAAAGAGGTTAGTTATCACGGGGAACCCAAGCCATGACTGACTTGGTAATACCATTCTCGTCCACATACGTGAACTCTTTCAAGTACCCATCTCGCCTTTCAGGTGACCTGGGCCTTTGAACTGAATTCTGTTGTGGTGCCGAGTGATTGAAGTTCACTCTTTGCCGTGGTGTAGGCATTTGTTGTGGAGCTCTGGAATAATTTCTATTATATGCCATTTCTGACTGTGATCCTTGAGCTCTTACCGGTGCATATTGTCTAACTGGAGTATGAGACCTAACTGGAGTATGTGACCTGCTAGGTGTGGTGCTCCTATAGACTTGTTGTGGTGCTGACCTAGATTGATTAACGAAACGATTCGGTGAATTTGTCCTAATCACTTCCTTTGGTCCAACCTTAACCGGTGTGTTTTTCACAACTTGTTTGGGTGCGGCCTGCACAGTTTTCTCGGTAGGTTGAGAACTACTGCTGCTTGCCACACTGGGTGAGGGCTTAACAGGTGTTGGGTTCACTGTCTTAGGGGTAACATCTGCTTTCCTAAGTGGACAGTGAGAAGCAACATGCCCTTTCTCGTGACATCTAAAGCAAGACATCTTATCCATGGACTTTTTGGTTGTTCCCTTAGATCTAGGTGTCTCACTAGTGTCTACTTCCTTTGGTACCGCTATGATGTCTGACTCGTCGACCTGGTCAGCCCATGAAATTTTCTGTTTTCCTGCAGGTGTTTCACTGGAGGAAGACACAAATTTAACTTTCTTGACCTTGACGGTTGAGTCAGCCACCTGAGGTGTATTTTCAACTGTAGGCTCTGGTGTCGGTTCAGGTAGGTCTTCTAAGTCTACTGACTTGTCAGTTTTCTCCTGAGGCTGAGGCACATAAGACTTTTCCTAGATTTAGGCTCGAATTCCTAAACTTTTCCAGCTTACTATTTGCCTCTGCTACCTTAACCTTGGTCTCGGCTAGCTCTATATCCTTGTCCTTAAGACTTTTTGTTAAGGCCTCTACGTGCTCATACATTAGTTCTATCCTAACACACTGCTCGCTGAGTTTGTCTTTTAGAACTACCACGTCTTGAGCATTAGCCTTAAGCTTTTCTTTTAAGTCTTGCTTTATATCATTTAGGCTAGCGTTTTCTATTTTTAAGTTCTCATTTTGAGCAGTTATGGTTTTATGTGATTCTAAGACTAGATTTAACCTATCATTAGAAGTAGCACACAAAGCACATAATTCATGAAATAAAGAATAAGACAGACTAACCTTTGAGTTATCAGATTCCACGTTGGCCATCTGAGCAGCAAACTCCAGCACTGTCTGACCATTCGCCTTTTCAACCCACATCGGACTGTTTTCCCTTGTGGTCTGCTCGTCCTCTTCACAACCATTCTCCGTAACTTCAGCCATGAAAGCTCTAGCATTGGACTCAGGATGTGAACTCCAGTCATAGGTACCATCTAGCTGTCTGTCAGAAGTGACATTGGATAGAAGACCCGCTAGATTGGCCTGTCCAGATGAGGAACTTGGAAGGTATCGTTGTTGGGACTGATTTTGGTACTGTCCCTGATGCTGACTCTGTCCTTGGTATGTCTCTACCTTCGGTCTTTGACACTCCCTGGCGAAGTGTCCCAATCCCTGACAGTTGTAGCATTTCACCTTGGACTTATCAAACCCGATCCCCTTGTTATTCATTTGCAGATTCCTCCCAGTTCTTTTGATAAATCTTTTTACCCTCTGGGTCACCATGGCCAATTGCCACTTAAGATCCATTTCCTCTAAGTCATCAGGGTCGACCTGATCGTAATCTTCATCCCATAGAGCTGGGTCATTGATTTTCCCTTGAACACAATTTCCGTATGCGGCCACAAAAGAAGCAAGTAGATTCAGATGCTCTTCCGCTGACTTTGCGCTCATGGGCATCTTCGAATAGCTCTGACTTGACGAAGCCTGTTGGACTTGAGGTTGCGGTTCTTCCGATCGTCCTAATCCTAAGAACGCGCGATTCAATGAGTCTTCAGACTCTGCTGGCGATGACGTTTCTCCGGTGAAAAACGCTGTAGCACTCTTCGGTTCAGCTGTCACTGATGATTTAGATGTCTTTCCAAAATACATTGCCGGATTCTGGACTTGCTCGTAATCAGTCTCAGCCTTAATCATCTCAAAGTGATATGCCCTCAACGTTCCCACAATGTCATCAAGTGATTGAGTATAGTATTTGTCCTCATTCAGCTTAATCATTGCCACGTACATAGCTTTTGGCTGGTAGGGCATCAAGAAGCTTGTTGTTCTTGTCAGTGTCCGAATACTCAATTCCATGACTTTCAAGTTCCGTTATCAGATGATAGAACCTTGTGATAATATCATCCAACTGTTCATCCTTAATTGCCTTGAAAATCGTGAACTGTTGCTGTAACAGCTCTGTACGCTTTCTCCTAACCCGAGGATTTCCCTCACACCTCTTCTCAAGCGACTCCCAAAGGTCTTTTGATGTTCTCTGAGTCCGGAATGTGTGTAGAATATCTTGCGGTAACGCCATTCGGATTAAAGAAAAAGCTTTGTTTTCAGCTTCAAAAAGTTTCTTGTCATCTTCTTTCATCATCTGATATGACAAGACCTTTTGACGGCCTTCAACTTCAGATACTGGCGGAATGTACCCTTCATCTATGCACACCCACATGCACATATCATTGAATCGTACAAAATCTGTAAAACGATCCTTCCACCAGTAATAGTCCTCAACTCTCATCAACTTAGGTGGTGCATTTGCCTTCCCAACTTCGTGATCCATCTCAAGGAATTTCTGAAGATTTGACATCTTTTCTGAAACAAATTGAATTTGAACTTAATTAAGTTAATTCGAAAATGATTTAGTCTAACTTATTCGAATCTAGGTAGATTCGAAACTAATTAAGATGAAATCTTTTGTGATTAAATTCGATTAAGTCTTAAAATTCAATTAGATTCGAAATTATGTCAGATTCGAACAAATCCTTAGAATCGATGGTCCTTAGAGTCGAAGGTCAGCAGACTCGAATTTCAGCAGATTCGAAACACAGATTCGAAAAAGATACTAGACTCGAAACAAACTCGAAACTAATCTAGACTGGAGATCCTATTCGAATGAAGCAACAGATTCGAAACAAGATAGATTCGAAATTCTCTGAAATTGACTCGAAAGGAGCGTATTTAGGTTAGACTCGAGACTAAAGTGAAACCCTAATTACCCCTATAGATTCGAGCGCCGCAAACTCGAAAAACGGCTAACACTTTGATTTTTTGACGTTTTACAGATTAAATCACTATTTTTCAAACGAAAAATAATGATTTCGATCAAAAACGTGAAAAACCACAAAGTGTTTCCCGAATATGAATTTGCTAAGCTCAGAAAACACGTTTTTGAGAGCAAAACCGTCCAACTAGCGTCAAGAAACCTAGAATGTATCTGATGAACACGAAGAACACCAAGAACACTCCGTAGTCTCTGATACCACTTGTAAGGTCTACGACTGCAAGATCTATCTAGACGCGGATCCGTGAACGAGTGCGGAATCCTCGTTGACGGTTAGACGGACAACTCTCAACCAACGGAACACGGAGACTATTAGACGCTGAACGAACGACACACGAACGATCCTACGAACTAATTCTCTCCGAAACGGCACTCACCTAGCTGATAAACTCGAGATCGCCTCTTGCTTAATTCCTCACAAATTCTGCAAAAAGTCCCTTAATGATTCGAGTCGATCCCTAATTATAGACCCTGATTCGAGTCTGATGTGGGCCAAACTCGAATCTGGCCCAAGGCCCATTTGAGTCTGTCCATATTGACATCCTCGAATCTAGCCCATTCGAATCTAAGGTCTCATTCGAATCTATCACAGATTCAAATGTGTACCCTTAAGCAATTCGAATCTAGCCAAAAACAATTAAACTCTTAAGTGATGAAACTTATGTTTTACTTATGCTTGAGTTAATCTTTGACCTTTATGTTTGAACTTCTTGTAATATGTTACATCAAGTTCAAACACACAATCAATAACAGACAAACACATATAAACATATATATCAAAACACTTGTTAATACTCAGAATATTACTTAAACCATAATGCAGATCGATTAGACTGCTATCGTCACACAGGGTGTACCAACAGGTTCTTAAATTAATTTCGGTCCTATCCAAATTTCGGGTCTCATCCGAATTCGGGTTCCAACCGAATTCGGATCCAACACTTATGAATTTTTTAAGATTTATTCAAACTGTTCTTGAGAACTCGCCGAGTTCCCCCTGAACTCGCCGAGTTCACATGCAGGTTTTGCAGTTCGCAGCTACGGGTTTTGCACTAAAATATCCATAAATTCATTCCTATCAACATGCAATCCATAATAATGCTATACTAACATATATTGAACGTTTCTTCATCATTTTCTATATCATTTACAACCAGTTTTGTCCAGATTTGACAAAAAATGAGTAAAAACTCAAGAACACCAAAAACTTCATAAAAATTCAGATTTTGTTACCTTTTTGGACGAATTGAGGTACGATTCTTGTTTCTGGAGCTTCAATGATGTTCAACTGATGATTCCCAACTAATATAACAAACATGCAACCATGATTTCTCTGATTAAAAATCCGAATTTCATCTTTTCTCTCCAAAATTCAAACTCAAAACTTAAAAATGGATTTCTTACCTTAAATTCACTTGAATCTTGTTTATATTCAGCCTTGATTCACGAATTTGGTTCCACAAATTCGAATTTCAGTAGGAAATATCAGAGATTTTTAGAGAGATTTCTAGAGAGAGAGCTTGGGTTATAGAGAGAGAATGAGATAGTTCAAAATGAAAGACTAAGGGCCTTTTATTCCATAATTTCAACTTTTGACACTTTTAGCCCCTCAAATATCCGGTTCCAATAAATACTGATTTTGTCTTAGTTTTACCCTTACTAACAATTATAAATCATAATAATAATTCAAAATTCCAAAGCTTCATAATTTCTCAAAATAGCAACCAACTTTCATAATCCGAATACATAATCATTTTCGTAATAACTTAATTATACAAAAATTCATCTAGTTATCCCAATTACAATAAATTAAATCCGAGGATGTTACAGCATGGGCTCCACCACGCTCAACTTCGTCCTCGAAGTTACTCGGATTCGAACAGTTGCGGATACTTCTTCGACATTTCAGACTTAGGCTCCCATGTATGATTCGCTCCCTTATGATGCTTCCAACGTACCAGCACCATTTCAATTTCTTTACTTCTTAATTTCTTCACTTTTGTATCTAACACACACTCCGGCTCTTCAACATACCGGAGCCTTTCATCAATCTGCAGCTCAGTGTGATCGGCCCAATCTTCGTTTTCGGTTGTGAACGACTTTCTAAGGTTCCCCACATGGAACACCGGGTGTATGCCCGACATTTCTTCAGGCAACTCCAAACGATATGATTGGTTTCCAACTTTCTCTATTATCTTAAATGGCCCAACAAATCTCGGAGCCAGCTTGCCTCTCTTCACGAAACGAGTAATACCCATCATTGGTGATACTTTCAGATACATCCAATCATTTACATCAAAACTGATTGGTTTGTGCCTCCTGTCGTAATAACTTTTCTGGCGATCCTGGGCCGCCTTCATATTCTGTCTTACCAATTGAATCTTCTCATTCGTTTCCTGCAATAATGCCGGCCCAGCAATCGGCGTTTCACCGGTCTCCCTCCAACATGTAGGAGTCCTACACCTTCTCCCATATAATGCCTCAAACGACGCTTTCTTGATCGTCGCGTGGTAACTGTTGTTATACGAAAACTCTATCAATGGTAAATGGTCATCCGAATTACCACCGAGGTCTAACACGCACGACCGCATCATATCTTCAAGTGTCAAGATAGTCCTTTCACTTTGACCATCGGTTTGCGGACGGTAGGCGGTACTCATAGCTATTCTCGTGCCCAACCCTTCTTGTAAAGCCGACCAAAAGTTGGAAGTAAATCGGCTGTCTCGGTCCGATACAACGGACTTTGGTACTCCATGTCTCGAAACAATCTCATCCAAGTAAATCTGAGCTAACTTCTCCAATGAATAACTTTCCCGAATCGGTATAAAGTGTGCCGACTTGGTTAATCTATCAACAATTACCCACACCGCATCGTGTTGACGCCTAGTCTTCGGCAACTTTGTGACAAAGTCCATAGTGATATGCTCCCACTTCCATTCCGGAATGGGAAGCGGTTGCAAACTACCATAAGGTTGTTGGTGTTCGGCTTTCACTAACCGACATGTTCTGCATCTCTCCACATACTGGCCTATGTCTTTCTTTAATCCCGGCCACCAAAAGTCTGCTTTTAGCTCATTGTACATCTTTGTACTTCCAGGATGTACAGAAAACTTTGATTGATGTGCTTCTTCGATAATCACTTTTCGCATCCCACCAAACTTCGGCACCCAGATCCTCCCATATATACCTTTCAAACCCGTTTCACTTGTTTCCATATTCTTCATTTGCACCCTTATGTCTTCATTACCAACGTTTTCATCTTTCAAGGCTTCCTCTTGAGCGACCTTGACATCATCAATAATAGTGGAGGTCAGCATAGTAGACGTCAGCATATAACAACAATCCTTGGCATATGCTTTGCGACTCAAAGCATCGGCTACCACATTAGCCTTTCCAGGATGGTAAAGGATTTCACAGTCATAATCCTTTATTAGTTCCATCGAACGTCTCTGTCTCATGTTAAGTTCTTTCTGGCTGAAAATGTATTTCAGACTCTTATGATCCGTGTATAACTGACACTTAGTTCCATAGAGATAGTGTCTCCACAATTTCAGTGCAAAGGTGACAGCTGTCAACTCAAGATCATGAGTTGAGTAGTTCTTTTCATGCTGCTTAAGTTGTCTCGAGGCATACGCTATTACTTTCCCACGCTGCATCAATACCGCACCAAGTCCCAACCTCGAAGCATCCGTGTATACAACAAAGTCCTCATTACCCTCTGGTAGGGCAAGTATCGGTGCTTCACTTAACGTCTTCTTCAAAACATCAAACGCCTCTTGCTGCACGATTTCCCAGACAAAAGGTGCATTTTTCTTCGTTAATGCAGTCAAAGGAACTGCAATCTTAAAAAAGTCCTTTATAAATCTCCTATAGTAGCCCGCCAGCCCAAGGAAACTTCTGACTTCCGTAGCTGAACGAGGCGACTCCCAATTCCTTACCGCTTCTACCTTAGCCGGATCTACAGAAATTCCGGCCCCTGAAATCACATGTCCCAAAAATTGAATCTGTTGTAGCCAAAACTCACATTTTGAGAACTTGGCATACAACCTTTCCTTTCTTAACAATTCCAATAACTCTTTTAAATGATCAGCGTGTTCGGCTTCAGACTTAGAGTATACTAAAATGTCATCTATAAAAACAATCACCGACTTGTCCAACATCGGTCTGCAAACTCGGTTCATCAAATCCATAAAGACAGCCGGGGCATTGGTTAACCCAAAAGGCATAACCAAGAACTCGTAATGCCCGTAACGTGTCCTAAAAGCTGTCTTAGGCACATCTTCCTCTCGAACTTTTAACTGATGATACCCCGACCTCAGATCAATCTTAGAGAACACACAAGCTCCATGTAACTGGTCAAACAAATCATCTATCCTTGGCAATGGATACTTGTTCTTTATTGTCAACTTATTCAGCTCCCGGTAATCGATGCACATCCTCATGGTGCCATCTTTCTTCTTAACAAATAACACCGGAGCTCCCCACGGCGATGAACTTGGTCGAATAAAGCCCTTGTCAAACAACTCCTGGAGTTGTGTCATCATCTCTTTCATTTCAGTAGGAGCAAGGCGATAAGGGGAACGAGCTACTGGTGCAGCTCCAGGGATCAGATCAATTCGGAACTCCACTTGTCTCTCAGGCGGCACGCCAGACAAGTCTTCCGGAAACACATCCGGGAATTGTGAAACATCAGGCACATCGGCCAACGTCTTCTTCTCAGCCTTGGCATCTATAGCATATGCCAGGTAGGCGTCACACCCCTTTGCAACAAGCTTTCGGGCTTTTGCAATGGTCAACAAACATAGATCCCCGCATCTCCCATCCCCGTAGATACAGATCTCACGCCCCTCCGGAGTAGTTATCTTTATCATCCGTTTCTTACATACTATGTGGGCTTTGTTCTCTATCAACCAATCCATCCCGATAATTACATCAAATTCACTAAACTCGATCGGAATCAAGTCCAAATTGAAGACTACATCTTCAATCACTAAGGTGCAGTTACGGTATACATGATCTACCTTGACTAGAGTATTACTAGCAGTTTCAATATCTAGTACAGCAGATAACTTTGATAAAGGCATAGACAATTGTTGAGCAAACATAGTAGATACAAACGATCTATTGGCACCCGAGTCAAATAACACTCTTGCAGGTAAAGAGTTTACAATAAACATACCCGTGACCACCTCCGGGTTTTCCCTAGCCTCTTCCGCGGTTATCTGGAAAGCACGAGCCGGTGCCCTTTGTGGCTGGTTCCGGCGGTTGACTGAACCACCACTAGATCCCCCAGATGATCGTGTTGTCGATGGAGCAGCAGCTGCTGGAGCATTCTTTCGACAATTCCGACTATAGTGCCCCCATACTCCACACTTATGGCAAGCATCCGACTTCCGAGGGCATTCATTCTGAAAGTGGCCCAACTCTCCGCAGCAAAAACACGCACGCCCGTTTGTGCATTTGCCGAAGTGTTCCAGATGACACTTATTACAATACTGTGGCTCAGTGTTGATAGAGTAAGCACGTGCACGACCAGACGAACTAGACTGTCGACGGAAGCATTGTTGCGGCGAGTACTGCGAAGATCGTGAAGAACCCAAGTAGCCTCCTTCACGCTGACGTTTCGGTGGTGAGGGTTGAGTTGGGTTCGCTGAAGCAGCAACAGAACCCATCACATATCCAGACATACTTAGAATCTGTTCCACATTTCTGGCGGCTTCCAGTAGACCAGCAAATGTGGGGTAGCGTACATTGCTCATCACCCTCCGGATTTCCAAATCAAGACCAGCCTCAAACCTGGTCACTTTCCTTTCCTCGGTATCCACTTGATGAGGCGCGAACAAACTCAGCCTCGTGAACTCTACCGCGTACTGGGACACAGACTTAGTCCCCTGAATCAGCGTCATGAACTTAGCCTCCAATCTTCGGCGCTCATCGGCCGGGCAGTACTGCTGAGTGAAAACTTCAGTGAACTCAGCCCATTTCATTACAGCAACCTTCTCCATTGTTAGTGCATTCACCATCGAGTTCCACCACATTATTGCGTCTTTGGTGAACATGGCAGTAGCGAATCGGACCATATCCTTCTCAGCACAATCGCTGATTCGGAAAGTCCTTTCTGTAGCTGTTATCCACTCCAATGCAGTAACAGCATCCCCCAACCCAGTAAATTCAACGGCTCCATTTCCCTTAAAGTCCTTAAACCGACAACCCCTGGGCTTATTAGATGACCCAGTGTTGTCATCTTGCTCGTCATTGTTTCCTCCCTCCTTTTCCTTATTCTTCCTCTTATCATCTCGAGCCCGAAACTAATCTTGAATCATCTGATTTTGCTCGGCCATCAAGGCTAGCATCATTTCCCTTGTTTCTTCGGGTGTCATTCCTCCTCCAGACATGTTCTGAAATATGAAACATATAACTTATTTAGTAACATGTCATGGCAGTAGCGAATCGGACCATATCCTTCTCAGCACAATCGCTGATTCGGAAAGTCCTTTCTGTAGCTGTTATCCACTCCAATGCAGTAACAGCATCCCCCAACCCAGTAAATTCAACGGCTCCATTTCCCTTAAAGTCCTTAAACCGACAACCCCTGGGCTTAATAGATGACCCAGTGTTGTCATCTTGCTCGTCATTGTTTCCTCCCTCCTTTTCCTTATTCTTCCTCTTATCATCTCGAGCCCGAAACTAATCTTGAATCATCTGATTTTGCTCGGCCATCAAGGCTAGCATCATTTCCCTTGTTTCTTCGGGTGTCATTCCTCCTCCAGACATGTTCTGAAATATGAAACATATAACTTATTTAGTAACATGTCATTAGTTTATAGACACCACCCAATTGTCCCGTATGATAGTCAATATTCTTATGATTACTAGATCGTAACCTATCTTAGTTCAGATCATTACTTAAAATCACTATATATCATCACTTAATGTTTGAGACCAAGACCTCACGGACACTTGAATCTCAAACTACTGCTCTGATACCATAAGCTGTGACACCCTTGCCACATTAACCACCAATTTACAATTCAGGCAGGATTATTCACCAACAAACAAATATATAATAATCTGATACCTTAATTAAAGTGCGGAAGCATAAAATACAAAATAAAATAATACAAATCTGACAAACACCCTACGGTGCTACATAGGTTACACATCTAAGTCTACAAATCCAAAAGTATTACATCATCCCAAAATTTATTACAAGATTAATTCCATAAACCAAATACCAAGCTAAACAGTAGAAATCTTCAATCTCTTGAATAAACGTCCTAGCTAGACGGTTCCGCAGCGGATTTTCCTTTTCCTGTAAAAAATGTAACAACTGAAGGGGTAAGCTAAAGCTTAGTGAATACCATATGATTTTACACATTCTACAAATCATTATGATGCTACCCAGAGTAACCGCGGTAACACATACCGTATACTCCACACGTACTCCAAGTACGCAAACCCAAGCCGCAGCTCCTTCGAGCTGACACTCGGCATAGAAAAAACCAACCATCTGAGGCAGACATTACATCGGGGATGACTTACTGTCTATCCTGACCACAGAGGTGTCAAACTCTTGGTCATATAGCACAGTAACATCAGAGTACAGATGCGACCACGCAGGTCCATCGAAAGGATGCACAACAAATGAACGGACATGCAACAAGTATGAATGTGCATCAATACATATACGCAAGTTAGTAGAGTGCCAAACGAATATGAATCAACATGCCTCAGCAGGCAATGCAAACATAATGCAGATGCAGCAATGTTAAAATCAAAGGTACTCACAGTGGGTGCGTTATTAATCTCTAAGCAATATTATCTCTCCACGGGATTTCAACCGGATCCACAAAGTACACCACTGTGGGTTAAACAACACCACAAGGGACCTGTTTCATTTCCATATGTAAAACATATTATCATTATATGTTCTTTAATGAATTGCCATCAACTTGCATAAATTAAAGTGTTACAACATTCAGAACTGTCATCCGAAACTCATATTTAAAATCTCTTCATTTAGTGTGTTATCATTCTCTAATAACCCTTCATTGTATACCTTAATATGGTACCAACAATATCCCTAAAGCGTGTTTATTTGACTATTAATTCGGGTCCTTTTAAACCCATCCAAATTACCCAAAAATGAATGAACTCGCCGAGTAGGCATAAGGAACTCGCCGAGTTCCTATCCGAATTTCGGACCCTTCACTGCATTTCGGACACATCCGGATTAGATTGACCCATCCGAGTTCGGGTTGACCCATCCGAATTCGGACCCCTCCGAGTTCGGTTCTTAAATTAATTTCGGTCCTATCCAAATTTCGGGTCTCATCCGAATTCGGGTCCCAACCGAATTCGGATCCAACACTTATGAATTTTTGAAGATTTATTCAAACTGTTCTTGACAACTCGCCGAGTTCCCCCTGAACTCGCCGAGTTCACATGCAGGTTTTGCAGTTCGCAGCTACGGGTTTTGCACTAAAATTTCCATAAATTCATTTCTATCAACATGCAATCCATAATAATGCTATACTAACATATATTGAACATTTCTTCATCATTTTCTATATCATTTACAACCAGTTTTGTCCAGATTTGACCAAAAATAAGTAAAAACTCAAGAACACCAAAAACTTCATAAAAATTCTGATTTTGTTACCTTTTTGGACGAATTGAGGTACGATTCTTGTTTCTGGAGCTTCAATGATGTTCAACTGATGATTCCCAACTAATATAACAAACATGCAACCATGATTTCTCTGATTAAAAATCCGAATTTCATCTTTTCTCTCCAAAATTCAAACTCTAAACTTAAAAATGGATTTCTTACCTTAAATTCACTTGAATCTTGTTTATATTCAGCCTTGATTCACGAATTTGGTTCCACAAATTTGAATTTCAGTAGGAAATATCAGAGATTTTTACAGAGATTTCTAGAGAGAGAGCTTGGCTTATAGAGAGAGAATGAGATAGTTCAAAATGAAAGACTAAGGGCCTTTTATTCCATAATTTCAACTTTTGACACTTTTAGCCCCTCAACTATCCGGTTCCAATAAATACTGATTTTGTCTTAGTTTTACCCTTACTAACAATTATAAATCATAATAATAATTCAAAATTCCAAAGCTTCATAATTTCTCAAAATAGCAACCAACTTTCATAATCCGAATACATAATCATTTTCGTAATAACTTAATTATACAAAAATTCATCTAGTTATCCCAATTACAATAAATTAAATCCGAGGATGTTACATTAACACTGCAGTTCTTAGCCTTAAACGTTACTTCTAGTCCTTTGTCGCAGAGCTGTCCTATGCTAAAAAGATTATGAGATAACCCCTCAACATAGTCAACATCCTTGATGACCAGATTATTTAGAACTAAGTCCCCGTATCCTTTTATGTGAGCCTGATGGTTGTTCCTGAATTTCACAGTTCCGCAATACTGTTCAACAACGTTGGATAGCAATTCTCTTATTCCTGTCATGTGCTTGGAGCAACCCGAATCCATATACCAAATGGACTTAGCCTGAAAAACACATAAATTCATATAATGAAAAACTATATGCATTGAAACACATCCATTTTTAATTCACAATCAAACCGTGTTCTGAACCGAGATGTTCAGAAAACATGATGAGTTAAGATCGGGTCCTGGGTTGTGTGCAAAGAAGCCAAACGTGTCGGTTTAAGCACAACCGACAAGCAAAAGAACGGGTCCTAGTCTAAGGTAACTAGAAGCCATTTCTTTGAAGCACAGGTCTTGATCAGAAGTAACCAAGAACCATCTGCATTAAGATCACACAACCTTGGGTACCCACCTCAATATGGGTCCCTTTTTGTTAGGATTTCCAGATTTATATGGCACGTGTACAGTTTTAGAATCCCAACTAGCATTTGTGTGTGGTCCGGATGCACAACCCTTTGGAATCCATTGAAGATTGGATTTATTGGGTTTTGGAACCTTAGGCGCTGAAATTGCCTTCGGTTTTTGTCTTTTTGAGACCTTTTTGACTGTTGCTTTGGTTTTGGGCCTTGGAAACGGACACATCTCAACTTTGTTTGTGGCCGATGATGCACTATTTTTTGTTTTCTTTTTCCGAATACGTTTAACAGGGTAAGGCACAAAAGCATTCATTTCAGGAACCTGTCGTCTATATTTAGTTGGACATAGATTAAACAAATCCTTGAAAGAGTACTTTAACGGAACAGTAGAATTCGGTACATCATTACAGACATTGTCACACACATTGTTACATAAATTGTCTTTAGAGATTACAGACATCCTATCTCTAGTAACAAATTCACTTGGCATTAAAGCCTTCTTCACAAAAAAACTTGTAAAATCCTGCATGGTGGTTTTTGGGACTCTCATTATATGATCTGTAGGAACAAAACGATTAGAGTCAATAAGCATGGAAGATTTAGACTTGACAGACTTTTCTTTTTGGTGGTGAGTGGGTTTCTTAAAAGACTTGGATTTGATCTGTGTCATTTTAGTAACCTCATTTTTGAAAAGTTTTGAGCACTCACCTTTGACAATGATAGAAGAAGATTCAGCTTTAGCCTTACCTTTATTTGATGACATACACGGAATTTTTATGGAATGAGAAAGTGTTTGTTGTTTTGAAAGATCTTTCAATTGTTGTGAAACTATTTCAAAATTTTCTCTGTAGACAGTGACTTCCACAGCTTGTTTTGTAAGAACAGAAATTTCTTCTTTTATAGAGAGTTTTTCTTTTGAAAGCGTTTCCATGCAAGATTCAAGGTATATATTCCTATCCTGAACATCTACTTTTTCTATCAACATCTGTTTTATAACATTATGATTAGTTAACCATTTTGAATGATATAATTTAGATGATTCTTTCAAAATATGAGCTTGATGTTCAGCCTGTACACATCTTGCAGTTTAATCATTTAATCTGTCTTGTAGATCAAGTATTTGTGTGTGCAGTGTACATTCATTATCTACAAATAATTTATTTACATGTGCAGGAATGTAACAGGAATATACCTCACTGGACTCGGAACCGGATGTGGAGCATTCGGGATCGTCGGTTGTAGCCATCAGACATGCTGGTGGATGTTTCATTGTCTCCCCCTCAGCAGCAATGTCTGAATTGTCAGCAGTGAAATCAGCACATGTCTCCAACCCCAGACGATCAACCATGTAGCAATTCTTGCCCTTGTCATCCTCGTCTTCAGAATCTTCAGCATCCCAGTAGTCCTCCTGGGCGACGAGGGCTAACGCATCCGCTTTCTTCTTGGCAGCCTCGAGCTTTCTCTCGTAATAAGCAACGTCTCTTTCGAAGTTGTTTTTGCATTCCCTAGCAAAGTGGCCCGGTTTGCCACATTTGTAGCAGAGACGTTCATCAGTGGCCTTCGGCTCATCTACTCTTGGCCTTTCCTCTCTTCTTTCCGCCGGCCTCTTGTCGGCCCGGCGGTGCTCGCGGCTGTCATCACGCCTCCGGTCCTTGCGGTCATCCCGACGATCATCCCTTCGATCGTCCCGCCTGTCATCCCTGTGATCATCGCGCCTATCATCTCGGCTTTCATAACGGCGATCATCGCGATAGTCGCGTCTATCATCATATCGGCGATCATCCCTGTCATCCCTTCGGTAGTCATCCCTGCGATAGTCATCGCGGCGGTCATCTCTCCTATCATCTGAGTACCTCCGTGGACCGGTGTCATAACGGAGTTGGTTGTTGGTCTTGTTGGAGAACTGTCGCTGTTGAAGACGGTTGGTCCACAAGGCTATCTGTTCTTGTATCGAGGCTTCCTCCTCATCATAGACCTCACGCGGAGGAGAAGCATACCTGTACTGAGACGATGAAGAACCAGGAGCAAAAGATGGTGTCGGAATCTGCGTGTTGGTGATCAAGGCTAGCGAATCATTCGGTTTCAACACTGTGTTGGCTGATAGCAGTAGAGAGGCCAACTGATTTGCCATCAGCTTCTGTTGATCCACATCCCCTTGATATTTCTTAAGCTCCTTAAAGACAACATTGATTGATACCTCAGGAATGTTCAGGACTCTTTTCGTTGCCCGACATGCAAGTTGCCACTCGGGGGCTAAGGCGGCAAAGAATTGGATGTTGATATCATCCCGATCCTTCTTGATGTGCAGTTTGTTTAACTCGTTAAGGACTGCACAGAACCTGGTGAATGTGGCTTGCAGAGATTCCCCGTCTTTGGCGCGGACTTCCGTAAACTTTTCCTTCGCCTCCTCTATTTTGGCACGATCATCAAGATCTGCCCCCAGCATTTGGATTTCCAGCTCGTCCCACATTTCTTTTGCAGACATTTTACTGTCTACACCGACCAAAATATCAGTGGGGAGGGCTTGATAAATCAGATATTCTGCCCTCTTATCAGCGTGCTGGCAGTCCCTCTCGGCGTCATTTGCCGGCTCTCTTTCAACCTTTGAGGCTTGGACAGGGGGGTCAGCCTCAGGTCTGGCAGCTATCTCTCGATAGTAGATGACGGGTCCTTCGGATATAGATTGAAGCATCAGGTTCCCGAGAGGTTGCATTCCAACGAACTTAAGGAACCGGGATTTCCATTGTTCGTACTCATCGGGATAGAGAACAAGTGGTCTGTTCTCAGATCCGAGTACTAGAGCTTCGCGAGACATTATGATTATGGGTGCTGATTAAGAATATGAAGATCTTAGAGGTGGAAACTGAACACGGATGGGTTGGAATGGGTTAGACTGAAAACAGAAGGTTCTGAATTCGGATGGTTGAATTCGGATGAACAGTGTTTCGGATGAGGGAACCGAATTCGGATCTGTTGATTCGGATGGGTTGATTCGGATGGGTTGATTTCGGATGGTGCACAGTAATTCGGATGGAGATGGTTCGGATGAGGTTCAAGTTCGGAAGATGTCCTAATTCGGATGAACAGTACTACGGGAGGGGACCAAGTTCGGTCGACCTAATTTCGGATGGACCTAATGGACCGAATTCGGATGAACCGAATTCAGATGAACAGTGGAAGGACCGAATTTGTTGAACCGAAATTGGAACAGCGGATAGACCGAATTCGGATGGGCCGAAATGGGTGAGGTCCGAAATTGGTAAATTTAAGAACAAGTCCCAACAATGAAAGATGGAAAGCCTGATCTGAACTTCGGATGGTCCGAAGTTCGGATGGGACCAAAGTGTGGTCCGAAATAGGCTTATGGTGGTCCGAGATTCACCTAAGGAAGGTCCGAATTGGACCGAAATGAGGTCCGAATTAGGATGATTTGAGGTCCGAAAATGGTGCCTATTTGGTCCGAAATGCTACAGTAGTAATCCGAAATACAGCAGGTTTTTTACGAAATCTAAGGCAGAATGAGCAGAATTCGATTTTTATCAGTTTTAAAGCCTAAAAACAGTTCTAAATGATTTATAAACTATTTTAAACACTTTTGGTGATTTAAAACAACCTAAAAACACACTTAAAAATAGCATGAACACGTGAAAAACCCACTTAAACAACCCATATTTTCAAACTTAATAATGGTCGATTCTTGATGATTTTAACAAAGATATGGAACTAAATGAGTTTAAAATCAGTAGAGAATGATAATGTGATGTTTATATGACCATTATAACATAAGAAACACGAAAAAACAAAGGAAATGAAGATCTAACCGACATGAGATGAAGAACACGAAGAACACTTTCAAAAACCCAGCAGAATCCGAACAAGTCAGTTTAAATCCACCCCTCTGAGCTCTGATACCAATTGTAATGAAGTATTCCCGTATATATTCAGCACCTTAATGATATTCTCATCATATACATGAAGAAACAAGCTCAATAAATGTAATATGATGAAGAAGACACAATATGAATGTTGAGAGAACAAGGAACAGTGGCGGCTGTATAATATTCAAAATAGTCAACCGTGTGGCTTCAAAAGTAACCCTAGGAGCCTTTTGTAGGCTCCTTTAATTAACTTACATAACATGACACTTTTGGCCCCTACACTTTGCATAACCATAAATTACATAGAAATAAAATACAAGACAAATTACAAAGACGATAAATATTACAAAACAACTCCTAAGATCGAAATAAATAAATCTAACATATATAACCTAGGTTTATAAAATTACTTGATTAATTTTAACCTATTTTTATTATTCATTGAATGGAATGGAATTGAATTGATTCTATATAACCTAAGTTTATAAAATTACTTGATTAATTTTAACCTAAGTTTTATTTTTCACTTTAGTTTAATTGAGAAATTACGCATTTGCAAATCTGGTACTGTTAGTTTAATTTCACAAGTTGTTAGTGCATTTTCTCAAGCTGTTAAGTGTTTTATACCTAAGTTTTTTAAAAGTAGTTGATCAATTTTAACCTAAGTTTTATTATTCATGGAATGGAATGGAATGGAATTGAATTTATTATATATAACCTTCGTTTCTAAAATTACTTGATTAATTTTAACCTAAGTTTTATTATTCTCGGGATGGAATGGAATTGAATTGATTCTATATAACATAAGTTTATAAAATTACTTGATTAATTTAACCTAAGTTTTATTATTCCTGGAATGGAATGGAATTGAATTGATTATATATAACCTAAGTTTACAAACTTACTTGAATAATTTTAACCTAAGTTTTATTATTCATGGAATAGAATGAAATTGAATTGATTCTATATAATCTAAGTTTATAAACTTACATAATTAATTTTAACCAATATTTTATTATTCATGGTATGGAAAGGAATTGGATTTATTATATATAACCTAAGTTTATAGAATTACTTCAATTATAAACTAAGTTTTATTATTCGTGGAATGGAATGGAATTGAATTCATTCTATATAACCTAAGTTTATAAAATTACTTGATTAATTTTAACCTAAGTTTTATTATTCATGGAATGGAATGGAATTGAATTGATTATATATAACCTAGGTTTATAAAATTACTTGATTAATATTAACCTAAGTTTTAATTATTCATGGAATGGAATGGAATTTAATTGAATTCATTCTATATAACCTAAGTTTATAAAATTACTTGATTAATTTAACCTAAGTTTTATTATTCATGGAATGGAATTGAATTGAATTGAATTGATTGTATATAACCTAAGTTTATAAAATTACTTGATTAATTTTAACCTAAGTTTTATTATTCACATTAATTTAGTTGAGAAATTACGCTTTTGCAAATCTCGAACTGTTAGTTCAATTTCACAAGCTGTTAATGCATTTTCTCAAACTGTTAAGGGGGCGTTTGGTTCGCTTGAATCTGACGGAATGGAATGGAATCTGTCAAAGGAATGGAATTCTGGAATGAATGGAATCTGTCCGAATCGAAATACTATAGTTTCTTGAGAATGAGAAGACCTGTTGTTGAAAGGATTGCTTTGAAGGAATGGAATTTAAATTCCTTCCATTTTGTTATGGAATGGTCATTCCTCTAAAAGAGGGGATTTTTTTAAAAAATGTGGAATGGTCATTCCATTCCTTTGGACTACCAAACATCCCATCGGAATGGAAAATTCATTCCTTTTCCACCAAATTCCATCAGATTCCAGCGAACCATATAACCTAAGTTTTATAAAATTACTTGGTTAATTTTAACCTAAGTTTTATTATTCATGGAATGGAATGGAAAAGAATTGATTGTTTATAAACAAAGTTTTATAAAATAGCTTGATTAATTTTCGCCTAAGATTTATTATTCATGGAATGAAATGGAATTGAATTAATTCTATATAACCGAAGTTTATAAAATTACTTGATTAATTTAACCTAAGTTTTATTATTCATGGAATGGAATTGAATTGAATTGATTCAACATAACCTAGGTTTATAAAATTACTTGATTAAGTTTAACCTATGTTTTATTATTCATGGTATGGAATGGAATTGAATTGATTATATATAACCTAACTTTATAAAATTACTTGATGACTTTAACCTAAGTTTTATTATTCATTGAATGGAATGGAATTGAACTGATTCTATATAACCTAAGTTAATAAAATTACTTGATTAATTTAACCTAAGTTTTATTATTCGTGGAATGGAATGGAATTTAATTGATTCTATATAACCTAAGTTTTATAAAATTATTTGATTAATTTTAGCCTAAGTTTTATCATTCACTTTAATTTAATTGAGAAATTACGCATTTGCAAATCTCGAACTGTTAGTTTAATTTCTCAAGTTGTTAGTGCATTTTCTCAAGCTGTTAAGTGTTTTATAACCTAAGTTTTTTAAAATTATTTGACTAGTTTTAACTTAAGTTTTATTATTCATGGAATGCAATGGAATTGAATTGATTATATATAACCTAGGTTTATAAAATCACTTGATGAATTTTAACCTAAGTTTTATTATTCATTGAATGGAATGGAATTGAATTGGTTCTATATAACCTAAGTTTACAAATTACTTGAATATTTTTAACCTAAGTTTTATTATTCATGGAATGGAATGGAATTTAATTGAATTCATTCTATATAACCTAAGTTTATAAAATTACTTGATTAATTTAACCTAAGTTTTATTATTCATGGAATGGAATGGAATTGAATTGAATTGATTGTATATAACCTAAGTTTATAAAATTACTTGATTAATTTTAACCTAAGTTTTATTATTCACATTAATTTAATTGAGAAATTACGCTTTTTCAAATCTCGAACTGTTAGTTCAATTTCTCAAGTTGTTAAGTGAATTTTCTCAAGCTGTTAAGTGTTTTATAACCTCAGTTTTATAAAATTTTTGCTTAATTTTAACCTAAGTTTTATTATTCATGGAATGGAATGGAATTGAATAGATTATATATAACCTAGGTTTATAAAATTACTTGATTAATTTTAACCTAAGTTTTAGTTATTCATGGAATGGAATGGAATTTAATTGAATTCATTCTATATAACCTAATTTTATAAAATTACTTGATTAATTTAACCTAAGTTTTATTATTCATGGAATGGAATGGAATTGAATTGAATTGATTGTATATAACCTAAGTTTATAAAATTACTTGATTAATTTTAACCTAAGTTTTATTATTCACATTAATTTAATTGAGAAATTACGCTTTTTCAAATCTCGAACTGTTAGTTCAATTTCTCAAGTTGTTAAGTGAATTTTCTCAAGCTGTTAAGTGTTTTATAACCTCAGTTTTATAAAATTTTTGCTTAATTTTAACCTAAGTTTTATTATTCATGGAATGGAATGGAATTGAATAGATTATATATAACCTAGGTTTATAAAATTACTTGATTAATTTTAACCTAAGTTTTAGTTATTCATGGAATGGAATGGAATTTAATTGAATTCATTCTATATAACCTAATTTTATAAAATTACTTGATTAATTTAACCTAAGTTTTATTATTCATGGAATGGAATGGAATTGAATTGAATTGATTGTATATAACCTAAGTTTATAAAATTACTTGATTAATTTTAACCTAAGTTTTATTATTCACATTAATTTAATTGGGAAATTATGCTTTTGCAAATCTCGAACTGTTAGTTCAATTTCACAAGCTGTTAATGCATTTTCTCAAACTGTTAAGTGTTTTATAACCTAAGTTTTACAAAATTACTTGGTTAATTTTAACCTAAGTTTTATTATTCATGGAATGGAATGGAAACGAATTGATTGTATATAAACTAAGTTTTATAAAATAGCTTGATTAATTTTCGCCTAAGATTTATTATTCATGGAATGAAATGGAATTGAATTAATTTTATATAACCGAAGTTAATAAAATTACTTGATTAATTTAACCTAAGTTTTGTTATTCGCGGAATGGAATGGAATTTAATTGATTCTATATAACCTAAGTTTTATAAAATTATTTGATTAATTTTAGCCTAAGTTTTATCATTCACTTTAGTTTAATTGAGAAATTACGCATTTGCAAATCTCGAACTGTTAGTTTAATTTCTCAAGTTGTTAGTGCATTTTCTCAAGCTGTTAAGTGTTTTATAACCTAAGTTTTTTAAAATTATTTGATTAATTTTAACTTAAGTTTTATTATTCATTGAATGCAATGGAATTGAATTGATTATATATAACCTAGGTTTATAAAATCACTTGATGAATTTTAACCTAAGTTTTATTATTCATGGAATGGAATGGAATTGAATTGATTATATATAACCTAGGTTTATAAAATTACTTGATTAATTTTAACCTAAGTTTTAGTTATTCATGGAATGGAATGGAATTTAATTGAATTCATTCTATATAACCTAATTTTATAAAATTACTTGATTAATTTAACCTAAGTTTTATTATTCATGGAATGGAATGGAATTGAATTGAATTGATTGTATGTAACCTAAGTTTATAAAATTACTTGATTAATTTTAACCTAAGTTTTATTATTCACATTAATTTAATTGAGAAATTATGCTTTTGCAAATCTCGAACTGTTAGTTCAATTTCACAAGCTGTTAATGCATTTTCTCAAACTGTTAAGTGTTTTATAACCTAAGTTTTATAAAATTACTTGGTTAATTTTAACCTAAGTTTTTTTATTCATGGAATGGAATGGAAACGAATTGATTGTATATAAACTAAGTTTTATAAAATAGCTTGATTAATTTTCGCCTAAGATTTATTATTCATGGAATGAAATGGAATTGAATTAATTCTATATAACCGAAGTTAATAAAATTACTTGATTAATTTAACCTAAGTTTTATTATTCGTGGAATGGAATGGAATGTAATTGATTCTATATAACCTAAGTTTTATAAAATTATTTGATTAATTTTAGCCTAAGTTTTATCATTCACTTTAGTTTAATTGAGAAATTACGCATTTGCAAATCTCGAACTGTTAGTTTAATTTCTCAAGTTGTTAGTGCATTTTCTCAAGCTGTTAAGTGTTTTATAACCTAAGTTTTTTAAAATTATTTGATTAATTTTAACTTAAGTTTTATTATTCATGGAATGCAATGGAATTGAATTGATTATATATAACCTAGGTTTATAAAATCACTTGATGAATTTTAACCTAAGTTTTATTATTCATTGAATGGAATGGAATTGAATTGGTTCTATATAACCTAAGTTTACAAAATTACTTGAATATTTTTAACCTAAGTTTTATTATTAATGGAATGGAATGGAATTTAATTGAATTCATTCTATATAACCTAAGTTTATAAAATTACTTGATTAATTTAACCTAAGTTTTATTATTCAAGGAATGGAATGGAATTGAATTGAATTGATTGTATATAACCTAAGTTTATAAAATTACTTGATTAATTTTAACCTAAGTTTTATTATTTACATTAATTTAATTGAGAAATTACGCTTTTGCAAATCTCGAACTGTTAGTTCAATTTCTCAAGTTGTTAAGTGAATTTTCTCAAGTTGTTAAGTGTTTTATAACCTAAGTTTTATAAAATTTCTTGCTTAATTTTAACCTAAGTTTTATTATTAATGGAATGGAATGGAATTGAATTGATTATATATAACCTAGGTTTATAAAATTTCTTGATTAATTTTAACCTAAGTTTTAGTTATTCATGGAATGGAATGGAATTTAATTGAATTCGTTCTATATAACCTAAGTTTATAAAATTACTTGATTAATTTAACCTAAGTTTTATTATTCATGGAATGGAATGGAATTGAATTGAATTGATTGTATGTAACCTAAGTTTATAAAATTACTTGATTAATTTTAACCTAAGTTTTATTATTCACATTAATTTAATTGAGAAATTATGCTTTTGCAAATCTCGAACTGTTAGTTCAATTTCACAAGTTGTTAATGCATTTTCTCAAACTGTTAAGTGTTTTATAACCTAAGTTTTATAAAATTACTTGGTTAATTTTAACCTAAGTTTTATTATTCATGGAATGGAATGGAAACGAATTGATTGTATATAAACTAAGTTTTATAAAATAGCTTGATTAATTTTCGCCTAAGATTTATTATTCATGGAATGAAATGGAATGGAATTAATTTTATATAACCGAAGTTAATAAAATTACTTGATTAATTTAACCTAAGTTTTGTTATTCGCGGAATGGAATGTAAAAGAATTGATTGTATATAAACTAAGTTTTATAAAATAGCTTGATTAATTTTCGCCTAAGATTTATTATTCATGGAATGAAATGGAATTAAATTAATTCTATATAACTGAAGTTTATAACATTACTTGATTAATTTATCCTAAGTTTTATTATTCATGGAATGGAATGGAATTGAATTGATTCAACATAACCTAGGTTTATAAAATTACTTGATTAAGTTTAACCTATGTTTTATTATTCATGGTATGGAATGGAATTGAATTGATTATATATAACCTAACTTTATAAAATTACTTGATGAACTTTAACCTAAGTTTTATTATTCATTGAATGGAATGGAATTGAACTGATTCTATATAACCTAAGTTAATAAAATTACTTGATTAATTTAACCTAAGTTTTATTATTCGTGGAATGGAATGGAATTTAATTGATTGTATATAACCTAAGTTTTATAAAATTATTTGATTAATTTAAGCCTAAGTTTTATTATTCACTTTAGTTTAATTGAGAAATTACGCATTTGCAAATCTCGAACTGTTAGTTTAATTTCTCAAGTTGTTAGTGCGTTTTCTCAAGCTGTTAAGTGTTTTATAACCTAAGTTTTTTAAAATTATTTGATTAATTTTAACTTAAGTTTTATTATTCATGGAATGCAATGGAATTGAATTGATTATATATAACCTAGGTTTATAAAATCACTTGATGAATTTTAACCTAAGTTTTGTTATTCATTGAATGGAATGGAATTGAATTGGTTCTATATAACCTAAGTTTACAAAATTACTTGAATATTTTTAACCTAAGTTTTATTATTCATGGTATGGAATGGAATTGAATTGATTATATATAAACTAAGTTTATTAAATTACTTGATTAATTTTAACCTAAGTTTTATTATTCACTTTAGTTTAATTGAGAAATTACGCATTTGCAAATCTCGAACTGTTAGTTTAATTTCACAAGCTGTTAGTGCATATTCTCAAGCTGTTAAGTGTTTTATAACCTAAGTTTTTTAAAATTATTTGATTAATTTTAACCTAAGTTTTATTATTCATGGAATGGAATGGAATTGAATTGATTATATATAACCTAGGTTTATAAAATTACTTGACTATTTTTAACCTAAGTTTTATTATTAATGGAATGGAATTGAATTGATTCTATATAACCTAAGTTTATAAAATTACTTGATTAATTTAACCTAAGTTTTATTATTCCTGGAATGGAATGGAATTGAATTATTATAACCTAAGTTTACAAACTTACTTGATTAATTTTAACCTAAGTTTTATTATTCATCGAATAAAATGAAATTTAATTGATTCTATATAACCTAAATTCATAAACTTACTTGATTAATTTTAACCAATGTTTTATTATTCGTGGTATGGAAAGGAATTGGATTGATTATATATAACCTAAGTTTATAAAATTAGTTGATGAATTTTAACCTAAGTTTTATTATTCGTGGAATGGAATGGTATTGAATTGATTCTATATAACCTAAGTTTATAAAAATTAATTGATTAATTTTAACCTAAGTTGTATTATTCAGTTGAGTTAGTTTGAGAAATTATGTTTTTGCAAATCTCGAACTGTTCGTTCAATTTCTCAAGTTGTTAGTCCATTTTCTCAAGCTGTTAAGTGTTTAATATCCTAAGTTTTATAAAAATACTTGATTAATTTTAACCTAGTTTAGTATACATGGAATAGAATGGAATTTAACTGATTATACATAGCCTAAGTTTATAAAATTATTTGATTAATTTTAACCTAAGTTTTATTATTCATTGAATTGAATGGAATTGAATTGGTTCTATATAACCTAAGTTTATAAAATTACTTGAATATTTTTAACCTAAGTTTTATTATTCATGGTATGGAATGTAATTGAATTTATTATATATAACCTAAATTTATAAACTTACATGATGAATTTTAACGTAAGTTTTATTATTCCTGGAATTGAATTGATTCTATATAACCTAAGTTTATAAAACTTATTGGTTAATTTTCACCTAAGTTTTATAATTAAAGGAATGGAATGGAAAAGAATTGATTGTATATAACCTAAGTTTTATAAAATTACTTGACTAATTTTAGCCTAAGTTTTATTATTCATGGAATGAAATGGAATTGAATTAATTATATATAACCGAAGTTTATAAAATTACTTGATTAATTTTAACCTAAGTTTTATTATTCATGGAATAGAATGGAATTGAATTGATTCTACATAACCTAGGTTTATACAATTACTTGACTAATTTAAAACCTATGTTTTATTATTCATGGTATGGAATGGAATTGAATTGATTATATATAACCTAAGTTTATAAAATTACTTGATGAACTTTAACTTAAGTTTTACTATTCATTGAATGGAATGGAATTGAATTGATTCTATATAACCTAAGTTTATAAAATTACTTGATTAATTTAACCTAAGTTTTATTATTCATGGAATGGAATGGAATTGAATTGATTGTATATAACCTATGTTTTATAAAATTACTTGATTAATTTTAGCAAAAGTTTTATTATTCACTTTAGTTTAATTGAGAAATTATGCATTTGCAAATCTCGAACTGTTAGTTTAATTTCACAAGCTGTTAGTGCATTTTCTCAAGCTGTTAAGTGTTTTATAACCTAAGTTTTTTAAAATTATTTGATTAACTTTAACCTAAGCTTGATTATACATGGAATGGAATGGAATTGAATTGATTATATATAATCTAAGTTTATAAAATTACTTGATTGATTTTAACCTAAGTTTTATTATTCATGGAATGGAATGGAACTGAATTGATTCTATATAACCTAGGTTTATAAAATTACTTGATTAATTTTAACCTATGTTTTATTATTCATTGAATGGAATGGAATTTAATTGATTCTATATAACCTAAGTTTATAAAATTACTTGATTAATTTAACCTAAGTTTTATTATTCATGGAATGGAATTGATTGTATATAACCTAAGTTAATAAAATTACTTGATTAATTTTAACCTAAGTTTTATTATTCACTTTAGTTTAATTGAGAAATTACGCATTTGCAAATCTGGTACTGTTAGTTTAATTTCACAAGTTGTTAGTGCATTTTCTCAAGCTGTTAAGTGTTTTATAACCTAAGTTTTTTAAAAGTAGTTGATTAATTTTAACCTAAGTTTTATTATTCATGGAATGGAATGGAATGGAATTGAATTGATTATATATAACCTTGGTTTATAAAATTACTTGATTAATTTAACCTAAGTTTTATTATTCATGGGATGGAATGGAATTGAATTGATTCTATATAACATAAGTTTATAAAATTACTTGATTAATTTAACCTAAGTTTTATTATTCCTGGAATGGAATGGAATTGAATTGATTATATATAACCTAAATTTATAAAATTACTTTATGAATTTTAACGTAAGTTTTATTATTCCTGGAATTGAATTGATTCTATATAACCTAAGTTTATAAAACTTATTGGTTAATTTTCACCTAAGTTTTATAATTAAAGGAATGGAATGGAAAAGAATTGATTGTATATAACCTAAGTTTTATAAAATTACTTGACTAATTTTAGCCTAAGTTTTATTATTCATGGAATGAAATGGAATTGAATTAATTATATATAACCGAAGTTTATAAAATTACTTGATTAATTTTAACCTAAGTTTTATTATTCATGGAATGGAATGGAATTGAATTGATTCTACATAACCTAGGTTTATAAAATTACTTGACTAATTTAAAACCTATGTTTTATTATTCATGGTATGGAATGGAATTGAATTAATTATATATAACCTAAGTTTATAAAATTACTTGATGAACTTTAACTTAAGTTTTATTATTCATGGAATGGAATGGAATTGAATTGATTGTATATAACCTAAGTTTTATAAAATTACTTGATTAATTTTAGCAAAAGTTTTATTATTCACTTTAGTTTAATTGAGAAATTATGCATTTGCAAATCTCGAACTGTTAGTTTAATTTCACAAGCTGTTAGTGCATTTTCTCAAGCTGTTAAGTGTTTTATAACCTAAGTTTTTTAAAATTATTTGATTAACTTTAACCTAAGCTTGATTATACATGGAATGGAATGGAATTGAATTGATTATATATAATCTAAGTTTATAAAATTACTTGATTGATTTTAACCTAAGTTTTATTATTCATGGAATGGAATGAAACTGAATTGATTCTATATAACCTAGGTTTATAAAATTACTTGATTTATTTTAACCTATGTTTTATTATTCATTGAGTGGAATGGAATTTAATTGATTCTATATAACCTAAGTTTATAAAATTACTTGATTAATTTAACCTAAGTTTTATTATTCATGGAATGGAATTGATTGTATATAACCTAAGTTTATAAAATTACTTGATTAATTTTAACCTAAGTTTTATTATTCACTTTAGTTTAATTGAGAAATTACGCATTTGCAAATCTGGTACTGTTAGTTTAATTTCACAAGTTGTTAGTGCATTTTCTCAAGCTGTTAAGTGTTTTATAACCTAAGTTTTTTAAAAGTAGTTGATTAATTTTAACCTAAGTTTTATTATTCATGGAATGGAATGGAATTGAATTGAATTGATTATATATAACCTTGGTTTATAAAATTACTTGATTAATTTAACCTAAGTTTTATTATTCATGGGATGGAATGGAATTGAATTGATTCTATATAACATAAGTTTATAAAATTACTTGATTAATTTAACCTAAGTTTTATTATTCCTGGAATGGAATGGAATTGAATTGATTATATATAACCTAAATTTATAAAATTACTTTATGAATTTTAACCTAAGTTTTATTATTCCTGGAATTGAATTGATTCTATATAACCTAAGTTTATAAAATTTTTTGGTTAATTTTCACCTAAGTTTTATTATTAATGGAATGGAATGGAAAAGAATTGATTGTATATAACCTAAGTTTTATAAAATTACTTGATTAATTGTAGCCTAAGTTTTATTATTCATGGAATGAAATGGAATTGAATTAATTATATATAACCGAAGTTAATAAAATTTGTTGATTAATTTTAACCTAAGTTTTATTATTCTTGGAATGGAATGGAATTGAATTGATTCTAAATAACCTAGGTTTATAAAATTTTTTGATTAATTTAAAACCTATGTTTTATTATTCATGGTATGGAATGTAATTGAATTGATTATATATAACCTAAGTTTATAAAATTACTTGATGAACTTTAACCTAAGTTTTATTATTCATTGAATAGAATGGAATTGAATTGATTCTATATAACCTAAGTTTATAAAATTACTTGATTAATTTATCCTAAGTTTTATTATTCATGGAATGGAATGGAATTGAATTGATTGTAGATAACCTAAGTTTTATAAAATTACTTGATTAATTTTAGCAAAAGTTTTATTATTCACTTTAGTTTAATTGAGAAATTATGCATTTGCAAATCTCGAACTGTTAGTTTAATTTCACAAACTGTTAGTGCATTTTCTCAAGCTGTTAAGTGTTTTATACCCTAAGTTTTTTAAAATTATTTGATTAACTTTAACCTAAGTTTTATTATACATGGAATGGAATGGAATTGAATTGATTATATATAACCTAAGTTTATAAAATTACTTGATTGATTTTAACCTAAGTTTTATTATTCATGGAATGGAATGGAATTGAATTGATTCTATATAACCTAGGTTTATAAAATTACTTGATTAATTTTAACCTATGTTTTATTATTCATTGAATGGAATGGAATTGAATTGATTTCATATAACCTAAGTTTATAAAATTACTTGATTAATTTAACCTAAGTTTTATTATTCATGGAATATAATTGATTGTATATAACCTAAGTTTATAAAATTACTTGATTAATTTTAACCTAAGTTTTATTATTCACTTTAGTTTAATTGAGAAATTACGCATTTGCAAATCTGGTACTGTTAGTTTAATTTCACAAGTTGGTAGTGCATTTTCTCAAGCTGTTAAGTGTTTTATAACCTAAGTTTTTTAAAAGTACTTGATCAATTTTAACCTAAGTTTTATTATTCATGGAATGGAATGGAATTGAATTGATTATATATAACCTTGGTTTATAAAATTACTTGATTAATTTTAACCTAAGTTTTATTATTCATGGGATGGAATGGAATTGAATTGATTCTATATAACATAAGTTTATAAAATTACTTGATTAATTTAACCTAAGTTTTATTATTCCTGGAATGGAATTGAATTGATTATATATAACCTAAGTTTACAAACTTACTTGAATAAATTTAACCTAAGTTTTATTATTCATGGAATAGAATGAAATTGAATTGATTTTATATAATCTAAGTTTATAAACTTACATAATTAATTTTAACCAATATTTTATTATTCATGGTATGGAAAGGAATTGGATTTATTATATATAACCTAAGTTTATAGAATTACTTCAATTATTAACCTAAGTTTTATTATTCGTGGAATGGAATGGAATTGAATTCATTCTATATAACCTAAGTTTATAAAAATTACTTGATTAATTTTAACCTTTTATTATTCACTTGAGTTAGTTTGAGAAATTATGTTTTTGCAAATCTCGAACTGTGTTAGATATATTATTTCGATCATAGGGAGTTGTTTTATAATAATTATTGTCTTTGTATTTTGTCTTGTATTTATTTCCATGTAGTTTATTTCTTTGTAATTGTCAAGGGGCCAAAGTTGCCATTGTGTAAAACTTAATTAAAGGAGCCTAGAAATAGGCTCCTAGGGTTTCTTTATTGAATACACGGTTGACAATTTGAAAGAACAAAGTAGCCGCCAAGTTTAATATTCTCTCTCAATATTCATATTGTCTTCTTCATCATTTCTCAATTATTGAGCTTGATTCTTCTTGGGATTTGATAAAGAACATTAAAGGTGCTGAAATATTAACGGGAATACATATTACAATTGGTATCAGAGCTCAGAGAGGTGGATTTCAACTGAAAGATTCAGATTATGCTGGGTTTTTAGTGTGTTCTTCGTGTTCTTCCTTTCTACCCGGTTAGATCTTCCTTTACCTCTGTTTTTCCATGTTTCTTGTGTTATAATAGTCATATAATCACCACAATATCATCCTCTACTGATTTTAAGCTCATTCAGTTCCATATCTCTGTTAAAATCATCAAAAATCGGACATTTTATTAAGTTTGAAAATATGGGTTTTTAGTGGGTTTTTAACTTGTTCTATGTTGTTTTGAAGTGTTTTTAGGTTATTTTAAATCACCAAAAGTGTTTAAAATAGTTTATAAATCATTTAGAACTGTTTTTTAGGCTTTAAAACTGAAAAAATCGAATTCTGCTCAGTTCTGCCTTAGAAAACTTAAAAAAGCCTGCTGTATTTCGGATCCCTTACTGTAGCATTTCGGACCACTTAGGCACCAAATTCGGACCACCCATCACCCTAATTCAGACCTCACTTCGGTCCAATTCGGACCATATTTAGGTGCATTTCGGACCCCCCCCCCCCATCAGCCTATTTCGGACCCAACTTCGGTCCCATCCGAACTTCGGACCATCCGAAGTTCAGATCAGGCCTTTTCATTTTTCCATTTGGGACTTATATTTAAATTTTTCAAATTTCGGACCATACCCATCTCGGACCATCCGAATTCGGTCCCCACCTGGACATACCCTGTCCACTGTTCATCCGAATTCGGTCCCTTAGTTCCATCCGAAACCAAGTCCTTCCGAATTAGGTCTTCATCCGCATTAGGTCCCCACCCGCATCACTGTTCATCCGAAATAGGAGACTATCCGAATTAGGAGCCCATCCGAATTAGCACCTCATCCGAACCATAGACCATCCGAATTACTGTTCACCCGAAGTAGGTTCCCATCCGAATTCGGTTCCTCCATCCGAAATCCAGCCTATCCGAATTCGGTCCTGCCATCCGAAACACTGTTCATCCGAACACATTTCATTCGAATTCATCTTCCATCCGAATTCAGATCTATCTGTCTTAAGTCCAGCCCATCCGTGTCCAGTTTCCACCTCTAAGATCTTCATTTTTAATCAGCACCCATCATCATAATGTCTCGCGAAGCTCTCGTACTCGGATCTGAGAACAGACCACCAGTTCTCTATCCCGATGAGTACGAACAATGGAAATCCCGGTTCCTTAAGTTCGTTGGAATGCAACCGCTCGGGAATTTGATGCTTCAGTCCATATCTGAAGGACCCGTAATCTACTATCGGGAGATAGCAGCCCGACCTGAGGCTGACCACCCTGTCCAAGCTTCTAAGGTTGAAAGAGAACCGGCAAATGACGCCGAGAGAGACCGACAGCACGCTGACAAGAGGGCAGAATATCTGATCTATCAAGCCCTCCCCACTGATATTCTGGTTGGTGTAGATAGCAAGATGTCTGCAAAAGAAATGTGGGACGAGCTGGAAGTCCAAATGCTGGGGGCAGATCTCGATGATCGTGCCAAAATCGAGGAGGCAAAGGCTAAGTTTACGGAATTCCGCACCAAAGACGGGGAATCTCTGCAAGCCACTTTCACCAGGTTCTGTGCAGTCCTTACCGAGTTGAACAAACTGCACATCAAGAAGGATAGGGATGATATCAACATCCAGTTCTTTGCAGCCTTAGCCCCCGAGTGGCAGCTTGCATGTCGGGCCACGAAAAGAGTCCTGAACATTCCTAAGGTATCAATTAATGTCGTCTTTAAGGAGCTCAAGAAATATCAAGGCGATGTGGATCAACAGAAGCTGGTGGGGGATTGGGCTGGGGAGTCGGGACAGGAATAGACTCCCTTCTTGGTGGGTTCACCCGCTTTCGGGGTGTGTACAACATTTTGGGGCCGTTAGGGTAAGGCCTATACGGCTTATATGACGGCTCGGTTGGGTGGTATGGAACGCGAGCAGGGACCGTCGGGGGCAATGGATCTTCTTCCTCCATCGGCTCCTCTTCCGTCTCCTCCATTGGATCTTCCGAGGGGTCCTCTTCTTCCGATGTTTCTTCTTCGTGGAAAATCTCAGTGGACGTGGGGCTCGCAGGAGTGTACTCCTCCTCTGAATCCGATAAGATGCTGGTTTCCGGATGGGACATGATTTCTGCTATCAAGGTCCATTCATAGTCTTTTAGTTAGTTACAAAATATTTTCAAATTCAGTAAAACTTAAGTGCAGTTATAGTCTAGGGTACTAATGCAACCTAGTTCACTATAACTATGGCTCTGATACCAATCTGTCACACCCTGCTACCCCGGTTGGCAGCGAGGCGTGACGAGTACGGAAGCGTAACCATAATCATAATGAACGACCATTATATGGACGTTTTTAAAATACATCGTTAAAGCTTTAAAGCATAGTACTGTTTACATAGCCTGATATGAGAAATGAAGTTTGCACAATTACAGAGATTTAATTACACAATTAAAATATCCAAAATAATGCAGCTAAATCTCCGTTAAATTGAATATGCATGCGATTCCATGGATGCGGAAGCTTGAAAGTAAAATACGTCCGAGGCATACTTGCCTTAATTTCCTGAAAATACACGCTAAAATACGTCAACAAAAATTGTTGGTGAGCTCATAGGTTTACACGTAAATCTGACTTGTATGGACAATAATAATAGAGGTTGAATTTATAAAATCATAAATTCCTTGTTATGTATTACATATAAACCGTCATGCAACCGAAGCTTAATTTAACATAAGTTTGCTCTGTGCAGTATTCCTATACGTAATACCGTTTGTTGAATATATATGCACCCGCTGTTAGCCAATCCGACTAACCCGAGTGGGGGACATGACTCCCAATAGATCTATCCATAATATATTCGCGCTTACAAATAAATGCAATTAACGGTTCATGATATCAGAGCTAATGGAACCCAATGTGTAATACATAATAGAAATGAAAGTATTTCCGTGTCCATATAAAAACGAAGCATGTATTTCATCCCCAAAACATAACAGTGTGAAAATAGGGGCTATGAGAACTCACCGGAATTGCGATGGCAAAAATCTAACGTAAAAAGCTTTTAGCGTAAAGTGACTGATGATGCACCGAGCGAGATTAAACGGGTCCTAAATGATAATAAAGACTTAATATCTCTAATATATAGTGATATATACATATTTATAGATTTTTATGTCTTAAATCACCCAACATTACAAGTTTATAAATAAAATTTGCTTAAAACGTCAAGTTTATATTTACATAATTTTCCAGCTTTTTCGTAGGTTTTTCGGCCTACTTTGAGGCTGTTTTTGACCAAGCTACAAAATGTTTTAGACTTTGGTTTTCTAGGACATTAAACTACTATATACAAAGGATTTTTAGAATCAAGAATGGCCATTTTTCGAGTTGTTTAGGTTGGTGAAAAAGCTCGTTAAAAACGCTATGTTGGCCATTTTTGAGCTGTCAAACTTTCGGGTTCCCAAACAATTTCTGAAGGTCTTAAACTTCAAAATAAATTATGAAAAATTACAGATCTATATTTAAGACATAGATCTAACTTTTGAGACAAGAATCAACTCATTTCATTGAAGAGAGGGAATGAGAGAGTGATTTTTCTTTGCAAGGTGTGAGAAATGAGGTGAAGTTGGGGTCTTATTTATAGAGGTGAAAAAGGTGGTGAAATGATGAAAATAGTGAAAAATCTTGGATGAAAGGAAAGAGGAGGATTTGATGTAGAAATGTTGAGTAAAAAAATACATTCTTTTGGTCCTTTTGTCCTTACCTATGGCCGGCCTCTAAGAGGTATTTTTGATGTATTTTTACTTTTTTTTTGTATAAAAGTATTTAGAAATGTATTCTTGTATTTTCCTTTTTTTGTAAATTCATAAATACTTTTGGATGCATTGTTTTAATGAATTGTTTTAGTCTTGCATAATTAAGGTTAAGTAATTGTATTAGTGTATGATTAGTGTCACTAATCATAATTTAATTATGTACTTAGTTGAATTAATCCTTCATATCGTAAATTGATCGGATTAATTGATTTCCCGATTCATCGCACCGATGAATTTGATTCTAATTGAGTTGAATTTTCTAATAAACCTTGTTAATCACTTGATTAATTTCTAATGACCACTGATTAGGCTATAATTGACTATTAAATACATATTAGGTCATTGTTGCTAACCTGGTTTAGTGCCGGATGTTACAGTCTCCCCCTGTAAAGGGAATTTCCACCCGAAATTAGCTCGTGTTCTCCACTGCTTGAGTATTTGAGTACAGGTGAGGGTATTTTTCCCGGAACTGATCTTCGCGTTCCCACGTAAATTCAGGACCTCGCTTAGAGTTCCATCTGACTTTTATTATCGGGATCCGACTGTGCTTGAGTTTCTTGACTTCTCGGTCCATTATTTCTACAGGTTGCTCAATGAAGTTCAACTTATCGTCTAACTCCAGCTCGTTCATGGGTATAACGAGTGATTCATCAGCCAGACACTTATTAAGATTGGACACGTGGAAGGTATTATGAACGTTACTAAGCTCTGGGGGCAGATCGAGTCGGTAAGCTACCGGGCCAATTCTTTTGGTGATCTTGAATGGTCCGATATAACGAGGATTGAGTTTTCCTCGTTTCCCAAAACGGATTACGCCCTTCCAAGGCGAGACTTTTAACATTACTTGATCTCCCTCTTGGAACTCCAAATCCTTCCGTCGAACGTCTGCATAACTATTCTGCCGATCCCGCTCGATTTTTAACCGGTTACGAATCTGGGCTATCTTTTCTGTAGTCTCCTGGATGATCTCAGGTCCAGTAATCTGACTATCTCCTACTTCAGCCCAACAAAGAGGTGATCGACACTTTCGCCCGTAGAGTGCCTCGAATGGGGCGGTCTTAATGCTCGAGTGATAGCTGTTGTTATAGGAAAACTCGACTAATGGCAGGTGCATGTCCCAACTTTTGCCAAAA
The DNA here is from genome assembly GCA_020465985.1 of Centrapalus pauciflorus. Lineage (NCBI taxonomy): Eukaryota > Viridiplantae > Streptophyta > Magnoliopsida > Asterales > Asteraceae > Centrapalus > Centrapalus pauciflorus. The sequence goes on along the minus strand of JAANYP010000051.1, from coordinate 142,818 downwards.
TCGATGACACATGCCCTTAACATGTCTTCCAAAGTCTGAATCGTCCTTTCACTCTGACCATCCGTTTGCGGGTGATAGGCTGTGCTCATATCTAAGCGTGTACCCAGTGCTTCTTGCAATGACTGCCAAAATCTTGATGTGAACCGGCTGTCCCTGTCTGATATAATTGATACAGGTACTCCATGTCTTGAGACGACTTCTTTAAGATAGATTCGTGTTAACTTATCCATCTTATCAGTCTCCTTGATTGGCAGGAAATGTGCGGTTTTGGTAAGTCGATCCACAATCACCCAAATAGTGTCATAACCTCCAGAAGTTTTTGGCAACTTGGTGATGAAATCCATGGTGATGTTTTCCCACTTCCACTGGGGTATTTCTGGTTGAACTAGCAATCCTGATGGTTTTTGGTGCTCAGCCTTAACCTTCAAACATGTTAAGCACTTGCTGACATAGGTAGCAATGTCAGCCTTCATGTTTGGCCACCAGTACATTCCTTTCAAGTCGTGATACATTTTATCTGACCCTGGATGGATAGCATATCTTGTCTTATGCCCTTCATCCATGACCAGCTTCCTTACTCCTCCGAGTTTTGGTAGCCAAATTCTGCCCATGAAGTATCGACATCCATCTGGCTTAATTTCAAACTGCTTATCCATACCTCTCAAGGCTTCATCCAGTAGATTACCCTCCTTGACTGCTTCTTCTTGTGCCTTGCGGACTTGAGAGTTTAGGTTTGACTGTATAGTCATGACCAAAGCTCGGACTCTCAAGGGTTTAACCCGTTCCTTTCGGCTTAGGGCATCGGCTACGACGTTTGCCTTCCCCGGATGATAACGAATTTCGCAGTCATAGTCGCTAAGTAGTTCAACCCAACGACGCTGTCTCATATTTAGCTCTTTCTGATTCAGAATATGCTGAAGGATTTTATGGTCTGTGAACACCGTGCACTTAGTTCCATACAGGTAGTGCCTCCATATTTTGAGAGCAAACACCACTGCTCCAAGCTCTAAGTCGTGAGTCGTATAATTCACCTCGTGAATTTTGAGCTGCCGTGATGCGTAGGCAATGACTTTATCCCTTTGCATGAGCACACAACCTAATCCATTGTGTGAGGCATCACAGTAGACCACAAAATTTTCAGTCCCTTCAGGTAAGGAAAGAATTGGTGCACTACACAATCTTTGCTTTAACTGCTGAAACGCCTTTTCTTGCTCTTCACCCCAGATATACTTCACATCCTTCCGAGTCAATTCTGTTAAGGAACCTGCTATCTTTGAGAAGTTTTCGATAAATCGCCTATAATAACCGGCAAGTCCTAGAAATTGGCGGATTTCCGTGGGGGTTCTAGGAGTCGCCCAGTTCTTTATGGCCTCGATTTTTGATGGATCAACTTGGATTCCCTGGCTGTTGATCACATGTCCACGGAATTTAACTTCTCGCAACCAAAATTCACATTTCGAAAATTTGGCGTATAACTGTTCCTTCTCTAACAACTCCAAGATCAGCTTGAGATGTTGTTCATGCTCCTCCTTATTTCTTGAATAGATGAGAATATCGTCTATGAACACTATTACAAATTTGTCCAGATACGGTTTACACACTCGATTCATGAGGTCCATGAATACGGCTGGTGCGTTAGTCAAACCCCTAATGGCATTACCTGGAATTCGTAATGTCCATAACGAGTTCTGAATGCTGTCTTGGGTATGTCTTCTTCCCGAACCTTTACTTGATGATAACCGGATCGCAGATCAATTTTAGAGTAGAAGCTAGATCCCTGTAGTTGGTAAAACAGGTCATCAATTCTGGGGAGAGGGTAGCGGTTCTTTATCGTTAACTTGTTTAGCTCTCGGTAGTCTATGCACATTCTGAAGGATCCGTCTTTCTTTTTAACGAACAAGACCGGAGCTCCCCAAGGTGAGGAACTTGGTCGAATGAATCCTTTATCCTTCAACTCTTGTAATTGATTGGATAGCTCTTGCATCTCAGAAGGGGCGAGTCTATATGGGGCTCTTGCGACCGGTGCAGCTCCCGGCACCAAATCGATTTGAAACTCTACTTGCCTAGTTGGCGGAAGTCCAGGCAAATCTTCCGGGAAGACCTTCGGATAGTCACAAACCACTGGAATATCCTCGAGTCGCTTCTCCTCCGACTCTTTTTCTACAATTTGCACCAGTACTGCATGACAACCTTTCCTAAGGCACTTTAATGTTCTTAGGCCGGATATGACATTCAACTGTCGGTTCTTTCTTTCTCCTTGGACTGTTAGGAACTTCTTCTTGTGGAGTGGTATCCGTACCACTTTCTTACCACACAAAATCTCGGCATGATTGTGTGACAACCAATCCATACCAACTACTACATCAAAACTTCCGAGTTCTATAGGCATTAAGTCTATCTTAAAGGGATGATCTGCCAGCTTCAGTGTGCATTCCTTAATGATACTACTTGCCTCTATTATTTTACCGTCAGCCAGTTCTATAGTATAAGAGTTGTCTAAGGGAAAAGGAGTGGCATTCAATTGCTTACTAAACTTATCAGATATAAAGCTCCTATTAGCCCCAGTATCAAAGAGTACGTAAGCATAAATGTCATTTAAAAGAAACGTACCTGATACTACGTGGGGATCTTGACGAGCATCACCTGCTCCTAACACAAAAGCTCTCCCCTGAGCTCCTCCACCATTCCTTAACTCCGGGCACTCACTCTTGAAGTGCCCAGTAACTCCACATTCAAAGCAGCCTCTTTGATTTCCGCCATTGACACCCGGGGTTCCAAACTTACAATCTTTGGTCATATGGCCAATATGTTTGCATTTTCCACAAGTTGGGCAGGGACCCTTGTTGTGATGAAAGGTGCATTGGGTGCAGTAAGGCTTGGTACCCGTGTAGCCTTTCCTCAATTCAGATCCTGCTACATAAGGCCTGATGGTCTCGGGCTTCTTAAATTGTGAACCTGTGTTCTTTCCAGACTTGTCTTCCCACTTTCTCTTGTTTTCCCTGGCTTTGGCTTCATTCCTCTGGGACACTTGATCCATCAGATTGTTGGCCATCCTGATGGCATCCTGTATAGTGGATGGGTTGGAGGCAGTGACATTACCTTGAATTTGAGGAGCGAGTCCCCAAATGTAACGTTCGATCTTTTTGTACTCCGGGGTCACCATTTGAGGGCACAGAATGCTCAGTTCATGAAATCGGTTGGTGTACCCCGCTACATCCGTTCCCTTCATCGACAGGTTCCAGAACTCCGATTCCATCTTCTGGAGTTCGTTCCTTGGACAGTACTCGTCTGTCATCATTTGCTTCAACGCGGACCATGTGAGCTGGTAGGCTTCATCAATACTTACAGACTGGACATAGGAATTCCACCATGTGAGGGCGCTATCTTGTAGAGTGTGAGTAGCGAACTTCACCTTATCTCCTTCAGCACATCCGCTGACCCGAAAGACAGATTCTAACTTCTCAAACCACCGTATCAAGCCAACGGCTCCTTCGGTTCCGTTGAAGTACCGGGGTTTGCAACTTAAAAATCCTTTAATTCCACAACCTTTTGCGTGGATTTCAGTTCCTCCCGTGGTGCGGCTAGCACCACCATCTCCATTAGCTGAGCTATTCCTATTTGCCTCATACGTGGCTATAGGGGCAGCCACTCTTTGTGCGACTAGCTCTTCAATGTCAGCAGCGTTCATTGCTCGTTTCGGCGGCATTATCTTAAAATTTTAAAGAAAAAGCATAGTGTAAGAAGTTGAATCTTAAACAGGTAAATTTTCCTTAAAGCACAATACTATAATCATCAAACACAATTTCATAAATAACTTGCAATTTTTCATTAATCATTCGAAATTTTCTTACATTAGGGGCGGGTTATTACCCGAAAATTTTTGTCCTATACTATTACATGATATGTTTCCTACTATTACAAAGATAGATAGAAGTGCACTAAGTGTGGGAGTGATCAGGGGTCTCTCCCTTTTCCATCGCGTTGAGGCGCTGAGTCAGCTCCTCGATCCGAGCTTGGCTTTCGGCTAGTTGCTGCCGAAGCTCATTCAGTCCGTCCTGCTGAATAGCAAGGGCGTGCTGATTGGCCCAATATATGTTGGAGTTTTGTAACTCCTCCCGCTCTAAACGAGCGGTCATCCCTCCGATATCTAGGTTAAGTGACCGAATTTGGTGATCATGTCTGGCCGACCGTGCTACCAAGAGTGGTATGGTCTGATCGGCGGTTTCCTGAGTGAGTGGTGAGATAGATGCGGAGGATGGTCCTCCAATCTCGAAGTGGGGAGGGACTCCTTCCTCCCGCCTCCATTCTTGAAGGGTCTCGGGTATCCAGCCCCATCGCCGGGCGTCTACCCGTCGGTGTGGTGGTGGGGGATTGGGTTGGGGAGTCGGGACAGGAATAGACTCCCTTCTTGGTGGGTTCACCCGCTTTCGGGGTGTGTACAACATTTTGGGGCCGTTAGGGTAAGGCCTATACGGCTTATATGACGGCTCGGTTGGGTGGTATGGAACGCGAGCAGGGACTGTCGGGGGCAATGGATCTTCGTCCTCCATCGGCTCCTCTTCCGTCTCCTCCATTGGATCTTCCGAGGGGTCCTCTTCTTCCGATGTTTCTTCTTCGTGGAAAATCTCAGTGGCCGTGGGGCTCGCAGGAGTGTACTCCTCCTCTGAATCCGATAAGATGATGGTTTCCGGATGGGACATGATTTCTGCTATCAAGGTCCATTCATAGTCTTTTAGTTAGTTACAAAATATTTTCAAAATCAGTAAAACTTAAGTGCAGTTATAGTCTAGGGTACTAATGCAACCTAGTTCACTATAACTATGGCTCTGATACCAATCTATCACACCCTGCTACCCCGGTTGGCAGCGAGGCGTGACGAGTACGGAAGCGTAACCATAATCATAATGAACGACCATTATATGGACGTTTTTAAAATACATCGTTAAAGCTTTAAAGCATAGTACTGTTTACATAGCCTGATATGAGAAATGAAGTTTGCACAATTACAGAGATTTAATTACACAATTAAAATATCCAAAATAATGCAGCTAAATCTCCGTTAAATTGAATATGCATGCGATTCCATGGATGCGGAAGCTTGAAAGTAAAATACGTCCGAGGCATACTTGCCTTAATTTCCTGAAAATACACGCTAAAATACGTCAACAAAAATTGTTGGTGAGCTCATAGGTTTACACGTAAATCTGACTTGTATGGACAATAATAATAGAGGTTGAATTTATAAAATCATAAATTCCTTGTTATGTATTACATATAAACCATCATGCAACCGAAGCTTAATTTAACATAAGTTTGCTCTGTGCAGTATTCCCATACGTAATACCGTTTGTTGAATATATATGCACCCGCTGTTAGCCAATCCGACTAACCCGAGTGGGGGACATGACTCCCAATAGATCTATCCACAATATATTCGCGCTTACAAATAAATGCAATTAACGGTTCATGATATCAGAGCTAATGGAACCCAATGTGTAATACATAATAGAAATGAAAGTATTTCCGTGTCCATATAAAAACGAAGCATGTATTTCATCCCCAAAACATAACAGTGTGAAAATAGGGGCTATGAGAACTCACCGGAATTGCGATGGCAAAAATCTAACGTAAAAAGCTTTTAGCGTAAAGTGACGGATGATACACCGAGCGAGATTGAACGGGTCCTAAATGATAATAAGGACTTAATATCTCTAATATATAGTGATATATACATATTTATAGATTTTTATGTCTTAAATCACCCAACATTACAAGTTTATAAATAAAATTTGCTTAAAACGTCAAGTTTATATATATATAATTTTCCAGCTTTTTCGTAGGTTTTTCGGCCTACTTTGAGGCTGTTTTTGACCAAGCTCCAAAATGTTTTAGACTTTGGTTTTCTAGGACATTAAACTACTATATACAAAGGATTTTTAGAATCAAGAATGGCTATTTTTCGAGTTGTTTAGGTTGGTGAAAAAGCTCGTTAAAAACGCTATGTTGGCCATTTTTGAGCTGTCAAACTTTCGGTTTCCCAAACAATTTCTGAAGGTTAAGACATATATCTAACTTTTGAGACAAGAATCAACTCATTTCGTTAAGTTATGAATTAGTTATGATTTTTCAAAGTCGATATAAATTTTCTGCCGAAATTCCGTAGTTTATAAACTTGAAACAACTTGTGATTCTTGTTGTTTATTCAAAGACTACTTGTATAAAAGTCATAATAGTTATAAAAACACATATATATCACATGTTTTCATAATATTATCACTTTTATAATGTGTTCATATATTCATAAACACATTTAAAGAAACAACTTAAAAATGAGGCCTTGGCCGGTTTTGAAGAGAGGGAATGAGAGAGTGATTTTTCTTTGCAAGGTGTGAGAAATGAGGTGAAGTTGGGGTCTTATTTATAGAGGTGAAAAAGGTGGTGAAATGATGAAAATAGTGAAAAATCTTGGATGAAAGGAAAGAGGAGGATTTGATGTAGAAATGTTGAGTAAAAAAATACATTCTTTTGGTCCTTTTGTCCTTACCTATGGCCGGCCTCTAAGAGGTATTTTTGATGTATTTTTACTTTTTTTTTGTATAAAAGTATTTAGAAATGTATTCTTGTATTTTCCTTTTTTTGTAAATTCATAAATACTTTTGGATGCATTGTTTTAATGAATTGTTTTAGTCTTGCATAATTAAGGTTAAGTAATTGTATTAGTGTATGATTAGTGTCACTAATCATAATTTAATTATGTACTTAGTTGAATTAATCCTTCATATCGTAAATTGATCGAATTAATTGATTTCCCGATTCATCGCACCGATGAATTTGATTCTAATTGAGTTGAATTTTCTAATAAACCTTGTTAATCACTTGATTAATTTCTAATGACCACTGATTAGGCTATAATTGACTATTAAATACATATTAGGTCATTGTTGCTAACCTGGTTTAGTGCCGGATGTTACAGTACTCAGATGACAGACGGGATGAAAGACGCGATGACTATCGAAGGGATGAATACCGTAGGGATGATAGGGATGATCACAGATATGACGATAGACGCGACTATCGAGATGATCGCCATTATGAAAGGCGAGATGATAGGCGTGATGAACGCAGGGACGAAAGGCGGAACGATCGAAGGGATGATCGTAGGGATGACCGCCGGGATGATAGGAGAGAGCCCGAACGAAGGGACAGGAGGCGTGATGACAGCAGAGAGCATCGCCGGGCCGATAAGAGGCCGGCGGAAAGAAGAGAGAAAAGGCCGAGAGCAGATGAGCCGAAGGCTGCGGATGAACTTCTCTGCTACAAGTGTGGCAAACCAGGCCACTTTGCTAGGGAATGTAAGAATAATTTCGACAGAGACGTCACATACTACGAGAGAAAGCTTGAGGCCGCCAAGAAGAGAACGAATGCGTTAGCCCTCGTCGCCCAGGAGGACTACTGGGATGCTGAAGATTCTGAAGATGAGGATGACAAGGGCAAGAATTGTTACATGGTTGATCGTATGGGGTTGGAGACCTGTGCTGTTTTCACTGCTGACAATTCAGATCATGTTGCTGAGGGGGAGACACTGAAAAATCCACCAGCATGTCTGATGGATACAACCAACGATCCCGAATGCTCCACATCCGGTTCTGAGTCTAATGAGGTATATTCCTGTTACATTCCTGCACATGTAAATAAATTATTTGTAGATAATGAATGTACACTGCACACACATATACTTGATCTACAAGCTAGATTAAATGCTGAAACTGCAAGGTGTGTACAGGCTGAACATCAAGCTCAAACTCTGAAAGAATCATCTGAATTATATCATTCAAAGTGGTTAAATAATCATAATGTTATAAAACAGATGTTAATAGAAAAAGTAGATGTTCAGGATAGGAATATATACCTTGAATCTTGCATGGAAACGCTATCAAAAGAAAAACTCTCTTTAAAAGAAGAAATTTCTGTTCTTACAAAACAATTAGATGTGGTAAATATGGAAAATATAGACAGTTTAGAAAAATACAAAATGATTGAAGAAGAAAGGATAAGTTTGTACTCAAGAATAAAGACCCTTGACGATGCATTTTTGAAAAGGGGTCAAACAGAACAAACTATCCATTTAAATCAGCCCAAAGAAACTAGGTTTTACCATTCTAAACAAGAAATTGGTTTTAAAAATCCTAAATATTTGGAAAAAGCACAAAATGTTTTACCTGTATTTTATGACATGAACTATATGGGAGCCGGTCTTAAATCTTTCTTTTTTGAGTCATCAAAAGAAGTTTTAAACCAAGAAAATGAGAAACGTGTCGCTCGTAAAGATAAAGAAATTTCTTTTCAATATGAAGAACTTAACGAAAGTTATTCTTCTAGAGTACCCACTTTAGAGGAAGATCTTTTGTCAACTTATTCAGAAGCTGAATTGAAAACTGAAACCGTAAAATCAACTCCTCAACTTTATATTCCTGCAAACGTTCTTCAACAACAAATAACTGTTTTAGAAAAGGAATTGAAGTCGTCTCAAGAGAAAGCACTTGATCTTCAAGATGCTCTTCTTAAGAGAGAAGAAGAATTGGTAAATCAATCTTTTCAACAATCTGTGGAAGTTACTGTCTACAGAGAAAATTTTGAAATGGTTTCACAAAAATTGAAAGATCTTTCAAAAGAACAAACACTTTCTCATTCCATAAAAATTCCATGTGTGTCATCAAATAAAGGTAAGGCTAAAGCTGAATCTTCTTCTGTCATTTTCAAAGGTGAGTGTTCAAAAGTTTTCAAAAATGAGGTTCCTAAAAAGACTCAGATCAAATCCAAGTCTTTTAAGAAACCCACTCACCACCAAAAAGAAAATTCTGTCAAGTCTAAATCTTCCATGCTTACTGACTCTAATCGTTTTGTTCCTACAGATCATATAAGGAGAGTCCCAAAAACCACCATGCAGGATTTTACAAGTTTTTTTGTGAAGAAGGCTATAATGCCAAATGAATTTGTTACTAGAGATAGGATGTCTGTAATCTCTAAAGACAATTTATGTAACAATGTGTGTGACAATGCTTGTAATGTTGTACCGAATTCTGTTGTTCCTTTAAAGTACTCTTTCAGTGATTTATTTAATCTGTGTCCAACTCGATATAGACGACAGGTTCCTGAAATGAATGCTTTCGTGCCATATCCTGTTAAACGTATTCGGAAAAAGAAAACAAAAAGTAATGCATCGTCGGCCACAAACAAAATTGAGATTTGTCCGTTGCCAAGGCCCAAAACCAAAGCAACGGTCAACAAGGTCTCAAAAAGACAAAAACCAAAGGCAATTTCAGCGCCTAAGGTTCCAAAACCCAATAAATCCAATCTCCAATGGATTCCAAAGGGTTGTGCATTCGGACCACACACAAATGCTAATTGGGATTCTAAAACTGTACACGTGCCATATAAATCTGGAAATCCTAACAAAAAGGGATCCATATTGAGATGGGTACCCAAGGTTGTGTGATCTTAATTCAGATGGTTCTTGGTTACTTCTGATCAAGACCCGTGCTTCAAAGAAATGGCTTCTAGTTACCCTAGACTAGGACCCGTTCTTTTGCTTATCGGTTGTGCTTAAACCGACACGTTTGGCTTCTGTGCACACAGCCCAGGACCCGATCTTAACTCATCATGTTTTCTGAACATCTCGGTTCAGAACACGGTTTGATTGTGAATTAAAAATGGATGTGTTTGAATGCATATAGTTTTTCATTATATGAATTTATGTGTTTTTCAGGCTAAATCCATTTGGTATATGGATTCGGGTTGCTCCAAGCATATAATACCAACAATTCTTCCTTCACCTGAACACTCGGGAATCGAACCGGAACCAGTGGTACAGTCATTCGAAACCATTGACCATGAATCCTCATCCATCCCCACATTAACCACAGAGGTTCCATCCCGAGCACCCCTTCCACACGAGATTAAATGGACCCGAAGTCACCCAACAGATCAAATCATTGGTGATGTATCAACAGGAGTCCAAACTCGTAGGGCATCTGCTAATGAATGCCTCTTCGCATGATTCCTGAGTATGATAGAGCCCGCTCGTGTGGATGAAGCCCTGACAGATCCAGATTGGATAGTTGCAATGCAAGAGGAACTCAACCAGTTTGAACAGCTAAGAGTATGGCGGTTAGTTCCCAAACCAAAAGACCGTAAAGTCATCGGAACAAAGTGGATCTTTAAGAACAAACGAGATGAGAACGGCATTGTGATAAGGAATAAAGCAAGACTTGTTGCCAAAGGCTACCGACAACAAAAAAGGATAATTATGACGAGACATTCGCTCCAGTTGCACGGATCGAAGCAATCAGAATCTTCTTGGCGTATGCGGCCCACAAAGACTTCAAAGTGTTCCAAATGGACGTCAAGACTGCCTTTCTAAACGGTGAACTTAACGATGAGGTCTATGTTGAACAACCACAAGGCTTTGTTGATGCACATAAACCCGACCATGTTTATGTGCTAGATAAAGCCCTCTATGGTTTAAAACAAGCACCTCGAGCATGGTATGATAGTCTTTCAAATTTCCTTATTTCTGCCGGTTTCTATAAAGGTGTGGTGGACACAACTCTGTTCACTAAAAGGGAAGGCCCACATATAATGCTAGTACAAATTTATGTCGACGATATTATATTTGGATCTACTGACAGTAATTTTTGTAAGGATTTTTCAGCCCTAATGGAGTCCCGGTTCGAGATGAGTATGATGGGGGAAATGAACATTTTCCTCGGATTACAAGTCAAACAACTTGAGGATGGGATTTTTGTGAACCAGTCGAAATATACTCTTGACATTCTCAAGAAGTATAAGTTAGACTCTTGCACGAGTATAGCAACTCCCATGGCCTCCAACTGTAAGTTAGACACCGATCCTTCTGGGAAAAGTGTCGATAACACGACTTACAGAGGGATGATAGGATCCTTACTATACTTGACTGCCAGTAGGCCGGATATAATGTTTTCAACATGTCTGTGTGCTAGATTTCAGGCCGACCCAACAGAATCACACCTAACTGCGGTAAAACGCATTTTTCGTTATCTTAAGGGTACACCCGAACTTGTTCTATGGTATCCAAAGGGAACCGATTTCGATATTACCGCGTTTTCAAATGCTGATTTTGCAGGTTGTAGAGTTGACAGAAAAAGCACGTCGGGAGGAATTCAGTTTTTAGGAGATAGACCGGTGAGTTGGTCTTCCAAAAAGCAGAATTGTGTTTCCACATGTACAGCTGAGGCTGAGTATGTAGCAGCTGCAAGCTGTTGCTCTCAAGTGCTGTGGATGAGAACACAATTACGCGATTATGGATTTTCACTCACCAATATCCCAATTTACTGTGATTCTTGAAGTGCAATTGCCATCTCTTGCAATCCCGTGCAGCACTCTCGAACAAAACACATAGATATCAGGTATCATTTTATTAAAGATCACGTAGAAAAGGGAACCATTGAGTTGTATTTTGTTGGCACGGAATACCAACTTGCGGATATATTTACTAAAGCTTTAGACGAACCTCGTTTTCAGTTTTTAGTATCCCATATCGGCATGTTGAATCCGCCTTCCAATTAAATATCAGATATTGTCTTAAATAATTCTATTTCAATCTATCATGATTGAAATTCCTTTATTTTAGAAAATATGTGTTATTTAAATTTAAGGATTGTGTCACAAAATTGAAACTCAATATTTCCTTATCTGTGTATATTTTTAATAACTAATGATCCTGACAAATTGCTGTGTGAATTGTTCATCACGGAGTGAGATGCAAACAATATCCAGGTTTGTCTGTGTTCGAAAGGCTAAAACGGGTTGTCGAGTTTAAATCTGAAAAAGAAAAGGAAAAGAACAGGTATTTATTTGAGGGAGAGTATAGTTAGGATTTTAAATTTTATAATTCTGTGTTTCTCTTTATTTCTTTTGTAGTTAAATTCTAAATTTTAGGTTGGTCATATTTTTTAATTTTAAGTTTAATTTAATAGGTCAGAAAATCACAAAAAGAGTTTAACTTTCAAATTTATCAAAAAACCAAAAAATATTTTAGTTTACTTTATTTTATTTTATTTTATTCTATTTCATTTTATCTTAATTAAAAAGATCAAAGAAAATACTAAAAATATTTTATTTTGAAGTCTCATAGAAAAACTCAAAAAGATTTAACAAAATTTGGGCCAAAAGTTTTTTTCTTGATTCAATTTTTGTTAATAGCCCAAACTTATTTTTTCTTGTGTGTGTATGGTGTGTGATGAAACCGGCGGCCCAATTTTCCTGGTTTAGGCGCCGATCCTATGACCCGGATCCGACCCGGCTGCCTTTAAAAGGGTTAGTCAACGGTTAATAACTTCACTGTCAAGATATTTTCATTTCTTCTTCCTTCCTTCGCGTCGACAGCCACCGCCCACGAACCACCATTTCTACCATTTCAAGCTTTTGGACCACCGTTTTCTTTCGTTTTTCTTGTGTTTTTCATCTACGACACTTCCAGGTAAACCATTTCTATCTTTATTTCAGTGTTTAACATCCTATATTATGAGTTTGATTTTCATTTTTTACTTAGTTTTTCTTCTCGGTTTTTCTTAGTTTTAGGTTGTTTAATGTGTTAGTTGTACTTAGTTGTAGTTAGATAAAATGTTCATTATGTGATTGTAGTATAGGATCTTTAATTTCATGCATTTTCGTCAAATTTCACTGTTCACGTTTAAATTTTGCATGAACACATTAACTGCACACATGCATTTCGGATGACCACTGTAGATCCGAATTCGGACCACCACCTGAATTCGGATGCCCCCACTTAGACTAATTTTCACAATTTTCAAAGTTCAATATCCTAATTCGGACCACAGTCCATCCGAACTCGGATGACCACTGTTGATCCGAATTCGGACCATCATTGTAATGCCAAAACATTTCAAAAACTTTGAATTTAGTCTAAGAAAGTTTGCTACTGTTCATCCGAATTCGGATGATATCCGAATTCGGTTCCCATCTGAATTCTGGATACCATCCGAAATCAAGTCCGTTCCATATCATTGCATACTTCAAATTCGGTCCCCATCCGAATTCGGATCAACCTCATGTTCCATCCGAATTCGGACCAGCATTCATTCCATACCATTTACTTCGGACCATCATCCGAATTCGATCCCTATTGTCACCTCATCCGAATTCGGACCCCCCACTCACCATTCATGCATCATCCGGATTTCGGCCTAATCCGAATTTGGTGACACTGTTCATCCGAATTCGGACCATCCGAAATCCAACACTTAGCATTTTTTTTCCAAATTTTTCATTTTTCCATTTTTGCATTTTTATATAAATTCAAAAATCACAAAAATATATTCATCACGGTGCACCATTGATTAGAGTGAGGATTAGTGTTTGAGTGAAAAGGTCTTATCTATCATCGGTCTCTTAACGATTGACTTTGGACTTTATTAGTAGAATTTTATTCTACTAATAAAGATCCGATGCTAAACAGATCAGACAGTTTCTATTTCACACTCATCTAGACTTCACATCAATGCAATATCATCTCAAGTCTTATTATTCTAACTCTGTTGCACTTTGCAGGATGATGGAACCCGCAGTTATTCTCACCGTACCCCATTCCCCCATCCCAAACAACAACACCCAACTCCCAGAAGAGTCCATCCTACCCAACGCCGAGTTTGTCGAGTTCATTCCACATAACTGGCAACTCGATGTTTCCATCCTCACTAAAGAACCCCAAACCCTAGCATTCGACATCCTCACTCGCCATCCCATCTACTACGCCTTATCCACTGCCATAGCTGTTCCCCAGATATATCTTCAACAATTCTGGAACAGACTAAAATATGTGTCTGACCCCGAACCTCATTTCACAACAACCATAGACTGTGTTCCAGTCAAAGTCACTATATCTGCCATCCGCCACATCCTTCATCTACCCGCTGAATACTGCCTTCCCACCCACGAATTTTTCGATCCAAACCCATCCGTCACTGAAACCCTAGCTGAGATTCAAACTTTGGGTTATGACGACCCTCTTTCTAAACCATCAGACTTTCGCACAAAGAACCTTCAATCCCACTGGCGGATACTGTTTGATGTGATTAACAAGTGCTTCACCGCCAAGAATTCCGGACATGACTCAGCGTCGGCTCAGGTACTAGCCATGTTCACTGGCTTTGCCTTTGACCGACATGTGGACTATGCTGCTTTCTTATTTGAGGAATTACGAAGAGTCCATGTAGAGAGGAGCACAAAGAAAGGCAGAAAGTATATTCCTCTACAGCGATTTCTGCAACTAATCATACAATATGCAATGGACCATGACGATGATATCCATGAGCGTCCGGAGGCAGACATCTACCCCACCGTGGCGATTCAGAAGTTAACTCTGCCAAAGGGGGCCCCGACAGTGCCAGTAATGAAAATACCTCTGTCTCTACTAATGAGTTCATGGGGCATGGAGCGGGTTAGGGCGTATATTAAGGAGAGTTATCCGGATGAGTCTCAGTCGGAATCGTCTGAGACTAGCCAATCCGAAGGTGAGGCAAGTTTGAGTGAGCATGAGGGAGTTAGGGTGGATGTTCAGCAACCTCTGGATATGGGTGAGGGGGAGACTGTGATTGTAAGGGAGGAAGCAGGAGGTGAGACGGCAGAGACGGCGGATTCAGAAAGAACCGTCTCTGTCGTGAGAGCGAGGGAGGTACAATCTGAGGGTGAACTAAGCGCTATAAGCCAGACTCCTCACCATAAGGCCGTCCGTCCAACGGTCGAACTAACCCCCACCACCCACTTGGTTTCCCCTCAAAGGGAAACCACTTCATTTCACGGGGTTCTACCACATACTCCATCGCCCTCTCATTCGGAGAGTGGCGGTGTTGAAAGAGGTCACATTCCTCCCCAAGTGACCGCTCTTCATTCCATCACGATTCCATCCCCCATAACACTGACACAGCACGATGCCTCCGTGGCATCCCCAAGAGCTGCCTTCGTGGCGGCTCCTCAAACTTCCGGATCTGTGCATCTTATTCAGGAGCCAGAGATGACGGAAGGAAGACCGGAAGTGGCTCCATCAACGCCATCCACTTCCGGCCATCTCCCAATCATATTGGAGATGCTAACGGCAGCTTTACGTGCTGCCGACGTGATTACCCAGGCTGACCTGGACGCCCAAAGGGAAGCCGCCGAGGAACGTCACACCGCCCTACTCTCACTAATCAAGGGTAAGGGTGTCGCTTCCGAAGCTGGCCCCGCACCAGGTTCCCATTCAGTTCAACATCATATCTCGGAGCTGTCGGACAAAATAGATGCACTTAACCGCCTCATTCTGCAAGTCCAGGAACAGGTGAATTCAAGAATGGATCGCCTAGAGTCGGCAGTTATAGACCTCCAGTGCCGCACTCAAGCAGAGGCACCAAAAAGGAAACATGACGATCAGGATGACCCTGATCGTCATGAGGGGGAGAAGAGGCGAAAGGTTCAGTTTGAGGACCCCATGCTGGGTATAGGGGGAGCAGAGACCGCTGAGGGGTCAGAATTTCAGGGGTCATGGGAAAAGAGTCAGGAGGCTCAGGAATACCTCTTAATAGAAGACGAGCCCATGGTCGAGGGTCCAGCTCCACTGGATCCGATGACAGCTATGGTAGAATTCGAGGAACCTCACGAGAAAGTTGAAATCATTTTGTTAGATTTATTATTTCGATCCTAGGAGTTGTTTTGTAATATTTATTTTCATTGTAATTTGTCTTGTATTTATTTCTATGTATTTCATGTTTAAGTTATAGTGTAGGGGCCAAAGTTGCCAAGTCTTGTAACTTAATTAATGGAGCCTATAAAAGGGTCCTAGGGTTTACTTTATGAAAAGACACGGTTGACTAATTTGAAATATCTCAGCCGCCACTGTTCCATCAATTCTCATATTCATATTGTCTTCTTCTTTATCACAACACATTTATTGAGCTTGTTTCTTCATGTGTTTGATGAGAAAATCATTGAGGTGCTGAATATTACGGGATTTGATAATAACAATTGGTATCAGAGCTCAGAGGGGTGGATTTAAACTGATTTCTTTCGGATTCTGCTGGGTTTTGTTCATGTTCTTCGAGTTCTTCCATTTTCAACCGGTTAGATCTTCATTTTCCATGTTTTTTTTGTGTTTCTTGTGTTATAATGGTCCTATAAACATCACATTATCATTATCTACTGATTTTAAACTCATTTACTTCCATATCTTTGTTAAAATCATCAAGAATCGACCATTTTTAAGCTTGAAAATATGGGTTTTTTAAGTGGGTTTTTCACGTGTTCATGCTAGTTTTAAGTGTTTTTTAGGTTGTTTTAAATCACCAAAAGTGTTTAAAATAGTTTATAAATCAATTAGAACTGTTTTTAGGCTTTAAATCTGATAAAAATCGAATTCTGCCCATTCTGCCTTAGAAAAACGTAAAAACCTGCTGTATTTCGGATTACATACTGTAGCATTTCGGACCACCTAGGCACCAAATTCGGACCTCACAATCATCCTAATTCGGACCATACTTAGGTGAATTTCGGACCCCCATAAGCCAATTTCGGACCACAATTCGGTCAAATCCGAACTTCGGACCATCCGAAGTTCAAGAAAGGCTTTCCATTTTTCACTGTTTGGGACTTGTTCTTAAAATTTTCAATTTCGGACCTCACCATTTCGGACCATCCGATTTAGGTCCTTCCACTGTCCCTATTTCGGACCAACCAAATTCGGGCATTTCACTGTTCATCCGAATTCGGTCCATAGGTCCATCCGAACTTAGGTCATCCTAATTTGGTCCCCCCAAGTAGTACTGTTCATCCGAATTAGGACATACTCCGAATTTGACTTTCATCCGAACCATTTCCGTTCGAATTACTCTGCACCCATCCGAAATCAAGCCATCCGAATTCGTATCATCTGGATTCGGTTAACCCATCCGAACCACTATTCATCCGAAATTACCCCATCCGAATTCACACATCCGAATTCGGTTACCCCATCCGAAACACTGTTCACCCGAACTCATCATCCGAATTCAGAATATTCTGTTTTCTGTCCAACCCATCCGTGTTCAGTTTCCACCTCTAAGATCTTCACATTCTCAATCAGCACCTATAATCATAATGTCTCGCGAAGCTCTTGTACTCGGATCTGAGAACAGACCACCATTTCTCTATCCTGATGAGTACGAACAATGGAAAGCCCGGTTTCTGAAATTCGTTGGAATGCAACCTCTCGGGAATCTGATGCTTCAATCAATATCCGAAGGACCCGTCATCTACTATAGAGAGATTGCTGCCAGACCCGAGGCTGACCCCCCTGTTCAAGCCTCAAAAGTTGAAAGAGAGCCGGCAAATGACGCCGAGAGGGATCGCCAGCACGCTGATAAGAGGGCCGAGTATCTGATTTATCAAGCCCTCCCCACTGATATTTTGGTCGGTGTAGACAGTAAAATGTCTGCAAAAGAAATGTGGGACGAGCTGGAAATCCAAATGCTGGGGGCAGATCTTGATGATCGTGCCAAAATTGAGGAGGCGAAGGCAAAGTTTTCAGAATTCCGCGCCAAAGACGGGGAATCTCTGCAATCCACATTCACCAGGTTCTGTGCAGTCCTTAACGAATTAAATAAACTGCACATCAAGAAGGATAGGGATGATATCAACATCTAATTCTTTGCCGCCTTAGACCCCGAATGGCAGCTTGCATGTCGGGCAACGAAAAGAGTCTTGAACATTCCTGAGGTATCCATAAATGTCGTCTTTAAGGAGCTTAAGAAATATCAAGGGGATGTGGATCAACAGAAGCTGATGGCAAATCAGTTGGCCTCTCTACTGCTATCAGCCAACACAGGGTTGAAACCAAATGATTCGCTAGCCTTGATCACCAATACGCAGATTCCGACACCATCTTTTGCTCCTGGTTCTTCATCATCTCAGTACAGGTATGCTTCCCCTCCGCGTGAGGTCTATGATGAGGAGGAAGCTTCGATCCAAGAACAGATAGCCTTGTGGACCAACCGTCTCCAACAGCGACGGTTCTCCAACAAGACCAACAACCAACTCCGTTATGACACTGGTCCACGGAGGTACTCGGATGATAGGAGGGATGACCGCCGCGATGACTATCGCAGAGATGACTACAGAAGGGATGACAGGGATGATCGCTGGTATGATGACAGACGCGACTATCGCAATGATCGCCGTTATGAAAGGCGTGATGAAAGGCGAGATGAAAGGCGAGATGACAGGCGGGACGATCGAAGGGATGATCTTCGGGATGACCGCAGGGACCGGAGGCGTGATGATAGCCGCGAGCACCGCCGGGCCGACAAGAGGCCGGCGGAACGAAGAGAGGAGAACCCAAGAGCAGATGAGCCAAAGGCCACTGATGAACGTCTCTGCTACAAATGTGGTAAACCGGGCCACTTTGCTAGGGAATGCAAGAATAACTTCGAGAGAGACGTTGCTTATTACGAAAGAAAGCTCGAGGCTGCAAAGAAAAAATCGGATGCGTTAGCCCTCGTCGCCCAGGAGGACTACTGGGATGCTGAAGATTCTGAAGACGAGGATGAAAAGGGCAAGAATTGCTATATGGTTGATCGTCAGGGGTTGGAGACTTGTACTGATGTCACTGCTGAAACTTCAGACATTGCTGCTGAGGGGGAGACAATGAAACATCCACCAGCATGTCTGATGGCTACAACCGACGATCCCGAATGCTCCACATCCGGTTCCGAGTCCAGTGAGGTATATTCCTATTACATTCCTGCACATGTAAATAAATTATTTGTAGATAATGAATCTACACTACACACACAAATACTTGATCTACAAGATAGTTTAAAAGCTGAAACTGCAAAGTGTGTACAGGCTGAACATCAAGCTCATATTCTGAAAGAATCATCTGAATTATATCATGCAAAATGGTTAACTAATCATAATGTTATAAAACAGATGTTGATAGAAAAAGTAGATGTTCAGGATAGGAATATATATCTTGAATCTTGCATGGAAACGCTTTCAAAAGAAAAACTCTCTTTAAAAGAAGAAATTTCTGTTCTTACAAAACAATTAGATGTGGTAAATATGGAAAATATAGACAGTTTAGAAAAATACAAAATGATTGAAGAAGAAAGGATAAGTTTGTACGCAAGAATAAAGACCCTTGACGATGCATTTTTGAAAAGGGGTCAAACAGAACAAACTATCCATTTAAATCAGCCCAAAGAAACTAGGTTTTACCATTCTAAACAGGGAATTGGTTTTAAAAATCCTAAATATTTGGAAAAAGCACAAAATGTCTTACCTGTATTTTATGACATGAATTATATGGGAGCCGGTATTAAATCTTTCTTTTTTGAGTCATCAAAAGAAGTTTTAAACCAAGAAAATGAGAAACGTGTTGCGCGTAAAGATAAAGAAATTTCTTTTCATTATGAAGAACTTAACGAGAGTTATTCTTCTAGAGTACCCACTTTAGAGGAAGATCTCTCGTCAACTTATTCAGAAACTGAATTGAACACTGAAACTGAAAAATCAACTCCTCAACTTTATATTCCTGCAAAAGTTCTTCAACAACAAATCATTGTTTTAGAAAAGGAATTGAAGTCGTCTCTAGAGAAAGCACTTGATCTTCAAGATGCTCTTCTTATGAGAGAAGAAGAATTGGTAATTATCAATCTTTTCAACAAACTGTGGAAGTTACTGTCTACAGAGAAAATTTTGAAATAGTTTCACAACAATTAAAAGATCTTTCAAAACAACAAACCCTTTCTCATTCCCTAAAAATTCCATGTATGTCATTAGATAAAGGTAAGGCTACAGCTGAATCTTCTTCTATCTTTGTCAAAGGTGAGTGCTCAAAAGTTTTCAAAAATGAGGTTCCTAAAAAGACTCAGATAAAATCCAAGTCTTTTAAGAAACCTACTCACCACCAAAAAGAAAAGTCTGTCACGTCTAAATCTTCCATGCTTACTGACTCTAATCGTTTTGTTCCTACAGATCATATAAGGAGAGTCCCAAAAACCACCATGCAGGATTTTACAAGTTTTTTTGTGAAGCAGGCTTTAATGCCAAGTGAATTTGTTACTAGAGATAGGATGTCTGTAATCTCTAAAGACAATTTGTGTAACAATGTGTGTGACAATGTTTGTAATGATGTACCGAATTCTACTGTTCCGTTAAAGTACTCTTTCAAGGATTTGTTTAATCTATGTCCAACTAAATATAGACGACAGGTTCCTGAAATGAATGCTTTTGTGCCTTATCCTGTTAAACGTATTCGGAAAAAGAAAACTAAAAATAGTGCATCATCGGCCACAAACAAAGTTGAGATATGTCCGTTGCCAAGGCCCAAAACCAAAGCAACGGTCAAAAAGGTCTCAACAAGACAAAAACCGAAGGCAATTTCAGCGCCTAAGGTTCCAAAACCCAATAAATCCAATTTTCAATGGATTCCAAAGGGTTGTGCGTCTGGACCACACACAAATGCTAGTTGGGTTTCTAAATCTGTACTCGTGCCATATAAATCTGGAAATCCTAACAAAAAGGGATCCATATTGAGGTGGGTACCCAAGGTTGTGTGATCTTAATGCAGATGGTTCTTGGTTACTTCTGATCAAGACCTGTGCTTCAAAGAAATGGCTTCTAGTTACCTTAGACTAGGACCCGTTCTTTTGCTTGTCGGTTGTGCTTAAACCGACACGTTTGGCTTCTGTGCACACAGCCCAGGACCCGGTCTTAACTCATCATGTTTTCTGAACATCTCGGTTCAGAACACGGTTTGATTGTGAATTAAAAATGGATGTGTTTGAATGCATATAGTTGTTCATTATATGAATATATGTGTTTTTCAGGCTAAGTCCATTTAGTATATGGATTCGGGTTGCTCCAAGCATATGACAGGAAGAAGAGAGCTGCTGTCCAACGTTGTTGAACAGTATTGCGGAACTGTGAAATTCGGGAACAACCATCAGGCTCAAATAAAAGGATACGGGGACTTAGTTCTAAATAATCTGGTCATCAAGGACGTTGACTATGTTGAGGGGTTATCTCATAATCTTTTTAGCATAGGACAGCTCTGCGACAAAGGACTAGAAGTAATGTTTAGGGCTAGGAACTGCAGTGTTAAGAACATGGATGGAAAAGAAATCTTGACTGGTTCCCGAAAATCTAACCTTTACACCATTGACGTATCCAAGCTTGTAGTGAAGGATAACATTTGTCTACTATCAAAAGCCTCTACAAAGGACTCTTGGTTGTGGCATCGAAGATTATCCCATTTGAATTTTGATAATATCAACAAGCTGGCTGCGAAGCAATTGGTCAAAGGACTTCCTGAGTTGCGCTACGAAAAGGACCATCTGTGCGGAGCATGTGAGAAAGGAAAAATGAAACGATCATCTCACAAACCAAAGCCCGAACCATCAACAAAAAGAGTTTTGGAGTTACTTCATATGGATTTATGCGGACCAATGAGAACTCAAAGCATAAATGGAAAACGATATGTGTTGGTTATCGTTGATGATTATTCTCGATATACCTGGGTCAGGTTCTTGCGTTCCAAGGACGAGACAGCTCAAGAAATCATTGACTTTATCAAGAGTGTCGAGACCCAACAACAGCTGTCAGTACAATCAATCAGATCAGATAACGGCACGGAGTTCAAGAACTCGGTAGTGGACGATCCAAAGGGATTCAGCATCAATACTCTGCTGCTCGAACACCTCAACAAAATGGGATCGTGGAAAGGCGTAACCGTACGCTAGTAGAAGCCGCTCGCACATGCTCACATACTCAAAGCTACCTCCGTTCTTGTGGGCCGAAGCCGTATCAACAGCATGCTATACACAGAATCGCTCCATCATCCATAAGCGCTTTAACAAAACTCCTTACCAACTCTTTTTGAATAAAGTACCATTTATCAAGTACTTACGTGTCTTTGGTTGCAGGTGCTATGTGCTGAATGACAGAGACAACCTCGGGAAATTTAACGAAAAGGCGGATGAAGCGATCTTCATTGGATACTCATCCAACTCGAAGGCGTATCGCGCATTCAATACCCGAACCAGAACTGTCAATGAAAGTGTGCACGTCACATTTGATGAGTTGGCTGAACTGGCACCCGAAGTTGATCAATCAGGACCACGCATTATTCAAATGCCTGGAGACTCTTCGAATAACCCCATTTCTTTTTCTTCTTCTGATTTGGTTAATTTATTTGATCCTTTTTATGTTGAATTTTTCGGTCCTAACGCTAGTGTGTCTAATGTTGTTAATAATGTAGGTAATCCTTCCAGTTCATCTGCGCCGCAAAGTTTCTCCGCTCCATCTTCATCAACCTATCCTCATCCATCCACATCATCCACCGACACATCTGCAGTTGAATCTACTCCTATAATACCCTCACATATAATACCAACGATTCTTCCTTCACCTGAACACTCGGAAATTGAACCAGAACCTGTGGTACCATCATTTGAAACCATTGACCATGAATCCTCATCCATTCCCATATTAACCACAGAGGTTCCATCCCGAGCACCCCTTCCACACGAGATCAAATGGACCCGCAGTCACCCAACAGAGCAAATCATTGGTGACATAACAACAGGAGTCCAAACTCGTAGGGCAACTGCTAATGAATGTCTCTACGCATCATTCTTGAGTACGATAGAGCCCGCTCGTGTGGATGAAGCACTGACAGATCCGGATTGGATAGTTCCAATGCAAGAGGAACTCAACCAGTTTGAACAGCTAAGAGTATGGCGGTTAGTTCCCAAGCCAAAAGACCGCACAGTCATCGGAACAAAGTGGATCTTTAAGAACAAACGAGATGAAAACGGCATTGTGATAAGGAACAAAGCAAGACTTGTTGCCAAAGGCTACCGACAACAAGAAGGGATAGATTATGACGAGACCTTCGCTCCAGTTGCACGGATCGAAGCAATCAGAATCTTCTTGGCGTACGCGGCACACAAAGACTTCAAAGTGTACCAAATGGATGTCAAGACTGCCTTTCTAAACGGTGAACTTAACGAGGAAGTGTATGTTGAACAACCACAAGGCTTCGTTGATGCACATAAACATGACCATGTTTATGTGCTAGATAAGGCCCTCTATGGTTTAAAACAAGCACCTCGAGCATGGTATGATAGTCTTTCGAATTTCCTTATTTCTGCCGGTTTCTATAAAGGTGTGGTGGACACAACTCTGTTCACTAAAAGGGAAGGCCCACATATAATGCTAGTACAGATTTATGTCGACGATATTATATTTAGATCTACTGACAGTAATTTTTGTAAGGATTTTTCAGCCCTAATGGAGTCTCAGTTTGAGATGAGTATGATGGGGGAAATGAACTTTTTCCTCGGATTACAAGTCAAACAACTTGAGGATGGGATTTTTGTGAACCAGTCGAAATATACTCTTGACATTCTCAAGAAGTATAACTTAGACTCTTGCACGAGTATCGCAACTCCCATGGCGTCCAACTGCAAGTTAGACACCGATCCTTTCGGGAAAAGTGTCGATAATACAACTTACAGATGGATGATAGGATCCTTACTATACTTGACTGCCAGTAGACCGGATATAGTGTTTTCAACATGTCTTTGTGCTAGATTTCAGGCCGACCCAAAAGAATCACACCTAACTGCGGTAAAACGCATTTTTCGTTATCTTAAGGGTACACCCGAACTTGGTCTATGGTATCCAAAGGGAACCGATTTTGATCTTACCGCGTTTTCAGATGCTGATTTTGCAGGTTGTAGAGTGGACAGAAAAAGCACGTCGGGAGGAATACATTTTTTAGGAGATAGACCGGTGAGTTGGTCTTCCAAAAAGCAGAATTGTGTTTCCACATCTACAGCTGAGGCTGAGTATGTAGCAGCTGCAAGCTGTTGCTCTCAAGTGCTGTGGATGAGAACACAATTACGCGATTATGGGTTCTCACTCACCAATATCCCTATTTAATGTGATTCTCGAAGTGCAATTGCCATCTCTTGCAATCCCGTGCAGCACTCTCGAACAAAACACATAGATATCAGGTATCATTTTATTAAAGATCACGTTGAAAAGGGAACCATTGAGTTGTATTTTGTTGGCACGGAATACCAACTAGCGAATATATTTACTAAAGCTTTAGACGAACCTCGTTTTCGGTTTTTAGTATCTCATATCGGCATGTTGAATCCACCTTCCAATTAAATATCAGATTTTGTCTTAAATAATTATATTTCAATCTATCATGATTAAAATTCATTTATTTTAGAAAATAACTGTTATTTAAATTTAAGGATTATGTCACAAAATTGAAACTCATTATTTCCTTATCTGCGCATATTTTTAATAATTAATGATCCTGATAAATTGCTGTGTGAATTGTTCATCATGGAGTGGGATGCAAACAATATCCAGGTTTGTCTGTATTTGTAAGGCTTAAAGAAGGGTTGTCGCGTTTAAAATCTGAAAAGGAAAAGGAAAAAGGACCGGTATTTATTTGAGGGGGAGTAGAGTTAGAATTTTTAAAATTTTATAATTCTGTGTTTCTTTTTGTTTCCTTTATAGTTAAATTTTTTGAATTTTAGGATAGTCTTAATTTTAATTTAATTTTAAGTGTTAATAGGTCAGAAAAATCACAAAAAGATTTTAACTTTCAAATTTATCAAAAAGCCAAAAAGATTTTAGTTTACTTCATTTCATTTTATTCTTAATTTCAAAATTAAAGAAAATTCCAAAAATAAATTTATTTCTCTGTGTTGGAACAAAAATTTATTTTTGTTGATTTTTTCTTAAAAAGCCCAAAACCATTTTCTTGTTGTGTTTGAGTCCAAATCCGGCGGCCCAATTACCATCTGGGGCGCGGATCCTGCTTGACCCGGACCCGACCCGAGCGCCTATATAAGGGCGGGTCAAACGGTCAACAAAGTCTTTACTTCAACTTCAAGTTTTCTTCTTCTTCTTCTTTCTCTCATCGACGAACACCACCGCCCACAATTCTCCATTATTACCGATTTCAAGCTTTTGCACCATCGTTTTCTTCGATTTTTCTTGCATTATTCATCATCTGCATCACCAGGTAACACTTCTTTACATTTATTTCAGTCTTTAACTTAGTATTTTACTTGTTTGATTTTCAAATTTTTTTCTAGTTTTTCAATTCGGTTTTTACTCTTTTTAGGTAGTTTAATGTGTTATTTTTTCTTAGTTGTAGTTAGATAAAATGTTCCTTAGGTTGTTTTAGTTTAGGATATGTAATTTCATGCATTTTCAGTAAGATTCAAACTGTTCACGTTTATATTTTGATCCGAATTCGGACCATCACATCAGGGTCAAAATTTTCAAAACATTGAAAAATTGTCTAAGTATGTTCACCACTATTCATCCGAATTCGGATGATACCCGGATTCGGTCCTCATCCGAATTCCAGGTACCATCCGAAATTGGGACATTTCCACTTCATTGCATGCATTTTCACAAGTCACCATCCGAATTCGGACCATGTTCACACCACATCCGAATTCGGACCACATTCAATCATTTCATGATTACACTTCGGACCATCATCCGAATTCGGTCCCCATTTATCACCTCATCCGAATTCAGTCCCACTCACATCATTCATGCATTATTCCATTTCGGACTGATCCGAATTCGATGACACTGTTCATCCGAATTCGGACCATCCGAAATCAAACACTTAGGATTTAAAAAAGAAAAAATTCATTTTTCATGTTTTCCATTTCTGCCTTTTCATATAAATTAAAAATCACAAAAATAGTTCCATCCAAGTGCATCATTGATTAGAGTTAGGATCAGTGTTTGAGTGAAACGGTCTTATCTAACATTGGTCTTTTAACGATTGACTTTGGACTTTATTAGTGGAATTTTATTCTGCTAATAAAGACCCGATGTTAAACAGATCAGACAATTTTTATTTCACACTCATCTAGACTTCACATCAATGCATTATCATATCAAGTCTTATGATTCTAACTTTGTTGCACTTTGCAGGATAATTGATCCAGCAATCGTTCTTACCATACCCCATCCTCCTATCCCTAATAATAACGCTCAGCTACCCGAGGAAGCCATTCTGCCGAGCGTCGAGTTTGTCGAGTTTATCCCCCATAACTGGCAACTCGACGTCTCTATCCTCCCAAAAGAATCCCAAACCCTTGCTTTTGACATCCTCACCCGCCATCCCATATACTATGCCCTTTCAACTGCCATAGCCGTTCCCCAGATTTACCTCCAACAATTCTGGAACAGGCTCCAATTCATAACCGACCCCGAACCTCACTTCACCTCCACCATTGACTGCGTTCCAGTCAAAATCACAACCGCAGCCATCCGTCACATCCTTCGTCTTCCCATACAAGACTATCTTCCCTCCATTGACTCATTCGATCCAAACCCATCCGTATCAGAAGCCCTCTCTGAAATTCAAACCTTATGGTATGACGGCCCTCTTACCAAACCTTCCGACTTTCGCACCAAAAACCTTCAGTCCCACTGGAGGATCCTCTTCGATGTGCTGAATAAGTGCCTAACAGCCAAGCATTCCGGTCACGACTCAGCGTCGGCCCAGGTATTAGCCATGTTCACCGGCTTTGCCTTCGACCGACACGTGGACTATGCGGCTTTCATTTTTGAAGAATTAAGAAGAGTCCACGTAGAAAGAAGCACCAAGAAAGGTCGCAAGTATGTCCCCTATCAAAGGTTCCTTCAACTCATTATTCAATGCGCAATGGATTAGGACGAAGACATACATGAGCGCCCGGAGGCTGATGTCTACCCCACCGTGGCTATCCAAAAATTGACTTTGCCAAAGGGGGCCCCGACGGTACAGGTGATGAAAATTCCGTTATCTACTCTAACAAGGTCCAGGGGTACAGAGCGGGTAAGGGAAGATATACGAGAGAATTATCCGGATGAGTCTCAGTCTGAATCGACTGAGACTAACCAGTCCGTAGGTGAGCATCAAGAGAGTGAGAATGAGGGAGAAAGGATGGATGTACTACAATCTATGGGTTTTGGTGAGAGGGAGGCTGAGATAGTGAGGGAGGGTGCTGTAGGTGAGACGGCAGAGACGGCGGATTCTGAAAGAACCGTCTCTGTCGTAAGAGCGAGGGATATGCAATCTGAGGGTGAACCAAGCCCAATTAGCCGGACTCCCATTCAAAAGACCGTTAGTCCAGCGGTCGCAACAACCCCAACCATCCACTTGGTTTCCCCTCAAAGGGAAACCACTTCA
Source organism: Centrapalus pauciflorus (assembly GCA_020465985.1). Classification (NCBI taxonomy): domain Eukaryota; kingdom Viridiplantae; phylum Streptophyta; class Magnoliopsida; order Asterales; family Asteraceae; genus Centrapalus; species Centrapalus pauciflorus. Next base: position 115,523 of record JAANYP010000051.1, on the reverse strand, counting down.
TTCCACGGGGATCTTCCACACACTCCATCGCCCTCTCATTCGGAGAGTGGGGGTGTTGAAAGAGGTCACACTCCTCCCCACGTGACCGACCTTCCTTCGCCCACGATTCCATCCCCACATATACACACGGTGCACGATGCCTTTGTGGCATCCCCAAGAGCTGCCTCCGTGGCAGCTCCACAAACTTCCGGATCTGAGCATCCCGTAGTGGAGCCAGAGATGACGGAAGGAAGACCGGGAGTGGCTCAATCAACGCCGTCCACTTCCGGCCATCTCCCCATCAATTTGGAGATGTTAACGGCAGCATTACGTGCTGCCGGAGTTATCACCCGGGCTGACCTGGACGCCCAAAGGGAGGCAGCCGAGGAACGACACACCGCCCTTCTTTCTCTTATAAAGGGTAAGGGTGTCGCCTCCGAAGCCGGCCCCTCACCAGGATCCCATTCAGTCCAACTTCAAATAGCTGAGCTCTCGGACAAGATCGATGCTCTCAATCGCCTAATTCTTCAAGTCCAAGAGCATCTCAATTCAAGGATGGATCGCCTTGAGTCGGCGGTTATAGATCTTCAGTGCCGTACTCAGGCCGAAGCCCCTAAAAGAAAACATGACGACCAGGATGACCCTGATCGTCATGAGGGGGAGAAGCGCAGAAAAGTCCAATTTGAGGAGCCCATGCTGGGTATAGGGGGAGCAGAGACCGCCGAGGGGTCTGAATTTCAGGGGTCGGGGGAAAAGTCTCAGGAGGCTCAGGAGTACATGCTAATAGAAGACGAGCCGATGGTCGAGGGTCCAGCTCCACTGGATCCGATGATAGCCATGGTAGAATTTGAGGAGCCACACGAGAAGGTTGAAATCATATTAGTTTCTGATTCAGATTCTGATACCGAGGACACCCAACCCCTTTTAACTCCTAAGCCTGAGCCTGATTCTCCAACAAAAAAATCCTCGTCCTCTTCTTTCGATTTCCTGAATTCACCACCCAGAGCCCATCAGGAAGACATACTTTCATCCATCCAAGCTCCCCTATCATTAAAAGAATCCCACATTACTATCAGCCCCCCAAGATCCCCAAGCCCTCCACCAGTCCAACAAACCCAACGTTCAGGTCCCTCCCCAACAAAAAGGGTCGATTGCTTCGACGAAACTCCGGAGGGCCCTGGCATATACAGAAAAGAAGATTTGTTTTGGGTAGAACACTATTCCAAAGGCAAGGTTCAAACATTGCCTCAGGAAGAAAAAGACCAAATGCGACAAGAACGGCGGGGGACAATTATAAAGCTTCTTGAAGCCAAAAGATCTAAAATCGAAGAACCCCCCGTTCAGGGCCTCAAAGAGTTCCTTCAAAAGTTTCCCCCTGAGCGGTTTCAGAACCCATACCTAGAAGAAAGATTTAAGATGGTGTTCAGAAAGAAACCTGGAGCATTCAGCAGACGCCTTCTCATGGAACTCACAAACGTTACCAAAGCTGAACAGGCCGAATATTATCAAATGATGCTCAGGGAGAGAAGGTCTAAAGTGTCCAAATCGAAGATAAAAAAACTCGTCTCTATCACCATGTGCAAAAGAGCAAAAGTTTATTATCCCGCCTTTCAAGTAGAAAGAGAAGATGGCACTGCTGATGAGTTCTTCGAGAATGACCTAGACTTCATAAATGTGGACGACGTCGAATTCCTTCACGAGAGATTGAAAAATCGCATTAAAGGACGTATGTCTCGCATGACTGCTTTGGGTGCCTTAGTTCGAAGTATGAATCGCCGATCAATCATTATGTGCCTCAGAGATTTCCAGATGGCGATAGAGAGTGCATTAGTCAAAGTGGGTCTGAAAGCTCCTGAACAAGATGTATTTTTGCTAGACCACTATCCGGCTTACAAAGTTTTGCTTCGAGGACAGCCAGGGGTTATCTTTTTGAATCAGAAAGGACATAAAAGATTCATGCGCTTTGAGGATCTTCCTTGTTACTACGATGGCACTATCAGATTGGTTCGAGCAGTGCTCACTCAGAAAGTTCAAGACTTTGACGCTCAACCAAATCCAGAACTTAGATGCTCGCCACAGGAGATACATGATACACTCAGCGGCATTGAATACCTGAACGAGAGGCTACATATAAGACAAGTAACCAGACGTTTCGACGTCATACTTGGTCTTCGTGAATCTACAGATCATGCCCGAGTTCCAGGACCTCCTAAGTGATCGAAAAGGGGGAGATTGTTAGATTTATTATTTCGATCCTAGGAGTTGTTTTGTAATATTTATTTTCATTGTAATTTGTCTTGTATTTATTTCTATGTATTTCATGTTTAAGTTATAGTGTAGGGGCCAAAGTTGCCAAGTCTTGTAACTTAATTAATGGAGCCTATAAAAGGCTCCTAGGGTTTACTTTATGAAAAGACACGGTTGACTAATTTGAAATATCTCAGCCGCCACTGTTCCATCAATTCTCATATTCATATTGTCTTCTTCTTTATCACAACACATTTATTGAGCTTGTTTCTTCATGTGTTTGATGAGAAAATCATTGAGGTGCTGAATATTACGGGATTTGATAATAACACATTTTGGTCTCTGATTCAGATTCCGAGAACGACGACAACGAACCCTTATTGATTCCTAAGCCTGAACCTGAATCTCCAACGAAAAAATCCTCATCCTCTTCCTTTGACTTCCTGAATTCACCACCACCAGCCCATCAAGAAGAAATCCTTTCATCCATCCAAGCTTCCCAGTCACTAAAAGAATCCCATATTATCCTTAGCCCTCCAAGATCCCCAAGCCCTCCTCCAGTCCACAAAACCCAACTTCCAGGTCCCTCCCAAACCAAAAGGGTCGATTGCTTCGATGAAACTCCGGAAGGCCCTGGCGTTTATAGAAAATATGATTTATTCTGGGTGGACCATTATACAAAAGGAAAGGTTCAAACACTGCCTTAAGAAGAAAAGGAGAAAATACGACAAGAACGGCGGGGAACTATCATAAAGCTTCTTGAAGCTAAAAAGGACGAAATCGAAGAACCCCCCGTTCAAGGCCTTAAAGAATTCCTGCAGAAATTTCCCCCGGAGCGGTTTCAGAATCCATACCTAGAAGAAAGATTCCAGATGGTAATCAGAAAGAAGCCTGGATCCTTCAACAGACGCCTACTTATGGAACTTACAAATGTCTCCAAAGCTGAACAGGCCGAATACTACCAACTGATGCTCCGGGAAAGAAGGTCAAAGGTGTCAAAATCGAAGATTAAGAAACTCAAAACAATCACCATGTGCAAAAGAGCCAGAGTCTTCTATCCCTCCTACCAAGTAGAAAGAGAATATGGGACGGGAGATGACATCTTCGAATATGACCTAGACATCATAAGTGCGGATGACGTTGAGTTCCTTCACAACAGTTTGAAAAATCGCATCAGAAAACGTCTAACCCACATGACCCCTGTAGGGTCCCTAGTACGAAGCATGAACCGCCGATCGATCATAATGTGCCTAAGAGACTTCCAGATGGCGATCGAGAGTGCTATGGTTAAGGTGGGCCTATGAGCACCGGAACAGGACAGTTTTCTTGTAGCCCACCACCCGGCTTACAGAGTTGTACTTTCTGGAGATCCGGGTGTCATTTTTGTAAACTACAATGGCTACAAAAGGTATATGCGCTTTGAGGATCTTCCTTGCTACTCCGATGGTACACTTCGATTGGTTCGAGCTGCTCTTACAAAGAAAGTACAAGATTATGATGCTCAACCCGATCCTGAACAAAGATGCTCACCAAAGGAGATACATGATACACTCAGCGGCATAGACTTCCTGAACGAACGGCTTCATACGAGACAAGTGACCAGACGCTTTGACGTCATCCTTGGACTCCGAGAATCAACGGACCACGCCAGAGTTCCAGGACCTCCTAAATGATCGAAAAGGGGGAGATTGTTAGATATATTATTTCGATCATAGGGAGTTGTTTTATAATAATTATTGTCTTTGTATTTTGTCTTGTATTTATTTCCATGTAGTTTATTTCTTTGTAATAGTCAAGGGGCCAAAGTTGCCATTGTGTAAAACTTAATTAAAGGAGCCTAGAAATAGGCTCCTAGGGATTCTTTATTGAATACACGGTTGACAATTTGAAAGAACAAAGCAGCCGCCAAGTTTAATATTCTCTCTCAATATTCATATTGTCTTCTTCATCATTTCTCAATTATTGAGCTTGATTCTTCTTGGGATTTGATAAAGAACATTAAAGGTGCTAAAATATTAACGGGAATACATATTACAAACTGTTCGTTCAATTTCTCAAGCTGTTAGTGAATTTTCTCAAGCTGTTAAGTCTTTTATAACCTAAGTTTTATAAAATTACTTGCTTAATTTTAACCTAAGTTTTATTATTCATGGAAATGGAATAGAATTGAATTGATTATATATAACCTAGGTTTATAAAATTACTTGATTAATTTTAACCTAAGTTTTAATTATTCATGGAATGGAATGGAATTTAATTGAATTCATTCTATATAACCTAAGTTTATAAAATTACTTGATTAATTTAACCTAAGTTTTATTATTCATGGAATGGAATGGAATTGAATTGATTGTATATAACCTAAGTTTATAAAATTACTTGATTAATTTTAACCTAAGTTTTATTATTCACATTAATTTAACTGAGAAATTACGCTTTTGCAAATCTCGAACTGTTAGTTCAATTTCACAAGTTGTTAATGCATTTTCTCAAACTGTTAAGTGTTTTATAACCTAAGTTTTATAAAATTACTTGGTTAATTTTAACCTAAGTTTTATTATTCATGGAATAGAATGGAAAAGAATTGATTGTATATAACTAAGTTTTATAAAATAGCTTGATTAATTTTCGCCTAAGATTTATTATTCATGGAATGAAATGGAATTGAATTAATTCTATAAAACCGAAGTTTATAAAATTATTTGATTAATTTAACCTAAGTTTTATTATTCATGGAATGGAATGGAATTGAATTGATTCTTCATAACCTAGGTTTATAAAATTACTTGATTAAGTTTAACCTATCTTTTATTATTCACGGTATGGAATGGAATTGAATTGATTATATATAACCTAACTTTATAAAATTACTTGATGAACTTTAACCTAAGTTTTATTATTCATTGAATGGAATGGAATTGAACTGTTTCTATATAACCTAAGTTTATAAAATTACTTGATTAATTTAACCTAAGTTTTATTATTCGTGGAATGGAATGGAATTTAATTGATTGTATATAACCTAAGTTTTATAAAAATATTTTATTAATTTTAACCTAAGTTTTATTATTCACTTTAGTTTAATTGAGAAATTACGCATTTGCAAATCTCGAACTGTTAGTTTAATTTCTCAAGTTGTTAGTGCATTTTCTCAAGCTGTTAAGTGTTTTATAACCTAAGTTTTTTAAAATTATTTGATTAATTTTAACTTAAGTTTTATTATTCATGGAATGCAATGGAATTGAATTGATTATATAAAACCTAGGTTTATAAAATCACTTGATTAATGTTAACCTAAATTTTATTATTCATGGAATGGAACTGAATTGATTCTATACAACCAAAGTTTATAAATTACTTGATTAATTTAACCTCGGTTTTATTATTCCTGGAATGGAATGGAATTGAATTGATTATATATAACCTAAGTTTACAAACTTACTTCATTAATTTTAACCTAAGTTTTATTATTCATGGAATAGAATGAAATTGAATTGATTCTATATAACCTAAGTTTATAAACTTACTTGATTAATTTTAACCAATGTTTTATTATTCATGGTATGGAAAGGAATTGGATTGATTATATATAACATAAGTTTATGAAATTACATGATGAATTTTAACCTAAGTTTTATTATTCGTGGAATGGAATGGAATGGAATTGAATTGATTTTATATAACCTAAGTTTATAAAAATAACTTGATTAATTTTAACCTAAGTTTTATTATTCAAATGAGTTAGTTTGAGAAATTATGTTTTTCCAAATCTCAAACTGTTCGTTCAATTTCTTAAGCTGTTAGCGCATTTTCTCAAGCTGTTAAGTGTTTTAAAACCTAAGTTTTATAAATATATTCGATTAATTTTCACCTAGTTTTATTTTACATGGAAAGAATGGAATTTAATTGATTATATATAACCTAAGTTTATAAAATTACTTGATTAATTTTAACCTAAGTTTTATTATTCATTGAATGGAATGGAATTGAATTGGTTCTATATAACCTAAGTTTATAAAAGTACTTGAATATTTTTAACCTAAGTTTTATTATTCATGGTATGGAATGAAATTGAATTTATTATATATAACCTAAGTTTATAATATTACTTGATGAATTTTAACCTAAGTTTTATTATTCCTGGAATTGAATTGATTCTATATAACCTAAGTTTATAAAATTTCTTGGTTAATTTTAACCTAAGTTTTATTATTCAAGGAATGGAATGGAAAAGAATTGATTGTATATAACCTAAGTTTTATAAAATTACTTGATTAATTTTAGCCTAAGTTTTATTATTCATGGAATGAAATGGAATTGAATTATTTATATATAACTGAAGTTTATAAAATTACCTCATTAATTTTAACCTAAGTTTTATTATTCATGGAATGGAACGAAATTGAATTGATTCTATATAACCTAGGTTTATAAAATTACTTGATTAATTTTAACCTCTGTTTTATTATTCATGGTATGGAATGGAATTGAATTGATTATGTATAACCTAAGTTTATAAAATAACTTGATGAATTTTAACCTAAGTTTTATATTATTCATTGAATGGAATGGAATTGAATTGGTTCTATATAACCTAAGTTTACAATATTACTTGAATATTTTTAACCTAAGTTTTATTATTCATGGTATGGAATGGAATTGAATTGATTATATATAAACTAAGTTTATAAAATTACTTGATTAATTTTAACCTAAGTTTTATTATTCCTGGAATTGAATTGATTCTATATAACCTAAGTTTATAAAATTTCTTGGTTAATTTTAACCTAAGTTTTATTATTCATGGAATGGAATGGAAAAGAATTGATTGTATATAACCTAAGTTTTATAAAATTACTTGATTAATTTTAGCCTAAGTTTTATTATTAATGGAATGAAATGGAATTGAATTAATTATATATAACTGAAGTTTATAAAATTACTTGATTAATTTTAACCTAATTATTATTATTCATGGAATGGAATGAAATTGAATTGATTCTATATAACCTAGGTTTATAAAATTACTTGATTAATTTTAACCTCTGTTTTATTATTCATGGTATGGAATGGAATTGAATTGATTATATATTACCTAAGTTTATAAAATAACTTGATGAATTTTAACCTAACTTTTATTATTCATTGAATGGAATGGAATTGAATTGGTTCTATATAACATAAGTTTACAAAATTACTTGAATATTTTTAAACTAAGTTTTATTATTCATGGTATGGAATGGAATTGAATTGATTATATATAAACTAAGTGTATAAAAGTACTTGATTAATTTTAACCTAAGTTTTATTATTCACTTTAGTTTAATTGAGAAATTACGCATTTGCAAATCTCGAACTGTTAGTTTAATTTCACAAGCTGTTATTGCATATTCTCAAGCTGTTAAGTGTTTTATAACCTAAGTTTTTTAAAATTATTTGATTAATTTTAACCTAAGTTTTATTATTCATGGAATGGAATGGAATTGAATTGATTATATATAACCTAGGTTTATAAAATTACTTGATTAATTTTAACCTAAGTTTTATTATTCATGGAATGGAATGGAATTGAATTGAATTTATATAACCTAAGTTTATAAAATTACTTGATTAATTTAACCTAAGTTTTATTATTCCTGGAATGGAATGGAATTTAATTGATTATATATAACCTAAGTTTACAAACTTACTTGATTAATTTTAATCTAAGTTTTATTATTCATCGAATAGAATGAAATTTAATTGATTCTATATAACCTAAATTTATATACTTACTTGATTAAATTTAACCAATGTTTTATTATTCATGGTATGGAAAGGAATTGGATTGATTATATATAACCTACGTTTATAAAATTAGTATATGAATTTTAACCTATGTTATATTATTCGTGGAATGGAATGGAATTGAATGGATTCTATATAACCTAAGTTTATAAGAATTACTTGATTAATTTAACCTAAGTTTTATTATTCCTGGAATGGAATGGAATTGAATTGATTATATATAACCTAAGTTTACAAACTTACTTGATTAATTTTAACCTAGTTTTATTATTCATCGAATAGAATGAAATTTAATTGATTCTATATAACCTAAATATATAAACCTACTTGATTAATTTTAACCAATGTTTTATTATTTATGGTATGGAAAGGAATTGGATTGATTATATATAACCTAAGTTTATAAAATTAGTTGATGAATTTTAACCTAAGTTTTATTATTCGTGGAATGGAATGGAATTGAATTGATTCTATATAACCTAAGTTTATAAAAATAATTGATTAATTTTAACCTAAGTTTTATTATTCACTTGAGTTAGTTTGAGAAATTATGTTTTTGCAAATCTCGAACTGTTCGTTTAATTTCTCAAGTTGTTAGTGCATTTTCTCAAGCTGTTAAGTGTTTTATATCCTAAGTTTTATAAATATACTTGAGTAATTTTGACCTAGTTTATTATACATGGAATGGAATGGAATTGAATTGTTTATATATAACCTAAGTTTATAAAATTACTTGATTAATTTTAACCAATGTTTTATTATTCATTGAATGGAATGGAATTGAATTGGTTCTATATAACCTATGTTTATAAAATTACTTGAATATTTTTAACCTAAGTTTTATTATTAATGGTATGGTATGGAATTGAATTGATTATATATAACCTAGGTTTATAAAATTACTTGATTAGTTTTAACCTAAGTTTTAATTATTCATGGAATGGAATGGAATTTAATTGAATTCATTCTATATAACCTAAGTTTATAAAATTACTTGATTAATTTTAACCTAAGTTTTATTATTCACATTAATTTAATTGAGAAATTACGCTTTTGCAAATCTCGACTGTTAGTTCAATTTCACAAGCTGTTAATGCATTTTCTCAAACTGTTAAGTGTTTTATAACCTAAGTTTTATAAAATTACTTGGTTAATTTTAACCTAAGTTTTATTATTAATGGAATGGAATGGAAAAGAACTGATTGTACATAACCTAAGTTTTATAAAATAGCTTGATTAATTTTCGCCTAAGATTTATTATTCATGGAATGAAATGGAATTGAATTAATTCTATATAACCGAAGTTTAGAAAATTACTTGATTAATTTAACCTAAGTTTTATTATTCATGGAATGGAATGGAATTGAATTGATTCTACATAACCTAGGTTTATAAAATTACTTGATTAAGTTTAACCTACGTTTTATTATTCATGGTATGGAATGGAATTGAATTGATTATATATAACCTACGTTTAAAAAATTAGTTGATGAATTTTAACCTAAGTTTTATTATTCGTGGAATGGAATGGAATTGAATTGATTCTATATAACCTAAGTTTATAAAAAATGAATTGATTACTTTTAACCTAAGTTTTATTATTCACTTGAGTTAGTTTGACAAATTATGTTTTTGCAAATCTCGAACTGTTCGTTCAATTTCTCAAGTTGTTAGTGCATTTTCTCAAGCTGTTAAGTGTTTTATATCCTAAGTTTTATAAATATACTTGATTAATTTTAACCTAGTTTATTATACATGGAATGGAATGGAATTGAACTGATTATATATAACCTAAGTTTATAAAATTACTTGATTAATTTTAACCTAAGTTTTATTATTCATTGAATGGAATGGAATTGAATTGGTTCTATATAACCTAAGTTTATAAAATTACTTGAATATTATTAACCTAAGTTTTATTATTCATGGTATGGAATGGAATTGAATTGATTCTATATAACCTAAGTTCATAAAATTTCTTGGTTAATTTTAACCTAAGTTTTATTATTAATGGAATGGAATGGAAAAGAATTGATTGTATATAACCTAAGTTTTATAAAATTAGTTGATTAATTTTAGCCTAAGTTTTATTATTCATGGAATGAAATGGAATTGAATTAATTATATATAACTGAAGTTTGTAAAATTACTTGATTAATTTTAACCTAAGTTTTATTATTCATGGAATGGAATGAAATTGAATTGATTCTATATAACCTAGGTTTATAAAATTACTTGATTAATTTTAACATCTGTTTTATTATTCATGGTATGGAATGGAATTGAATTGATTATATATAACCTAAGTTTATAAAATAACTTGATGAATTTTAACCTAACTTTTATTATTCATTGAATGGAATGGAATTGAATTGGTTCTATATAACCTAAGTTTACAAAATTACTTGAATATTTTTAACCTAAGTTTTATTATTCATGGTATGGAATGGAATTGAATTGATTATATATAAACTAAGTGTATAAAAGTACTTGATTAATTTTAACCTAAGTTTTATTATTCACTTTAGTTTAATTGAGAAATTACGCATTTGCAAATCTCGAACTGTTAGTTTAATTTCACAAGTTGTTATTGCATATTCTCAAGCTATTAAGTGTTTTATAACCTAAGTTTTTTAAAATTATTTGATTAACCTAAGTTTTATTATTCATGGAATGGAATGGAATTGAATTGATTATATATAGGGGAAATTGCGCAAAAAACCTTTAAGTTGGATCATTTTTGCGATTAAAACCCCCAACCATTTTTCATTGCACAAAAAACCTCCAACCGGTTAAAACTTTGTAAATTTGGGTTTTTTTCAAAAAATTTGACTTGCAACCGGTTTAGCCAGTTGCAACTTGATGACGTGTACAATTTTAAATAGATTTTTGCGTAAAAGACCCCCAACTTGTTTAGTTTTTTCAATTAAAACCCCAAATCATTTTTCATTTGATAAAAAACTTCCAACCAACAAAGATAATTAAAATTGAGTCTTTACTGATGGAACATAAATAAATGAAATTCAGAAGCTAAAAATGGAACATAAATAAACGAAATTGAACATAAAGCTGAATCTAAATATGCAACTCATGAACACAAAATGAAGTTGATTCCATCGGCACAATTGAAGTTAAAATTCAAAATTAAACGGCAAAAGTTAGTCGAACATACAAACATAAAATAAACAACACTGAACATAAAAATGGGATGGAGTAATCGGAGTTGCCGGAGGTAGAGAAGAAGAGAAAAGGTATATATTATTGTTGGTTAGAGATGAAAAAAATAGTTAAGGGTTTTAATCGAAAAAGTCACCAACTTCGAGGTTTTTTATGCAAAAATTGAGTTTAAGAATTATACATGTAGTGCCACGTAAGCGCCACGTAAGTCGGGTTTGCCATGTGGACGCCACGTGTGTGCCATGTAAGAATATTAACCTATTATAACCGGTAATGTCCTAATTTCAAAAGATTTTACCGGTTAGAGGTTTTTTGTGCAACAGAAAATGGTTAGGGGTTTTAATCACAAAAATGATCCAACTTTAGGGTTTTTTACGCAATTATCCCTTATATATAACCTAGGTTTATAAAATTACTTGATTAATTTTAACCTAAGTTTTATTATTCATGGAATGGAATGGAATTGAATTGAATTGATTCTATATAACCTAAGTTTATAAAATTACTTGATTAATTTAACCTAAGTTTTATTATTCCTGGAATGGAATGTAATTTAATTGATTATATATAACCTAAGTTTACAAACTTACTTGATTAATTTTAACCTAAGTTTTATTATTTTATCGAATAGAATGAAATTTAATTGATTCTATATAACCTAAATTTATAAACTTACTTGATTAAATTTAACCAATGTTTTATTATTCATGGTATGGAAAGGAATTGGATTGATTATATATAACCTACGTTTATAAAATTAGTTGATGAATTTTAACCTAAGTTTTATTATTCGTGGAATGGAATGGAATTGAATGGATTCTATATAACCTAAGTTTATAAAAATTACTTGATTAATTTAACCTAAGTTTTATTATTCCTGGAATGGAATGGAATTGAATTGATTATATATAACCTAAGTTTACAAACTTACTTGATTAATTTTAACCTAGTTTTATTATTCATCGAATAGAATGAAATTTAATTGATTCTATATAACCTAAATTTATAAACCTACTTGATTAATTTTAACCAATGTTTTATTATTCATGGTATGGAAAGGAATTGGATTGATTATATATAACCTAAGTTTATAAAATTAGTTGATGAATTTTAACCTAAGTTTTATTATTCGTGGAATGGAATGGAATTGAATTGATTCTATATAACCTAAGTTTATAAAAATTAATTGATTAATTTAACCTAAGTTTTATTATTCACTTGAGTTAGTTTGAGAAATTATGTTTTTGCAAATCTCGAACTGTTCGTTCAATTTCTCAAGTTGTTAGTACATTTTCTCAAGCTGTTAAGTGTTTTGTATCCTAAGTTTTATAAATATACTTGATTAATTTTAACGTAGTTTATTATACATGGAATGGAATGGAATTGAACTGATTATATATACCCTAAGTTTATAAAATTACTTGATTAATTTTAACCAATGTTTTATTATTCATTGAATGGAATGGAATTGAATTGGTTCTATATAACCTATGTTTATAAAATTACTTGAATATTTTTAACCTAAGTTTTATTATTCATGGTATGGAATGGAATTGAATTGATTATATATAACATAGGTTTATAAAATTACTTGATTAATTTTAACCTAAGTTTTAATTATTCATGGAATGGAATGGAATTTAATTGAATTCATTCTATATAACCTAAGTTTATAAAATTACTTGATTAATTTTAACCTAAGTTTTATTATTCACATTAATTTAATTGAGAAATTACGCTTTTGCAAATCTCGAACTGTTAGTTCAATTTCACAAGCTGTTAATGCATTTTCTCAAACTGTTAAGTGTTTTATAACCTAAGTTTTATAAAATTACTTGGTTAATTTTAACCTAAGTTTTATTATTCATGGAATGGAAAAGAATTGATTGTACATAACCTAAGTTTTATAAAATAGCTTGATTAATTTTCGCCTAAGATTTATTATTCATGGAATGAAATGGAATTGAATTAATTCTATATAACCGAAGTTTAGAATATTACTTGATTAATTTAACCTAAGTTTTATTATTCATGGAATGGAATGGAATTGAATTGATTCTACATAACCTAGGTTTATAAAATTACTTGATTAAGTTTAACCTATGTTTTATTATTCATGGTATGGAATGGAATGGAATTGATTCTATATAACCTACGTTTGATGAATTTTAACCTAAGTTTTATTATTCGTGGAATGGAATGGAATTGAATTGATTCTATATAACCTAAGTTTATAAAAATAATTGATTAATTTTAACCTAAGTTTTATTATTCACTTGAGTTAGTTTGAGAAATTATGTTTTTGCAAATCTCGAACTGTTCGTTCAATTTCTCAAGTTGTTAGTGCATTTTCTCAAGCTGTTAAGTGTTTTATATCCTAAGTTTCATAAATATACTTGAGTAATTTTAACCTAGTTTATTATACATGGAATGGAATGGAATTGAATTGATTATATATAACCTAAGTTTATAAAATTACTTGATTAATTTTAACCAATGTTTTATTATTCATTGAATGGAATGGAATTGAATTGGTACTATATAACCTATGTTTATAAAATTACTTGAATATTTTTAACCTAAGTTTTATTATTAATGGTATGGTATGGAATTGAATTGATTATATATAACCTAGGTTTATAAAATTACTTGATTAGTTTTAACCTAAGTTTTAATTATTCATGGAATGGAATGGAATTTAATTGAATTCATTCTATATAACCTAAGTTTATAAAATTACTTGATTAATTTTAACCTAAGTTTTATTATTCACATTAATTTAATTGAGAAATTACGCTTTTGCAAATCTCGACTGTTAGTTCAATTTCACAAGCTGTTAATGCATTTTCTCAAACTGTTAAGTGTTTTATAACCTAAGTTTTATAAAATTACTTGGTTAATTTTAACCTAAGTTTTATTATTAATGGAATGGAATGGAAAAGAATTGATTGTACATAACCTAAGTTTTATAAAATAGCTTGATTAATTTTCGCCTAAGATTTATTATTCATGGAATGAAATGGAATTGAATTAATTCTATATAACCGAAGTTTAGAAAATTATATGATTAATTTAACCTAAGTTTTATTATTCATGGAATGGAATGGAATTGAATTGATTCTACATAACCTAGGTTTATAAAATTACTTGATTAAGTTTAACCTATGTTTTATTATTCATGGTATGGAATGGAATTGAATTGATTATATATAACCTATGTTTAAAAAATTAGTTGATGCATTTTAACCTAAGTTTTATTATTCGTGGAATGGAATGGAATTGAATTGATTCTATATAACCTAAGTTTATAAAAAATTAATTGATTACTTTTAACCTAAGTTTTATTATTCACTTGAGTTAGTTTGAGAAATTATGTTTTTGCAAATCTCGAACTGTTCGTTCAATTTCTCAAGTTGTTAGAGCATTTTCTCAAGCTGTTAAGTGTTTTATAACCTAAGTTTTATAAATATACTTGATTAATTTTGACCTTGTTTTATTATACATGGAATGGAATGGAATTGAATTGATTATATATAACATAAGTTTATAAACTTACTTGATTAATTTTAACCTAGTTTTATTATTCATCGAATAGAATGAAATTTAATTGATTCTATATAACCTAAATATATAAACCTAGTTGATTAATTTTAACCAAGGTTTTATTATTCATGGTATGGAAAGGAATTGGATTGATTATATATAACCTAAGTTTATAAAATTAGTTGATGAATTTTAACCTAAGTTTTATTATTCGTGGAATGGAATGGAATTGAATTGATTCTATATAACCTATGTTTATAAAAAATTAATTGATTACCTTTAACCTAAGTTTTATTATTCACTTGAGTTAGTTTGAGAAATTATGCTTTTGCAAATCTCGAACTGTTCGTTCAATTTCTCAAGTTGTTAGTGCATTTTCTCAAGCTGT
Organism: Centrapalus pauciflorus; assembly: GCA_020465985.1. Taxonomy (NCBI): domain Eukaryota; kingdom Viridiplantae; phylum Streptophyta; class Magnoliopsida; order Asterales; family Asteraceae; genus Centrapalus; species Centrapalus pauciflorus. The sequence goes on along the minus strand of JAANYP010000051.1, from coordinate 100,402 downwards.
TAAGTGTTTTATATCCTAAGTTTTATAAATATACTTGAGTAATTTTAACCTAGTTTATTATACATGGAATGGAATGGAATGGAATTGAATTGACTATATATAACCTAAGTTTATAAAATTACTTGATTAATTTTAACCAATGTTTTATTATTCATTGAACGGAATGGAATTGAATTGGTTCTATATAACCTATGTTTATAAAATTACTTAAATATTTTTAACCTAAGTTTTATTATTCATGGTATGGAATGGAATTGAATTGATTATATATAACCTTGGTTTATAAAATTACTTGATTAATTTTAACCTAAGTTTTAATTATTCATGGAATGGAATGGAAATTAATTGAATTCATTCTATATAACCTAAGTTTATAAATTACTTGATTAATTTTAACCTAAGTTTTATTATTCACATTAATTTAATTGAGAAATTACGCTTTTGCAAATCTCGAACTGTTAGTTCAATTTCCCAAGCTGTTAATGCATTTTCTCAAACTGTTAAGTGTTTTATAACCTAAGTTTTATAAAATTACTTTGTTAATTTTAACCTAAGTTTTATTATTCATGGAATGGAATGGAAAAGAATTGATTGTACATAACCTAAGTTTTATAAAATAGCTTGATTAATTTTCGCCTAAGATTTATTATTCATGGAATGAAATGGAATTGAATTAATTCTATATAACCGAAGTTTAGAAAATTACTTGATTAATTTAACCTAAGTTTTATTATTCATGGAATGGAATGGAATTGAATTGATTCTACATAACCTAGGTTTATAAAATTACTTGATTAAGTTTAACCTATGTTTTATTATTCATGGTATGGAATGGAATTGAATTGGTTATATATAACCTATGTTTAAAAAATTAGTTGATGAATTTTAACCTAAGTTTTATTATTCGTGGAATGGAATGGAATTGAATTGATTCTATATAACCTAAGTTTATAAAAATTAATTGATTAATTTAACCTAAGTTTTATTATTCACTTGAGTTAGTTTGAGAAATTATGTTTTTGCAAATCTCGAACTGTTCGTTCAATTTCTCAAGTTGTTAGTACATTTTCTCAAGCTGTTAAGTGTTTTGTATCCTAAGTTTTATAAATATACTTGATTAATTTTAACGTAGTTTATTATACATGGAATGGAATGGAATTGAACTGATTATATATACCCTAAGTTTATAAAATTACTTGATTAATTTTAACCAATGTTTTATTATTCATTGAATGGAATGGAATTGAATTGGTTCTATATAACCTATGTTTATAAAATTACTTGAATATTTTTAACCTAAGTTTTATTATTCATGGTATGGAATGGAATTGAATTGATTATATATAACATAGGTTTATAAAATTACTTGATTAATTTTAACCTAAGTTTTAATTATTCATGGAATGGAATGGAATTTAATTGAATTCATTCTATATAACCTAAGTTTATAAAATTACTTGATTAATTTTAACCTAAGTTTTATTATTCACATTAATTTAATTGAGAAATTACGCTTTTGCAAATCTCGAACTGTTAGTTCAATTTCACAAGCTGTTAATGCATTTTCTCAAACTGTTAAGTGTTTTATAACCTAAGTTTTATAAAATTACTTGGTTAATTTTAACCTAAGTTTTATTATTCATGGAATGGAAAAGAATTGATTGTACATAACCTAAGTTTTATAAAATAGCTTGATTAATTTTCGCCTAAGATTTATTATTCATGGAATGAAATGGAATTGAATTAATTCTATATAACCGAAGTTTAGAATATTACTTGATTAATTTAACCTAAGTTTTATTATTCATGGAATGGAATGGAATTGAATTGATTCTACATAACCTAGGTTTATAAAATTACTTGATTAAGTTTAACCTATGTTTTATTATTCATGGTATGGAATGGAATGGAATTGATTCTATATAACCTACGTTTGATGAATTTTAACCTAAGTTTTATTATTCGTGGAATGGAATGGAATTGAATTGATTCTATATAACCTAAGTTTATAAAAATAATTGATTAATTTTAACCTAAGTTTTATTATTCACTTGAGTTAGTTTGAGAAATTATGTTTTTGCAAATCTCGAACTGTTCGTTCAATTTCTCAAGTTGTTAGTGCATTTTCTCAAGCTGTTAAGTGTTTTATATCCTAAGTTTTATAAATATACTTGAGTAATTTTAACCTAGTTTATTATACATGGAATGGAATGGAATTGAATTGATTATATATAACCTAAGTTTATAAAATTACTTGATTAATTTTAACCAATGTTTTATTATTCATTGAATGGAATGGAATTGAATTGGTACTATATAACCTATGTTTATAAAATTACTTGAATATTTTTAACCTAAGTTTTATTATTAATGGTATGGTATGGAATTGAATTGATTATATATAACCTAGGTTTATAAAATTACTTGATTAGTTTTAACCTAAGTTTTAATTATTCATGGAATGGAATGGAATTTAATTGAATTCATTCTATATAACCTAAGTTTATAAAATTACTTGATTAATTTTAACCTAAGTTTTATTATTCACATTAATTTAATTGAGAAATTACGCTTTTGCAAATCTCGACTGTTAGTTCAATTTCACAAGCTGTTAATGCATTTTCTCAAACTGTTAAGTGTTTTATAACCTAAGTTTTATAAAATTACTTGGTTAATTTTAACCTAAGTTTTATTATTAATGGAATGGAATGGAAAAGAACTGATTGTACATAACCTAAGTTTTATAAAATAGCTTGATTAATTTTCGCCTAAGATTTATTATTCATGGAATGAAATGGAATTGAATTAATTCTATATAACCGAAGTTTAGAAAATTATTTGATTAATTTAACCTAAGTTTTATTATTCATGGAATGGAATGGAATTGAATTGATTCTACATAACCTAGGTTTATAAAATTACTTGATTAAGTTTAACCTATGTTTTATTATTCATGGTATGGAATGGAATTGAATTGATTATATATAACCTACGTTTAAAAAATTAGTTGATGAATTTTAACCTAAGTTTTATTATTCGTGGAATGGAATGGAATTGAATTGATTCTATATAACCTAAGTTTATAAAAAATTAATTGATTACTTTTAACCTAAGTTTTATTATTCACTTGAGTTAGTTTGAGAAATTATGTTTTTGCAAATCTCGAACTGTTCGTTCAATTTCTCAAGTTGTTAGAGCATTTTCTCAAGCTGTTAAGTGTTTTATAACCTAAGTTTTATAAATATACTTGATTAATTTTGACCTTGTTTTATTATACATGGAATGGAATGGAATTGAATTGATTATATATAACATAAGTTTATAAACTTACTTGATTAATTTTAACCTAGTTTTATTATTCATCGAATAGAATGAAATTTAATTGATTCTATATAACCTAAATATATAAACCTACTTGATTAATTTTAACCAATGTTTTATTATTCATGGTATGGAAAGGAATTGGATTGATTATATATAACCTAAGTTTATAAAATTAGTTGATGAATTTTAACCTAAGTTTTATTATTCGTGGAATGGAATGGAATTGAATTGATTCTATATAACCTATGTTTATAAAAAATTAATTGATTACCTTTAACCTAAGTTTTATTATTCACTTGAGTTAGTTTGAGAAATTATGCTTTTGCAAATCTCGAACTGTTCGTTCAATTTCTCAAGTTGTTAGTGCATTTTCTCAAGCTGTTAAGTGTTTTATATCCTAAGTTTTATAAATATACTTGAGTAATTTTAACCTAGTTTATTATACATGGAATGGAATGGAATGGAATTGAATTGATTATATATAACCTAAGTTTATAAAATTACTTGATTAATTTTAACCAATGTTTTATTATTCATTGAACGGAATGGAATTGAATTGGTTCTATATATCCTATGTTTATAAAATTACTTAAATATTTTTAACCTAAGTTTTATTATTCATGGTATGGAATGGAATTGAATTGATTATATATAACCTTGGTTTATAAAATTACTTGATTAATTTTAACCTAAGTTTTAATTATTCATGGAATGGAATGGAAATTAATTGAATTCATTCTATATAACCTAAGTTTATAAATTACTTGATTAATTTTAACCTAAGTTTTATTATTCACATTAATTTAATTGAGAAATTACGCTTTTGCAAATCTCGAACTGTTAGTTCAATTTCCCAAGCTGTTAATGCATTTTCTCAAACTGTTAAGTGTTTTATAACCTAAGTTTTATAAAATTACTTTGTTAATTTTAACCTAAGTTTTATTATTCTTGGAATGGAATGGAAAAGAATTGATTGTACATAACCTAAATTTTATAAAATAGCTTGATTAATTTTCGCCTAAGATTTATTATTCATGGAATGAAATGGAATTGAATTAATTCTATATAACCGAAGTTTAGAAAATTACTTGATTAATTTAACCTAAGTTTTATTATTCATGGAATGGAATGGAATTGAATTGATTCTACATAACCTAGGTTTATAAAATTACTTGATTAAGTTTAACCTATGTTTTATTATTCATGGTATGGAATGGAATTGAATTGGTTATATATAACCTATGTTTAAAAAATTAGTTGATGAATTTTAACCTAAGTTTTATTATTCGTGGAATGGAATGGAATTGAATTGATTCTATATAACCTAAGTTTATAAAAAATTAATTGATTACTTTTAACCTAAGTTTTATTATTCACTTGAGTTAGTTTGAGAAATTATGTTTTTGCAAATCTCGAACTGTTCGTTCAATTTCTCAAGTTGTTAGTGCATTTTCTCAAGTTGTTAAGTGTTTTATAACCTAAGTTTTATAAATATACTTGATTAATTTTGACCTTGTTTTATTATTCATGGAATGGAATGGAATTGAATTGATTATATATAACATAAGTTTATAAACTTACTTGATTAATTTTAACCTAGTTTTATTATTCATCGAATAGAATGAAATTTAATTGATTCTATATAACCTAAATATATAAACCTACTTGATTAATTTTAACCAATGTTTTATTATTCATGGTATGGAAAGGAATTGGATTGATTATATATAACCTAAGTTTATAAAATTAGTTGATGAATTTTAACCTAAGTTTTATTATTCGTGGAATGGAATGGAATTGAATTGATTCTATATAACCTAAGTTTATAAAAAATTAATTGATTACTTTTAACCTAAGTTTTATTATTCACTTGAGTTAGTTTGAGAAATTATGTTTTTGCAAATCTCGAACTGTTCGTTCAATTTCTCAAGTTGTTAGTGCATTTTCTCAAGCTGTTAAGTGTTTTATATCCTAAGTTTTATAAATATACTTGAGTAATTTTAACCTAGTTTATTATACATGGAATGGAATGGAATTGAATTGATTATATATAACCTAAGTGTAGGTCCCGAGAGGTTCCCAAAGTATATAGCTTTAAGCTGTAGAGGGGGGGTGAATACAGCAATTTAAAAACTGCACACTATTTTCTCAATGTTTGTATGTATTATCAACAATTTGTTAATTACAAACAAGCTTGAATGCGGAATAGTTCAAGCTGAGATGACAGATACAACAGTATGTTCACTAGTCTAAGACAAACTCAAACTAGTATACAATGAATACACTCACTAAGAAGCACTCACTGGTTTCTCAAGACTTTAAGGGAACAGCTTATGTAAAACAGCTTAGACACACAGATACTGAATTACACAGCAGACTTGCATGCATGAAAAGCACACTTGCACGTTCACTCTTGGTTTCAGCACTTAGCTTTCTTCACACTTCTTTCTGTCCTTAGAAGCTTCCTTTTATACTAATTCAGAGGATCTAAGAGAAACATCTTCATTGGACGGAATGAAAAAGAGAAGTCTTGTTGAAAAGACAACATAACCTTTTCTGCACTTTTCTGAAAAGCAGACTTGTCTTCACATGTGCAGAACTTTTGTCTTTTTACTTTGTCTACTGTTGCATTGCCTTTAACTAATTTAGGAATGTCAACTTTGTGTCTTTCTTCCTTGTAAAGGCCTATTTTGATATAAGAAAAAGGTCTGTCACCCTTTTTCAAATAACCTTTTGTCTTCATGTTACAGAACAGCTTGGGCAGGCTGAGCAGTTCTGTTTTCCACTTTGTCTTCAACTTTGTAAACTGATCTTGTAGTCAAAAACAATACATGATGACTTGGAAACAAATTCCATAAAGTGTTTAGCCTGTTCACAAAGAACAGGTTCTGTTCACAAAGAACAGAACACTTTAAAAATGCCCAAGCTGCTCAACAGTGTAGAGCAGCGTGGACAGTTTATGTCCAGCCTGTTCAGCAGACAGAGCAGCTTGGACAAACTGTCTTAGTTGCAACACATGCAACATATAGAACAGCTTTAGACTGATATTGCAAATCATTTTCAGGTTTCAATAAGGCATATAACAGGCCTTAAATTCATCCTTCAAATGCATCAACAGGTTTGATTATAAATCTCCCCCTCAGATGTAGAACAGGTTTGACTGAGGCCTTTTTGTGCCTAACAATCTCCCCCTATTTGCAATAACCAGTCTAAGCTGGTCTTATCAAAAATCATTATATATTTTTACAGTACATTTTGCTGAATTGAAATTACAACATTACAGTAAACTAAAAGATCAGTTTATATATACACTGATTCTTGATTACATTAGAACAACACATGTTCTTACAAAAATACAACTAATGTACTGATGTATATTACAACTAATGTAAACTGAAATTACAACAAATGTAAATAAAGTACAACTGATGTACATTGGACTGTTTTAGATGGGAGTAAATAATGGTAAGCCTGTCCAACTGATGGATAGCTTCCATTCTTCACCTACCCAGACGGTAGATGGACTTCATTACAATGGAGAAGGATCCTGAACCATCTTTTCCAGTTCTTCCCTTGTATCCTCAAGTTCCTCAACTTCACTTCTGATGATCATGAACTTGGGATCATTGAGCTCTCCTCTTTCATAGAAGCCTCTGAGCTGATCCCAGATGGCTGCTCTCCATTTGCTAGACTGCCTAAATGAAACTGCAAGTCTGAAGGCGACAAGTTGTCTCAGATCAACTTTGTATAGCTCTGAGGCTCTTTGGAAGCACTTCTTCTGAGTTAGGGGATCTACAAAAAATGCCCCCAGCTCAGGTTCTTCAATAATCTTGCCATCCTCAAACTCTATTCCACTAGGCAGGCTGTGATCAACTCCCTTCATTTCAATGGCATAGTCGCCCTGTTCGATCAGTGTAAGGAGTAGCTCCATCTCTGTGTCCTTCCTTGTCCTCCTGGCCTTTATTTTTGGATATGTCACAAAGACACCTTCACTAACTTCCTTAGAAATCAGGCCAAGATCCTTTACTCTTTCCATCAACTTCTTGACATATGCCCTGATTTCTTTAGCAGTTTCAGACTTTGATTCACTCAGGGCAACTGCCAGCTCAATCCACTCCCTGTATCCCATCTGTGCTACATCAGTGTGGTCATAAGTTTCCAATTCTGGGCCTGTTGCACCCATCCTTGTTATTTTAAGCTTCCACTGACTGCCTTTCCTTGATACAGGGACAACTTTGACAATTGCTTCCTTGGCTAGCCTTCTTTCAGCAACATCATGAAACTTTTTCTTAGCCAAGTTGTCAAAGTGGTATTGAGCTCTTGCATGGGGTACTGTTGATTTGGTCACAGAGACCTGAGTACCTTTCTCTACTTCCTTCTCTTTCTCCCCTGCTGATTGTCTAGCAGCTTCCATTATTTTCTTTTGCACCTCCAAGGTAGACATTTTAATTTTCTTTGCTTCTTGGAGTGCAAAGGATTTAGCAGCTTTAGCAGATTCTTCTTCTTTTCTCAATTCTTCCAGAGCTTGAAGTTGTTCTTCTCTAAACTCAAAGTACTTGTGCATAGGAAGACCCATCTCTTTAGCCCTGGCCTTGTGAAATTGAATTTCTGCCTGTTTCTGCTGTATGGGATCATCAGCTGCCTTTTCTTTTCCTTTAGCTGCTGCTGTAGTGACAGCAGCCTCAGGAATTTCCTCTTCTTCTTCTTCTTCTTCTTCAGTTAGAATTAAGTGCCTCCTTTTACTGCTAGGCCTGTCCTCAGGAATGACTTCCTCCCCCTTAGACTGAGCAGGGTTTGGAGAGACAGCCTGAGTAGGCATAGCAGCTTGAGAGGCACCTTCAGCTGTACCTGTTTCAAAGACATCTGCTGGCTGACCAGTGTGAGTTGCAGACACTGGTATCTCCTTAGGAGAAGAAGTTTTCTCCCCCTTAGACTTAGTCTTCGAGGCAGATGACTTCTCCCCCTTTGAAGGAGATGAAGCAGCGACTTCAACACCTGGTCTGCCTGAAGACACAAAGTCAGCAGGCTTGCCAGCAGGTTTAGTAGAAGGTTTAGGACCAACAAGGCTAGTCACTAAGTAAGCCAAGTTATCCTTCACCTCAGTAAGCTGGAAAAGACAGGTCTGAAGAGAAGTGGAGTGGGAATCAGCAAGGGATGTGAGCTTAACAATGTTTTCCCTGTCAGACGCTGTGAACAGCAGAGTTTGTAGCTGTGCAAGATGAAGTTCTAGAGAATCTTGCACATCAGCAAGATCTGATGACACAGAGTTAGAAAGGGAGCTAATTATAGTTTGTAAGCTAGCCAGAGTGGCTGGAAGGGTAAAGTTGCAAGAAGTGAGAAGTGATGACAGCTGTTGGGAAATAGCTGTCATTGAGGACACAGAGTCCTGCTGAATGGAAAGAATAGAGGAGAGGGAGGTGGACACAGTTTGCAGCTGAGCAGTGAGTGCTAACAGCTGTGGAGAGGAATCAGGTTGTGGAGTGGTAGGGAAAGAGGCCTTGAACGAATCAAAGAACCCCTGAAGCTATGCAGACACAGAGTCTGATATGATGGAGGGTAGAGAGTGCATGGTGTTTTCCAAAGAACCAACTTTTTTGGTCAGCAAAGAAAGCTGATCCTTCAAAGGCAGGTCTTTGGGAGATGGAGGTGTATGGGTAGATTGTTTTGAGTGGGTAGATGGGGAGGAAGATGATGAGGCTGGTGTTTGAGGATGTGATGGAGAGGGAAAAGGGACTTTGGACAGAAGCTCCATAGCCTGGGCAAAAGTAAGATGGCCCAGTTTGGAGGGATCAAAGGGTCATTCAGCAGCGGCTGTAGCTGCATCACCAGGAGAAGGGGATGATGTTTGGGGCCTTTCAGATGCTGCTTGTGTTGCAACACCCTCATGAAGACCAGTGGTGGTTCCCTCTGCAGTGCCATGGTCTAAAGACACCTCATCATTGGGAGATGGGATATGCATTTCAACATCAGCAGTGGTGAAACCTGCTGATGGAATTTGCATGGAGGAAGCAGCTTCACCAGCGGGATGGTGTGATCCCTGAGGTTCATCAGCTTGGGTTGTTGGTCCCTCAGCAGCTGTTTGGTGTAGAACAGCTGTATCATGGGGAGCAGAAGTTTGAGGCTGAGCTGCTGATTGGTCTATATCAGCAGCGTGGGCACCTCGTGCAGACTCAGGGTGTGAGGAGATTTTAGTGGGGGACAGTGTGGACACAGTATGGAGTGGAGAGGACTCCTGTCTTTCAATATCCTCAGCCTGTTGGGAGGCTGGGATAGTTGATGTGGGTATCTCCGTTTGTACAACTGGTTCCTGTTGGGAGGAACCAGAGGGTCTAGGCTGACTCTGGGTAGACTCAGATTGGAGTGAAGCAGGCTCCAAATGAGCTGAACCTGCTCCCAAAATAGGAGAGGCAGCTGGGGGTGCTTCTTTTTCAACTGAACCCTGTTGAGAGGGAACAGAGGAGGTGGTTGGTTTAGCTGATTTCTTTTTGGAGATGGATTTTCTGTGATAGAGAATGGATGGAGTGGGTGATTGTGGAGAGGGGAGAGGATCTGTTTGGACAGGGTGTGAGACTGGGTCAGGAACAGTGGGGCTGATCTGTTCCATAGTCTCTTGTGCCACAGAGGCGCCAGCCACAAAGGCTTCAGGCTCAACAAATGAACCAGGGTGATGAGTCTGCTCCTCCTCAGCCACAGAGGCTAAAGGAACAGACTCAGGCTGAGCTGTTTTGGCCTTTTTTTCACAAGCCCAGCTTCAGTTGCCAGGGTCCTTTTAACAAGCTTGGACCTGGCTTTGGATTTTGATACGGGAGCAGCAACTTCTGGATCCACCCTCACAGCAGAGGGTCCGTCCACCAAACCTAACAGCCTCTTCATTGGTGTGGATAGAGGAGGCTCATTTTGCAGTACAGGAGTATGAAAAATTCTATTCCCTATGACAGGGAATGCAGCAGACTTAAGTAATGGCTGGGAATTGTATAGTTGCTCACCACAAACATGACTGAAAATGAGGCTCTGAAACCTGGGATAACGGACAGCAGCTGGTCTTGGCTCTTGCTGCACCAGGTTTCTCAGGTTTGAAAAGATCCACTTAGCCATGTCAAGAGTAGTCCCATCCACTAGCTGTAGGACTATTGGCACTTCATCTCTACTGAGTTGGTCGAATGAACCAACTTTACTGCTGAAGCTCATCATCACAGAAGCAAACAGAAAGCTGTAAGTAGGAGACAAGTCCTTCATGTACAGTGTTGCTCCAATTTTGGGTTCTGCTACACCACAGAAGCGTAACAAATTTCCCATTTGCTCGTTCTCAGGCTGAGGCAGATCATATGACTCAGCAACAGGCAGATGAAGAACTTCCCTCAGAAGATCAGCAGTTATCTCAATGGTTTGAGTCCCATTAAGAATAGTCCCTTTGATGACTGTGGTGTTGGGGTTGTAAGAACAAGTGTACCAGAATTCATACACCATCTCCTGGTACAGGACACCAGGAGTTGCAGTCATTGCATAGTTCAACGGATGAACTTGCAGAAATTCCACCATCTGATCGTAGCCCTTCCCCACATAGTTTTTGGGGATAGTGAGGTTGGCAACGTAGTTTGTGGGTTTGATGGTCAGCATTGTGGTGACTGATGAATGTTTGACAACATCATCACCAACGAACACTGGAAGAAAGGGATTAGGTCTGTGAGCCATTTGGGAATTTTGGAGGTTGAAGAAGCAAAGGACACTTAGTCGATTTTTAGGGTTCTTGAGGATTTCTGGAAATGATGAAGAAAATGAAACAGTAGTTTGGTATTTATAGGATTTGAATGTGAGTGTGTATGAGAGAGAAGATTTTGGGCGGTTTGATTTAAAAAAAGTCGTTAACGGAAAACGGAACGGTTGTCCATGTCAGACCGTTTGTCAGACCACTTGATTTCTGTTTAATCACTTACACACGTAATCCACATTATCCGCAGTAACTAAGTTAAATAAAACATTAATTAAGTAACTTAATCTTGAAGAAAGGTAATTAAAATTTTTGGTCTAAGCTGTTGGTCAACCCTGTGATGACCAAAGCCATTACAAGCTGTTCAATCTTCAAGCTGTTCATTTTTCAAGCTGTTCCTCCAGCCTGCTCTCCTTTGTAAGAGCAGGTTGTGTTCAATAGGAGAACAGGTTACAAGAGAAAAACTTGTAAGACAGCGTGAAGGAATGGACAGGTTGAGGATTGAACCATCAGAGCAGGCTGGACGAATAAACTGATTTTGTTCAGCCTGTTGTATGCTCAAGCTGTTCAAGTTTTTCAGACAAATGACTAAGTACAGAACATGAATAACCTGTTCTGTCTAAGCTGTTCTGAGAAACTTGAGCAGTGTGAAACATACAGATTTTTAGACCTTTGAGAAACACTTAGTCACTCTTGTTTAACATGCCCAGCTTGCTGACAAGGTAATTAAACCTTGTTTCATCCAGAGGTTTGGTGAAAATGTCTGCAAGCTGTTCATTTGTGGAAATGAAACTTACCTCCACATTACCTTTCTGAATGTGATCCCTGATGAAGTGATGTCTGACTTCAATATGCTTTGTTCTGGAATGAAATACTGGATTGTTGGAGATGGCTATGCACTTGTATTATCACACAGAATAGGAGTTTTCCTATACACAAGGCCATAATCTTCAAGCTGATGCTGCATCCACAGAATCTGTCCACAGCAGCTTCCAGCAGCAATGTACTCAGCTTCAGCAGTAGAAGTGGACACTGAATTCTGCTTCTTGCTACTCCAACTGATCAACTTTCCACCAAGGAGTTGACATCCACCTGTTGTGCTTTTCCTGTCTAGCCTGCAGCCTGCAAAATCAGAATCTGAATAGCCTGTTAGTTCAAGGCTTGAGTCTTTGGGATACCAAAGACCCAAACCTGGTGTACCCTTCAGGTATCTGAAGATTCTTTTAACAGCAGCTAGATGAGATTCTTTTGGATCAGCTTGGAACCTAGCACATAGACAGGTGGCAAACATAATATCAGGTCTACTAGCAGTTAAGTATAGCAAGCTCCCAATCATGCCTCTATAAGCTGTTACTGAAACAGCTTTACCACTGGCATTAGCAGTTAATTTTACATTAGTTGCCATTGGGGTTTTTATTGGAGAACTTTGATCAAATTTGAACTTTTTCAATAGATCTAAAGTGTACTTTCTTTGATTTATAAAAATTCCAGTTGAGGTTTGTTTAACCTGTAATCCTAAAAAGAAAGTCAGTTCCCCCATCATACTCATTTGATACTTGGATTTCATGAGTAATGAAAATTTTTTGCATAACTGCTCATTAGTAGAACCAAATATTATATCATCCACATAAATTTGAACAAGCATAATGTCAGATTTCACTTTCTTTATGAACAGTGTAGTATCCACTTTACCTCTGGAATACCCATTGCTCATAAGGAACTCAGTAAGAGTGTCATACCAGGCTCTAGGGGCTTGTTTGAGACCATAGAGAGCTTTGTCCAACTTATAGACAAAACCTGAATGTTGTTCATTTTCAAAACCTAGAGGCTGCTTGACATAAACTTCTTCCTGCAGCTTCCCATTTAAAAATGCACTCTTCACATCCATTTGAAATACCTTAATACTCTTATGAGCAGCATAGGCTAGATACAAACGAATTGCTTCTAGCCTGGCCACTGGAGCAAATGTTTCATCATAATCAATTCCTTCCTCCTGTCTGTAGCCCTGAGCAACCAGTCTTGCCTTATTTCTAATGACATGACCTTGCTCATCCATCTTATTCCTGAAAACCCATTTTGTGCCGATTATAGTTTTACCTTTAGGAGCAGGGACCAGCTTCCATACATTGTTTCTCTCAAACTGATTGAGCTCTTCTTGCATGGCAGTGATCCAATTTGCATCTTTTAGTGCTTCATCAACCTTCTTTGGCTCCATCAGTGAAACAAAACTAGAGAACATACAAAAGTTCCCTAAGCTGTCCCACCGTGTTTGTATCCCTTTGTTGATGTCACCAATATTTTGATCATTGGGGGCTGACACAGCTGATCCACTTTAGGATCAGTTTTTCAGATGGATGATTCTCCTTGAGTTGGTTAACATCTTCAGCTAGTCCTGTTGAACAGTTCTCAAGATTTTCAGACACACTGTTATCTTGAGCCTGTTCACTTGTTGAACATGTCTGACCACTGTTGAACATATCAGCAGAGGAACTGGGAAAATCAGCATTGATAGGTTCTGGACATGCAGTGGTAATTAAGTCAGTACATTTATTCACACAGGGTGTATTGACATAATCATCATCATGTCCATCATGATTAACAGGTTCCACACTGGGTGTAGTGGAAGCTTTTGAGTCCTCTTCATTGATTGAATGCATCAGATCATCAAAGTTAAGGTCTCCTGAAACTGATTCAGGAACAGCTTTGGTGGAGGCATTCTTAGACTCTTCAAAGGTGACATTGATAGATTCATCTATCACCTTCTTTTGTTGTTGTATACTCTGTAGGCTTTGGAGATAGTAGAGTAGCCAACAAACACACCTTCATCAGCTTTAGGTTCAAATTTCGACAGCTGGTCCCTTTGATTCAGAATGAAACAGGGACATCCAAACACATGGAAGTAACTGACATTTGGCNTAACAGGCCTCATATCTCAGATTCAGGACAGTCCCTGGCCAGATGTTGGGCTTTCTTCCCACAGTTGTAACATTTTCTCTTTTTAGTATTTTTGGAAGAAGATCCTCAGAACACATTCGGAGCTAATTGTTGTTGATTCTTTCAGCAGGTTTTAGCGATTCTTTGTTGATCAACAGCTTGTGTGGAGAGTTCAATACCACAAGCGCTTGGCGACTGTCTCTTCTTTCCCTCGCTCTTTTTTTGGGAGGACGATGTCCAACATACAGGAAGCTTGAAATGTAGGCTTTGAGCTTCCACATGGTTTTGGGAACCTTATTCCCAGTTGTCTCAAGTTTTTTTTTTTGAGCAATGGCGTTGCCTTTGCACCTAAGGGATTGAGATTTATGCTGCTATCAGCAGACTCACTGTGTCTGGTTTTGAAAAACTTATTTTTCATTTAAAACCATTTACCCCTCTGAGTTGAACACTTATTTGGAACTCACAGCCGTATTTGTTGTTTTCAACATGCGACTTCCCCTGTGAAAACAGGCTGCTTACGTTTGAAACGGGTGTCAAGTGTTTAGCATCACAAGGATTAACACACGCTTTTTAACATCAGCTTTGGACTCAGAACTGTTTTGTCAACAGGTTTAGCATCTCAAGCTCAGTTGAACATGTTTTCCTTTATTTTGCGTGTGTGGAGCTAGCAGAGCAACTTAGCAGGCTGCGTGGAGACAAGAACTCCAACATCAGCTTTTTGAGCGGAGTTTACAGCAAGCTGTCAGTAGTTTTGAGGCCTGACAAACCCGTTTGTTTGAGAATTAGTTTTAAACCATTACACAGTTGGAATGAATGTATTTGGGAAGTTCACACCAAAGAGTGATAAATCTTCTTTCAGTTACTTATCTCAACATGGAAGCTGCTGTGTCAAGATCCCCTCCAAGAGAGGCTTGGAGGGTGCAGGAATCCTGTTAGACTTATACATGGTGACTTTTTGTGCAGATTGGCACCAAGAGTCAACTATCTTTTGAAGCTACATGCTTTATATCGGTGTTCTCTCGTTTCTGCAGTACAATAGAATTATGTGTTTTAACCTCATCAAGCGCAGGTGCCACTTATGGAACTGTCCATTTACTGGATTTCGTTTTAAAGATCAACTTTAAGCGTAGAGATTTCCAGATAGTAGAGCATCATGCTTCTCAACAGCAGCTTTGAATCAACAGCATGTTTCAAATTTTAACTTTTTCTTCTTCAGAACTGTAGCCATAAAATTTTGTACCTTATACATCATAGTAGGGATTCCAGTTTCTCTAAGCTGGCTGAAGGCTTCAGCTTCAGCCTATCATTTGTTTTGAACTGCTTGTTGATGGGACAATCAGTGTTGGCCATCAGACAATTGAAGTATCTTCTTCAGCATATGATTGAAGCAGATTCCTCGCCAGTCACATGTCTCTCTGTCCATAAGTCCCTTTTGGCGATTGGAAGACACTGAGTTTTTCCAAGTTCCTTAGCTTAAGCCAGGGCCATAAGGCACTGGAACCACTTAGCCAATCATCTTGTTAGTCTTGTTGGTTTGGATGAATGACAACAGCTTTTTGACAACCAGGCAGCAGCTAATGTGACGCAGTTTTTGGCCACATTTGAAGCACTCAGCTTTGGATTTGTCAAATGCCTTCTTTTGCAGCACCTGAGCGTTCCTTGTAGGCATGTTTCTTCCAACCTTTTCGTGTTGAACGTTGACAAGCAGGGCATCATTTGCATCAGAATCTTGTGACAGCAAGATCCTGCAGCATCTTCTTTCGGCTGACACACCTCCTCCTTTTCATCATCATCCTGTGTGATCAGGTTGAATGAAACACAGCATCACGCACCTGATTTTACAGGCGGTCTCACATTAGCCACAAAGGCTGGCACCGCTTTTTGGACATTTCCAAGGCAGTTCTCTTTTGTTGGCAATTGACTGGTCATCATTTCAGTAAGGATCCAACAGATTAACCAGATCCATACTTCTGATAGTACCGAGTTCCTTAGGTTGTGAAAAGTATTCCACCTTCAGTAAAATGTCCAAGAATTTATGTCACCACGGGGTAAGTACTGTCCTTGTGATCCCAAAGTCGTTTGAGACATTCACTAGACAGTTGTAAACCTTGTGTAGGTTTCCATTCGTAGGTCGCCTTTGGTTCAGACAGGAGAGTTCATCATACTGTCTACAAAATTGGTTGATTCCTGTTGTCGCAGTGTGATTGGGGTGTCATCATAGACTGTACACACAAAGTACCACCCCACATCTGCCTTTGCTGTCTGTCATTTTCTCTCAACCTGTTTGAACACATCATCAGGAGAGAAATGACCAGGCAAGTTGGTTCCTTGGCCTTTGCATCCAGAGCCAACCCACCACACCAATCTCGTGTCCTTCATCAGACCATTGAGCTTTCTTTCTCAAAGGTCCTGATTTCAGGAGCAAGCTCCTTCAACCGCTGGAGTTATGGTAGTAACAGAGGTTGGCAATAGGGACCCGCCATCACTATCGCTGGCAGTTGTACATCCAGATTCTCTAAATAGAGCATCATTCTGCACTTCTAACCAGAGAAGGTTTTGATGATTAAAGTTTGGAGGTTTGCCCATAGAACCATTGTCATAGTAAGAAGAATTTACAACACTGTTGTCCATGGAAACTTGGGAGAATGAGAGATCTAGAATGACACAACACTCTAACCTGGCTCTGATACCAGTTGTAGGTCAAGAGAGGTTCCCAAAGTATATAGTTTATAGCTGATAGAGGGGGGGTGAATACGCAATTTAAAAACTACACACTCTTTTCTCAATGTTTGTATGTATTATCAACAATTTGTTATTACAAAAGCTTGAATGCGGAATAGTTCAAGCTGAGAATGACAGATACAACAGTATGCGCACTAGTCTAAGACAAAACCAAACTAGAATACAATGAAACACTCACTAGAAGGGCACTCACTGTGTTTACAAGACTTAAGGGAACATCTTATGTAAAACAGCTTAGACACACAGATGCGGTTTACACAGAAGACTTGCATGCATGAAAAACACACTTGCACGTTCACTCTTGGTTTCAGCACTTAGCTTTCTTCACATCTTTCTGTCCTTAGAAGCTTCCTTTTATACTCATTCAGAGGATCTAAGAGAAACATCTTCATTGGACGGAATGAAAAGGAGAAGTCTTGTTGAAAAGACAACATAACCTTTTCTGCACTTTTCTGAAAAGCAGACTTGTCTTCATATGTGCAGAACTTTTGTCTTTTTACTTTGTCTACTGTTGCATTGCCTTTAACTAATTTATGAATGTCAACTTTGCGTCTTTCTTCCTTGTAAAGGCCTATTTTGATATAAGAAAAAGGTCTGTCACCCTTTTTCAAATAACCTTTTGTCTTCATGTTACAGAACAACTTGGGCAGGGGGGGGGGGGGGGGCTTAGCAGGTTCTGTTTTCCCCACTTTGTCTTCGACTTTGTAAACTGATCTTGTAGTCAAAAACAATACATGATGACTTGGAAACATATTCCATAAAGTGTTTAGCCTGTTCACAAAGAACAGGTTCTGTTCACAAAGAACAGAACACTTTAAAATTGCCCAAGCTGCTCAACAGTGTAGAGCAGCGTAGACAGTTTATGTCCAGCCTGTTCCGCAGACAGAGCAGCTTGGACAAACTGTCTTAGTTGCAACACATGCAACATATAGAACAGCTTTAGACTGATATTGGAAATCATTTTCAGGTTTCAATAAGGCATATAACAGGCCTTAAATTCAACCTTCAAATGCATCAACAGGTTTGATTATAAATCTCCCCCTCAGATGTAGAACAGGTTTGACTGAGGCCTTTTTGTGCCTAACAAAGTGTTTAACAATTAGTGTAAGACCCAAATTTTGAAGAAGTCTTAGCTAAAAGGTCTCAGCTGACAATATAAAATCAATGACAAACTAAAAAAGATTCATTAAAATCAAGTTGTTAGAATATTACAAGGTAGAAATAAAGTTAACAATGGCACATTCTGACTAATCTATTACAACACAACATTAACATAATCTAAAATCACTTTTATTTGTTCTGACTTAGTCACATTCGACTAGAAGTTTATAGTCTGTTGTAACATCCTCGAATTCAATTACGGTGATTTAAGAAATATTTAGACAGGTAATTTATAAATAAGTTAAATTATGAGCAAAGATTATGTATTTGGGGATATTTAAAAACTTAGTTGTTGTTTTAAGAAAATTAAAAAGTTTAAGAACTTTGAAATGATTATTATGAATTATAAAAGTTAGTAATGATAAATTTAAGAATAAATCAGTATTTTATGGAACCGGTTAAGTTGAGGGGTGAAATGTCCAAAATGGGAAAGATGGGAATAAAAAGGCCAAATACCTTTTCATTCTCCAAATGCTCTCTCTCTCTACACTCTCTCTCTAGAAAAACACTCTCTACTTCTCTCTAAGATATCTCGCAAACCGACCAGCCGATTATCGAGATTTATACGTCATCGGAAAGATCTCGAGGAGTACAACAACAATCTACGGTTGGATTTTTGATTTCATACGGATTAAGGTAAGAATCGACTCTTTTAAGATTTTGTGTTTCGGTTTTGAAAAACATAAGTTCGAATCTGTCATTTTTATGCGATTTAAAGCCGATTTTGCTTGAAATCTTGCAAGAATGAGATAGTATATGTGTAATAGAATCAAACCTAGGTATAATACTTGATATATTCATGATTTTAGGCCTTAGAATGAAGGATTTAAGTTATAAGGATGAACAGACTCGAAAATGCCAAGAACAGAGTCGAAATGCAAGAACAAACTCGATTTTTGTACTAAATTCGAGCAGGAATTCGAGTTTACAACAATAGATTCGAATCTAATGCCATAGATTCGAATATGGTTCGAATCTACCCTTAGGAATTCGAATTTAGTCATTAAATTCGAAGGAAATTCGAATTTAACCCCCGAAATTCGAGTTTAATGCCTAAAAATGAGAAATCTACTCTCTAAACTCAAGTATTTTGAATGAAACTCATAAACAACACCTAAAATACAAAGAGTTATTCAAAGGACAAGGTGTGAACTTGAAATGGGTTCAAATTTAGTTGAGGTTCGAATTTGGATATGGATCCGAAATAGGGAAAAATATTGCAAAATTTACGAAACTTGGTTTTATGGATTTAAACGATTTTTGACTTGAAATATTGTTGTAACTAATTTAACAGGTCCCTTGTGGTGTTGTTCAACCCACAGTGGGGTACTTGGCGGATCCGGTTGAAAGCCCGAAGAGAAATAATAATTGGTTAAAGTTTAATTACGCACCCACTGTGAGTACATATGATTTCGCATGTTTATATCTGCTTTATGATTGCTTTTGCTTACTGAGACCTGTTGCTTCATTATTCGTTTGGAATTCTACTAACTTGCGTAAATTTGGATGCACATTCTTATTTGATTCATGTCCGTTCGTTTGTTGTGCATCTATGATGGACCTGCGGGTCGCATCTGTTACTCTGATGTTACTGCTCTATATGACGCTGGAGCTGATCCCTCCAGGTCCGGTAGGCAGTATGTCATCCCCGATGTTATGTCTGTCTCAGTAGTATGTTTTAAAGGCCGAGCTTTGGGCTCGTAGAGCGACGGCTCTTGTGTGGTCGTACTTTGTGTACGTGGAGAGTGCACGACGTGTGTCGTCGGTGCTACTCTTGGGGCATCATAAGGATTTATAAAATGCGTAAATCTGTGTATTCACTAAGCATTCGCTTACCCCTCAGTTGTCTTCATTTTTACAGGAAAGGGTAAATCAGCTGCTGGACCTTCTAGTTAGGTCATTTGGGAAGATTCGGAAGACTCGGCACTATTTCATCGGTAATTTATGTTATGAGACAATGTTGTAATATTCTGGATGATTGTAATAATTGTATGGGTGTGTAGACTTAGACCTGGTACCCTATAGCACTGTAGGGTTTTTGACACTATTGCACTACTTTATTATGTATTTAATGCTTCCGCACTTAATTTAGGTTATCAGATCATTATGTATTGTTATGTTGATGATTAATCCTGGGTGTATTGTAATTGGTGGTTGTTGTGGCAAGGGTGTCACACGAGATGGTATCAGAGCAGTAGTTTGAGATTCAAGTGTCCGTGAGGTCTTGATCTCAAACATTAGGTAATGATATGTAGTGGTTTAAGTAATGATCTGAACTAAGATAGGTTATGATCTAGTAATTATAAGTGATTGACTATCATACGGGACAAATGAGTGGTGTCTTTAAACTGATGACATGTTACTAAACAAGTTATGTGTTATTATTACAGAACAAGTCTGGAGGAGGAATGACACCTGAAGAAACAAGAGAGATGATGCTAGCCATGATGGCTGAGCATAATCGAATGATTCAAGATCAATTTCGGTCTCGAGATGAGGCCAAAGCTAAAAGAAAAGAAGACAAGAGAAAAGAAAAGAGGGAACATGAAAGGAATTATGTTGTGGATAACATAAACCTTAGAAATAAAGCGAAACGAAAAGACAAGGGCAAGGAAAAGATTGATTATGAAACTGTTATTGATGAGAATTACATGAATTATGTAATTAGATCATTCAAGGACTGGCAACCACCCACATTCCCTGGATCTCTGAGAATTGAGGAAGCAGAAATGTGGATTACAATTATGGAACAAATCTTTAGGGAGATGAATTGTAAGGATGAGTATAAGGTATTTTTAGCTAAGGATCAATTGATTGGACAAGCTAAGGAATGGTGGGACCGTTGGGAAAAAGAATTGGGATCCAAGTTGATTGCTTCCTTTAGTTGGGAACAATTCAAGTTGTTGTTTAGTAGGCAATATGGTGAGCCTGATATCGTACCACATGTTAATCATGAAGAAAGAGCTATTGGAAAGATTGTAAAGTCTGGAGAAGATGAACTAAATGGACTATACTTGAGGTCAAGAACAAATAAACGTGATAGAAGTAAGAGATGTTGCCATTGTAATCAATTTGGACATAAGGCTAACAAATGTCCAATGAAGGTTGATGCTTGTTATAATTGTGGAAAAGTGGGCCATTTTAGCAGAAATTGCAAATTTCGACCAAAGAATTAGCATGTAATACATGATGAAACTATGAATGAAAGGTTTGACAAAGGGATGAGATCGTGGTTATAATTTTTGGACGTTAATCCATAGAGTTAGAGGTGTACCTTAAAGACTCCATATGCAATATTTTATCGAAGTTCTATGATGCTGAAGTTAACATGAAATCGAATTATATAAGTTTTATTACTAATATAAATATAATCCTGTTTGTGAATGAGAATATTCGAGTATATAAATAGGCAGTAGATGAATAGCCAAGATGGACTTGGAAGCTTTGAATTGGAAAAGATGTCATAGACTTCTTGGAAATTTATGAATGAGTTTAGAAGTTGTAATGAAGTTTAAGTTTGACCATGATGGGTTAAAAGAATTGGAACTAATAGTATTAGTATCATATGTAATATGTTTGAGGGAATGATAACAACTTGTAGTGTTTATCATAAAACAAATAACATCAACTTGTATTAAAAGGAAACAGTAAGGTACATTGTATTGAATATTGTAAGCTTACAAAGGTTGTGGTTGAGAACGTATGACACGAACTGTTCATGAGAATTTGATGTAGTTGAAATCAAAGAGACTGATTCAATGTTGGTATATATATGAATATTATATGAGGAAAACAAATCTAGAAATTATAAGAGAAAAGCATACGAGGGTATGATAATACATGGAAAATACATGATAATTTTAAAAGAGAAATTGAAATATGTAATGCAAAGTGTAAAGTAAGAAATGAATGTGAAGTATAATCGATTGGAAGGGTGGATATAATACTTAATGAAATGAAGATTTGATCAAACATAAAAAGTTTAAAGAGACTTTGGATACTAACGACTTATGCTTGTAAAGCAAAGAAAAGTCTAGTACTACGATTCAGAATCTAAGAAAGATTCGGAGGTAGACATGAGTTCTGTTTGATTCTGGTGCCGACCAATTATTTGTATCTACTGTTTTTGCTCAACAAGTGTTGATGCCTTGGTCTAAGTTGTCTGTTGTGATTGATGTTGAAATTGTTAAGTAACACATTAGTTAACGTAGATCACGTGTATCATGATTGTACTCTAGTGATTGAAGAGGTAGTCTTCAATCCTGACTTGATTCCAGTAGAGATCGGTGATTTGATATGAAAATTGGAATGAATTGGTTGTGTATATGTAATGAGACGCATGTAGTTTGCAATAAAGGAATAATAAAGATAATTACGCCGGAGGGGCGAGAGAATTGTATATATGAGTATTGGAGAAGTGGGGATCAATGTCTAATGATGATTGTTAGGTCCCGAAAGCTGATTGCTTAGGGTTGTGAGTTTTGTTTGGTATAGGTTATTGATACCAAGACTGAAAAGAAAACTGTGGCCGATGCGCCTGTTGTCCCAAATGTTTCCATATGTGTTTCTGGAAGACTTGTCTGATGTGTCACTTGAAAGACAAGTGAAATTTTGTGTTGACTTGATCCCTGGAGTTTCTCCAATAGCTTGTTGTTCGTATCGGTATGCATCTACTGAAAGGTAAGATATGATGAAGCAACTTCAGAAGTTGTCAGATAGGGGCTTTGTAGATTGAGTTCTCTGCCGTGTGGAGCCCGATAGTGTTTATGAAACAAAAGATGTCACAATGAGAATGTGCATAGATTCACATGATTTGAACAAATTGACTATAAGTATCCGCTGCCGGGAATTGATGATTATTTCGATTAGCTGCATGAGAGCTAATTATTTTTCTAAGATTGATCTACGAATGGGATATGATTAGTTGAGGTCCGAAGAAGGAATGTACTGAAAATGGCTTTCAGGGATAATTATGAGCACTACGAGTAATTAGTTATGGACATTATGAATATGGATTTGTATATCAATGTTGGAGGAATCGGTAATTGTAATTATCGATGATATTTTGGTGTAAGTCTAAAGCTGAATATGTCAAATCGTGAATTTTGATTACAATAGGTTATATTTTGTAGTATGTGATTTCTGGAGTTGAGATCTCGGAGGATTCCGCTAAAAGTGGAGGGATTGAGAATTTGGAAGCTGTTTTCGCGGTATTACAGATTTAAGAAATTTTCTACGATTAATAAATTGTAGACATGCTGATTTAAATTGGTATGTATATACTAACTTGAGAAAGTTATTATTGGAAAAACTTGCACAGATTTGCGTGAGTAAGATTATTATTTTTATGGTACTCTAGAATCGATTATGTTTGATTAGAAGAGTCGTTTCATTTTCAACTATTGGTTTGCTTTACAAGTGGGATTAGGAACACATATAGCTATGAGTATAGCTTACTAACCCCGACAGATGGTCAAAATGAATGGACTATTTTCACATTGGAATATATAATGAGATCATACATTCTGGATTTAAGTACCAACAGAAAAGATCAATTGTTTTGATAGAATTTTCGTATAACACTAGTTATCATGTTAAAAATCAAGAAAACACTGTTTACAGTTTTGTACGTGAGGAAATGTAGAACGCCTACGTGTTGGAATGAAATTGAAAGGACTCTGATTGCTGAGTCTGTGATATGAAAGAAGAATTATAATGATGAAACACCTAAACCAATCAGTTTTGAGGGAAACAATGTAGTATATTTGTTAGTATCACCGATGAGGTGTACTACTTGTTTTGAAAAAGGGATAAAATTAGCACTGAGGTGAGTTGGTTCATTTAGAATAACAGAAAAGTTAGGAATCTGTTATCTCATTTGGAATTATCTAAGGAAATATCGAAATAACACTTGGTGTTTCACGTGGAAAGCTTTATGAAATCTTCACAACTAGTAATGAAGATTAGGCTGATTATACCGAATTCGAAATCAATAAAGATTAATATATGTTGAAAGTCCAGAATATATTATGGATATGAAAGTAAGGAAGTTAAGGAACAAAGAGATTAAAATAGTATTGATACGTTGGAAGCATCACAAAGGAGTAAACCATACTTGGGAGACAAAAGTCGATACGTTGAAAAAGTATAAGTATGTATTCGAATCCAAATAAACTTCGAGGACGAAGTTTGAGCGTGGTGGAGCCCATGTTGTAACATCCTACGAATTCAATTACGGTGATTTAAGAAATATTTAGACAGGTAATTTATAAATAAGTTGAATTATGAGCAAAGATTATGTATTTGGGGATATTTAAAAACTTAGTTGTTGTTTTAAGAAAATTAAAAAGTTTAAGAACTTTGAAATGATTATTATGAATTATAAAAGTTAGTAATGATAAATTTAAGAATAAATCAGTATTTTATGGAACCGGTTAAGTTGAGGGGTGAAATGTCCATAATGGGAAAGATGGGAATAAAAAGGCCAAATACCTTTTCATTCTCCAAATGCTCTCTCTCTCTCTACACTCTCTCTCTAGAAAAACACTCTCTACTTCTCTCTAAGATATCTCGCAAACCGACCGGCCGATTATCGAGATTTATACGTCATCGGAAAGATCTCGAGGAGTACAACAACAATCTACGGTTGGATTTTTGATTTCATACGGATTAAGGTAAGAATCAACTCTTTTAAGATTTTGTGTTTCGGTTTTGAAAAACATAAGTTCGAATCTGTCATTTTTATGCGATTTAAAGCCGATTTTGCTTGAAATCTTGCAAGAATGAGATAGTATATGTGTAATAGAATCAAACCTAGGTATAATACTTGATATATTCATGATTTTAGGCCTTAGAATGAAGGATTTAAGTTATAAGGATGAACAGACTCGAAAATGCCAAGAACAGAGTCGAAATGCAAGAACAAACTCGATTTTTGTACTAAATTCGAGCAGGAATTCGAGTTTACAACAATAGATTCGAATCTAATGCCATAGATTCGAATATGGTTCGAATCTACCCTTAGGAATTCGAATTTAGTCATTAAATTCGAAGGAAATTCGAATTTAACCCCCGAAATTCGAGTTTAATGCCTAAAAATGAGAAATCTACTCTCTAAACTCAAGTATTTTGAATGAAACTCATAAACAACACCTAAAATACCAAGAGTTATTCAAAGGACAAGGTGTGAACTTGAAATGGGTTCAAATTTAGTTGAGGTTCGAATTTGGATATGGATCCGAAATGGGGAAAAATATTACAAAATTTACGAAACTTGGTTTTATGGATTTAAACGATTTTTGACTTGAAATATTGTTGTAACTAATTTAACAGGTCCCTTGTGGTGTTGTTCAACCCACAGTGGGGTACTTGGCGGATCCGGTTGAAAGCCCGAAGAGAAATAATAATTGGTTAAAGTTTAATTACGCACCCACTGTGAGTACATATGATTTCGCATGTTTATATCTGCTTTATGATTGCTTTTGCTTACTGAGACCTGTTGCTTCATTATTCGTTTGGAATTCTACTAACTTGCGTAAATTTGGATGCACATTCTTATTTGATGCATGTCCGTTCGTTTGTTGTGCATCTATGATGGACCTGCGGGTCGCATCTATTACTCTGATGTTACTGCTCTATATGACGCTGGAGCTGATCCCTCCAGGTCCGGTAGGCAGTATGTCATCCCCGATGTTATGTCTGTCTCAGTAGTGTATTTTAAAGGACGAGCCTTGGGTCTCGTAGAGCGACGACTCTTGTGTGGTCGTACTTTGTGTACGTGGAGAGTGCACGACGTGTGTCGTCGGTGCTACTCTTGGGGCATCATAAGGATTTATAAAATGCGTAAATCTGTGTATTCACTAAGCATTCGCTTACCCCTCAGTTGTCTTCATTTTTACAGGAAAGGGTAAATCAGCTGCTGGACCTTCTAGTTAGGTCATTTGGGAAGATTCGGAAGACTCGGCACTATTTCATCGGTAATTTATGTTATGAGACAATGTTGTAATATTCTGGATGATTGTAATAATTGTATGGGTGTGTAGACTTAGACCTGGTACCCTATAGCACTGTAGGGTTTTTGACACTATTGCACTACTTTATTATGTATTTAATGCTTCCGCACTTAATTTAGGTTATCAGATCATTATGTATTGTTATGTTGATGATTAATCCTGGGTGTATTGTAATTGGTGGTTGTTGTGGCAAGGGTGTCACATCTGTGCAGACTGTAGACTCAATGTGTCCTAAAAATGAAGTGTTTAACAATTAGTGTAAGACCCAACTTTCGAAGAAGTCTGAGCTAAAAGGTCTCAGCTGACAGTATAAAATCAATGACAAACTAAAAAAGATTCATTAAAATCAAGTTGTTAGAATATTACAATGTAGAAATAAAGTTAACAAGGGCACATTCTGACTAATCTATTACAACACAACATTAACATAATCTAAAATCAGCATCCCGAGTCTTTATATCTCCATGTAAATACCACCAAATTTTGGATGTTGTTCTATTCACTTCATGCTTCAATGATAATTGAACCTAACGCGTAGCTTCAACTGGTACTTTTTCTTTACCTGAAACAAGATAATACAACATCCGTAAGCTTATTTGATTAATGAGTTCATAGATATTTATAACTAAACAAGCATTCATTTGCACAGCGTGCTGCATTCTCAATATAGTTCAGTATTCATAGGGCTCAGTCATCAATAATCTCACGATGCGCAATTAGTTCATAACAATTTTCAACTGTTGCCACTATTGATACTACAATGAATAGACTGAATTTGGGAGGATGATAACACCACACCATGCATAAAGGTGGGTATTAACCACATATACTAGGCTAGCTACTAGTGTTGAATGTCAGTATCATCGGAGATGTTCACGTTCTTGCAATTTCATGTGCTTTCATCAAGTAAATAGCACTATAACTTAGACTAATGTCCAACCACTGAACAATAGTGTTGGTGCTAACTGAAATACGAGATAATACTGAGAAAATATCAGAAGAACGTGTTTATGTGCCAATACTTTAAGATAATCATTATATCTCGTCATCCAACTAATATCCGTTATTCATATGTATAAAGGATGCCAAATGAAATGCTACGTTTGCAACATAAGTCTCAAATTACATAATATGCAGTATAAAGTATAATCTACAACTCACAATTTATGTATATTAAGCTTCTTTGCTTTGTTTAACTTTATTAACTCAATTTGTGCTCTGGCTCTTACTTTGGTGTTCATAAACTACAGTAGATTAGAACCACTTCCTGACTTATATCAGGAACAGATTCACTTTGAAACTTGCTCTTGCCTTTGCTTTAACTTCTTTAACTCAAGGTTCGATGCCTTTAGTCTTTGTGTGATTGTCCTGTTCATTTTATGATGAACATAAGCTTCTGATTCATGGTTATATTCAATTCTGTGTTTACGTTGTTAATGTTATTGTTTTTGTAGCTTAAACATATGTATTTGATTTTATTTATGTTAATTTAGTATGCTACCGTGTTAATGATTAATGACTAAGAGACTTGAAGTCTTTGGTAATTTTTAACCTTCATGTTGACAGAGAGTCTTATAAGTCTCTTTGTCCAAAGACTTAGCCAAATTCATTAGTTGATAGAGAGTCTATAAGTCTCTTTATCAAACACTTAAAATATTTGATGAAAACTATAGAGATACTATAAGACTCTAGGTCCAAAGCACTTCAAATCTTGAAATGAACAGGTCCTATACACAAGAAGACTCTGAGACTTGCAAACCACATTGGCCAACCAACCATTCAAAGTCTCAGGGTCCCCTTGCATCCAGCCCACCCCGAGGCTATTAGACTCGGGGTCCTCATCCAACCAAGGCCCTTGGCCTCGGCCAAATTTCGGGGTCCTATTCCGAGAAAGTGATTCTGGACCAGACCATCCTCGACCAAACAAAATACCTAGCCAGGGTCGAGACTATATGCCTCGAACCCAACATCTTTATTCAAAACTAATGCATCAACTTTTCTATAAAACACTAATTAGTTACTAGATATAAGAATGCAAGTGATTTATTCGATGTTTGCAAGTTATTTTAAACTCTCATTTGTGAGTTTTTATTGCAATCTCATGCGAGTTAGTTCATGTAACTTTAACCAGGACGTAACCCACATTAGACACACATATAAATGATTTTAATCTTAGATTACATTGATTCATTGTAAGATTATTGTTGCTTGATCTTAATTGTTGATCTCCAAAGATTTTAAGTGAAATCGTTGCTTCAATCCTTCAAGATTTTAGAGAGAAGATAGAGAGATGTTAAATATGTGTTTGTGTGTGTGTTTAGAGAGATGAGCAGAGATGTATGTATGAATCATCAACTCTTTAAAACGTGTCTTATTAACATTAATTTAGCTAAATTACAAATTGTACCCTCAACCTCAACTATTGATAATTAACACTTTTAGCCCCAAACCTAATATAACTTTTGTCAATTACATGATATAATTAACATTAAGTTGTATATTTAAGCTAAATAATGCTATTGTGACACCCTGTCACAATAACCATAAACACATCACCCATGATTAATCACACAACTCATAACCAAACATAAATCCCAAATGCTTAATACATTACATGAAATTGGAAAATACATAAATAACGTTAACGTCAAACATATTACAATGCTACATGGTTCCATTCTTATTTTACATATTCAAAATTTTTTACAACCATCCCAAATGACTCTAATGGAATCTCCATTATTCAGTTACCGATTGAGTAGTAGATATCCTTAAGTACTTCAAATTTTGACCTAGCTAGAAGGTCCAGCAGCGGATTTACATTTTCCTGAAAAATGTCAACAACTAAAGAATAAAGAATGCTTAGTGAGTACATAAATTATTTATTCTACAAGTCTTTATGTAGCACACATGAGTCACACCAACGACATACGTTGTGCACCCCTTCGTACACGAAGTACGAAAACACATATGAGCACGCAGCTCTACCGTGCCATTGCACGGAATAACACATTCAATTGAGGCGGAATTTACAATTGGGGATGCTACAACTTCCCTTCGAGACCATAGAGTGATCAGCTCAAGGTCATATAGCCTTAGTAGCATCGAATTACCAGTTAAAGCTCGAAAGCCCATCACATTGATGCACAACAAAGAATACGGAACATGTAATACCATGTAATCAAGCAACAATGTGCATCAAAATAAACGCAAGTCAGTAGAGTGTCAAACGAAAATGAATCAACATGCCTCAATGAACAATAGCTAGCATAAAACAAATGTATACATATACAATCCTAAGTACTCTCAATGGGTGCGATAGTAGACTTCAATTATATATATTATTTCTCCTCGGGCTTTCAACGGAATCACAATTTAACCGACAATGGTTCTTTAGTCACAATTCACCCCACTGTGTGTTTTACAACACCACAAGAGACTTGTCATATCAGTAGTAGGACAATACCATTAGTGTCTAATTGTTATATTAATTTTAAGTAAATTTACAAGTTAAAGTCCAACTTCGGATCCACCATCCGAAGTTCATAAATAAAACTCAAGGTTCGGATCTTTACTAGGTCCGAAGTTTCCATCATCAAAAGTTATTATTTAAAGGAAAAGTTATCTCAAATTCTGATTTTTAGTCCAAAAATTCGGGTCCCATTTATCGGAATCGAAGTTTGCTTGATCTGTGATCGACTCGCCGAGTCACTCACCACGACTCGTCGAGTCGAGGTCCGAATTTTGGAAGTTTACTTAAAACCGAAATATAACCCACCCGAAGTTCGGGCCCCCACCGAAGTTTGGGTCATATCCGAAGCTTAGTTCCCACCCGAAGTTTGGGTCCCAAACACTTAGAAGAAGCTTCCAGGTTGATGTTCATAGCGACTCGCCGAGTCACCCTACCCGACTCGACGAGTCGACGTGCAGTTCAGCACATCGAGACCTACGGGTTTTGCTCAACAATTCACCAAATTCATTTTTATCAACATGCAATTCATACTAACGACATTTTATCATATAATGAGTGTTTTTAAACCATTTTCCTTAACAATAACACTCGTTTCTTTCCAGATTTGACCAAAAATGAAGAAAAACTTCAAGTACAGAAAACTTCATAAAATTCCATATCTCTTTCCTTTTTGGTTGAATCCGTTGATGCTTCTTGTTTCTAATGATTCCAGAGGCTTCAAATGATGTTTTTCAACTATAAAAATATTATATGCAACAACAATTTCTCAGATTTTAATTCCGTTTTTGCACTTTTAAGTTCATCCAAAATGAACCCTAAACCCGAAATATTAAAAATTACAATTTCTTACCTTAATCCTAACTTAGAACTTTGTATTATTAGTTCCTATTATGAATTTTCTTCCACAATTTCCATATTCCAGCTGATTTCTTGAGAGACTATGTGTGGGGTTTGATGGTGAAAGTTGCAAATCAACTCTTGCAAGACTCCAAGAGTCTTTTATGTCAATTTTTTTTGGTTATTTACACAAGTGGTCCCTCCACTTGCCTATCTTCTATCAATGAAGTTCCAGTTCTTATATTTTCACCACCAAACATTTAAATTTCATCATACTTATTTATACATTGTAGTTCTAAAATTTCTTAATTATTTAAACATAACAATCGACTTTTAAGTTCCGAATAAATAAACTTTCATTAATAATCCAACTCAATTACATTAAATACATAGTTAAACTAAATAACTTCAATAACAATATAAATCTTAGGATGTTACAACTAATTTAAATTAAGGGATGTTACAATTAGGATCTAGACTCAAAGTGCATACAAATGAAGTTTAGGACTAGAGCAAATATCTTCATTGTATAATATCAATAATATCCATTTGATATATTGATAGAAATCTGTTAAATCTCCGTGATTATTAAAACACAACTGTGTAGCTAGGTGGGGTTATATGCATGCAATATCACTGGGTCCATGACGTCTACTTCAATACAGTAATCTCAACAAATGAGATTTGGTAGCAGATGTAGGTGACCCGGGAAACTGACACGGTTTAGGCAGGATTATTTCTCTTAAAAATCATTTTTCATCACTCGACACTTAGACTTTTTCAACTTAACTCCCTTCGACTCACTTTTCATAATGATATTCAGCCTGCTTAATAAAAGCATTATCTAATGCACCTTCATCTCCTGTCTATATACCTCTCTCACTTTTCAATTTATCACTGCTCAACGACATCATTACCTCATGGTAATCGACACTCCTCACCTAAATAGACCTAAAAACCCTCAATCACAAAAACAAAGTGGTTTCCTCTAGGTAGGTCTTCCGACTCAGGTTAGACCATAAGAGAGATATATATGCTTAAACACATAATTTGATGCATTATCTTAGTCAACATAATATATCTTGAAAAATATATCCATTAAGCATAGCTTGTTAAAGCTCATGGAATATTTTAGAATATGAGAACTTCAGAATGAATCAAAGTACATGATATGATCTGAAAAGATGAATCTGATTATAATGATGGAACATGAATTCTTCATGAGAGGTGATTTAGGGGAGAACAAATGAATAAATCCTAAAATCTGATATGTGATGAGTGAATTAGATTCCATGTGGAAAATCTAGAATGAAACTGAAGAATGAAAAGTAGGAAGAATTCAGGAAAAAGTTAAAAAAATCTTAAATATGATATGAAATTAATTAGGCTTTCATGAACGAATTAGCTTATAAATAAACTCAAGAATGATTGGGAGAATCAAGAGATATATGGAGAACCTGAATATGAAGGAAATCTAAAAAAAAATGAGATAAACCTTGTTATGTGTGCCCAAAAATATTTCCTTAAAAATTAAACATAGTTTTGTAAATAAAATGTCATCGAGAGAGTGTAAATGAAACTCCTCACTTAAATAAGTACATAATATTTGTCACCTTATATAAAACAATTATAATCAAAATTGACTATTAAGTATCATATATACGATTATTCATGGAATTGAATCAAATCTGAAATTGACTATCAAATATCATACCAATCTTGTTTATAAACTCATTTTGATTACTTTTACATAAAAATTCAGATTGATTTACATATAAGTATATAACTCACTTGAACCTTCATTGTTGAGCATGAATCAAGCTTTCTAAATTCATATATGAGTAACCATTTTAGCATGGTTAATTAGAACTTATGCTAAAAATCAACGAAGAAATTTGTATCCATTACCTCAAAGTTTGAAGAAGATGTAGATGATGACTAGAGGTGTAAAATTGCCGAGCCGAGCCCGTTAAGGCTCGATCTCAACTCATTTAAAAATATTAGGCCCAAAGTCGAGCTTGGTTCGTTTCGAGCTCGGCTCGTGAAAGATTTTATAAGGTTGGACTCTACTTGTTATTATAAATATTAATTTCTAATTAATTTATTATATAACTTAATCATATATTCCATATTTTATATATTTATATACACACACGCATATATATATATATATATATATATATATATATATATATATATATATATATATATATATATATATATATATATATATATACTAATTAATTAAAAAATATTTATTTAAGCTCGTTTAGGCTCACGAGCTCGATATGTAAAGCTCATGCTCGAGTTTGATTATTAAATGAACTTGAATTGAAGCTCGGGATCATTTAAATCGAGATTTTTTCAAGTTTTTAACGAGTCGAGATCGAGTACCTCGACTCACTTACACACCCCTAATATTAAAACCGACTAAATGAGAGAAGAGGATGATGATAATGATTGATCCTCTACCAGCAGGCAGCAGCCACAATTCTTCTAAATTCTAGACTTTAGTATGATATGTAAGGTTTGTGAGTGTTCTGGTTCTTGTAGCTAGGGTGATAAAATGGTAATTAGCATGATATGTTGGTACGTACTTATAGAGAGAAGATTTAGAAAATAATATTTTTTTTAACTTCATTAATAAATAATAAAAACTTTTAATATAATTAAATTACGCACTTGAAATTAGTATACTAACTACGTAGTTGCAACGTGAATTTAATGTTGGTACGTAGTTATAGAGAGAAGATTTAGAAAATAATATTCTTTTTAACTTCATTAATAAATAATAAAAACTTTTAATATAATTAAATTACGCACTTGAAATTAGTATACTAACTACGTAGTTGCAACGTGAATCTAATAACAGCACTACAAGAAAAACAATATTATGCGACGATATAAGGGCTAAAGATCAGTCAAGCTTTTGCGTCGACGACTTTTTCGTCGCCAAAAATGTTCCCAAAAAAAAGAAGGAAAAAAATTTAATAATATTTTGCGACGACAATGTCATCGCTAAGTTTATTTATTTATTTTTATTACTACTGTCGTCGCTAAAACTCTAACTTTATTTTTTAATTAATTTTTATATAACCTTTTGCGACGATAATGTCGTCGCTAAAAGAGTTTTTTTTTAATATTATTTTTATACACATAATTTATTACATGTACATTTCTGTTATTAAACCAAAATAAACTAAAGTTGCATAAACAAATATTAATATCAAAATACGAGCTCTCGTATTTTAATATTTACTTATAATTTACGGTTGTTACAATCATTTTTAGGTCGGATTCTCATCATCGATGGATTTATATATTATTTATTAGTTATTTAATTTAATATTTTTATTTGACCAACCACTACTTCATTTATCCATATATATATAACTATATGATGTTCAATAAAATTTGGATGATTTGACGTTTATACTATATCGTCAAATTGTTGGATTCGACTTTCGTTTTGACTTATTCGGATTATCTCATGTTCATATCTATTTTCAATATAATCATGTCGACTTTCCCGTTAGACTAGACTACGTTGGTCAATTAGAAACCATTTCAAATAGTACATTTTCTTTCTGTGATTCATTCAATAGCTGAACTTGAACGAAGATAGACATATCAAAACCAGGGTATTACGATTCTTGTTATATTTGGAAAGTTGGTCTTATTCACATAATTATAATCGGCCACGTGGGTCTCCATGATTTAACTTTCCTCTTCAATCGTCCCCTCCGACACATCTAGTTATTTCAACATAAGCTTCTACTCATGCTGACTTTTTATAAAAATTAAATCTCAAGTATAAATCCTTAATCTCTTCATATATTGAAGTTTAAACTGGTTATTACGTTCTCATGATCGCGATAAATACGTCTGGACTTGATTACATTACTCTACGTGGTAACACTATAAAAAAACTTTACGTATTTAAAACATAGAATCGGTCCATATGAATTTCCTTTGCGAAGCTTCGACTGCTTTTCCTGTATAAATTCATTTTTTAAACTTTATATTTATGGTAACTTTTAATTATATATGTACATTTAATAAGTGTAGAATTCATTATTTTGATGTTTATTTGAGTTCAAAGCCAATTTTACAATTAGGTTTGGCAAAAAAACTCAATCTTCGATGGGAAACCCGTAACTCGACCCCGATTTGACCGGGGAATCCCCGAGTTGACTGGGGATGGGGACGGGGAATCACCGATTTAGAATAATGGGGATGGGGCGGGGATGGGAGACACTTTAATCCCCGACCCCGAACCCTACCCCGGTTATAAATTATGTTTTAATATAAATTATTACATATAATTAAGTTTACATTGTAAAGTATTCATTACATTTTATATAATATAAATATGATTATACATGACTTTTCTATAATTTAAAATACTATTTTTATTTTTATTTTATTGGTTTTATAAATGTTTTGCATCCATTTCTTTGTTTTAGTTTTATTATAAATTATACATTATATATGTAAACACCTCAAATATGTATGAATTAAATTGTTTAAAGTTTATTTACATATATATATTTTTTAACTAAATTGCTATTTATAGTTTAAACTTAAATAATTTTTTGGAACTTGAAAACCTTGATTCCCCGACGGGGATCCCCGATCCCCGATTTGGACGGGGATGGGAATAGAAACTCATTCTCCGACGGAGATGGGGGAGAAGATTATGAAGCGGGGATGAGAATGGGAACTGAGATCCCTGTCCCGCCCCGCCCCATTGCCATCTTTATTTACAATTTCCAAAATATAAGTCTCATTTAATTACTGATTCCAACTCAATATATTTATTCGACTTCAATTAGACTATGGTTGACTACAAGAAAAAAAGTGTTTAGTGACGAAAAAAGTTTGGTCACTAACAGTAAAATATGGTCACAGATGGTATTTAGTGATCAAAATTCGAGTGGTCACTGTTCGTCACTAAAGGTCCGTCACTAATTTTTGACAGTGACCAAATGTGAAACTGGTCACTATATAGTGACCAAAATATAGTGGTCACTATGGTTGTGACGACTAGTTTTGTCACTGAATTTGGTCACTAAAGAGTAAACGTCGTCACTAAAAGTTGATTAGTGACCAACTTCAATGACCAAAAAATAAGTCACTAACTGGGGTTAGTACACTGTTTCCATTAACGTCTGTTAAAGCCCAAAATAATGGTCACTGAACTATTATTAGAGACCAAAAAAAGTGGTCACTGGTCAGAGACCAAATAAAAGTGGTCACTAATTTTCTACTAAAAACCAAAAAGAATGGTCTCTATTTTATCAATTAATCAACAATTAGTCACAAAATTTCTATAAATTTTTAATTTGCAACAATTAAAAATATACTAATTTATAACAACTAAAATCTAAAATATTAATCTCATTCACAATAGATCAGAAATTTTCATATACTAAGAATTACATTAGTTAACATTAGTGAAATAATTTCAATACAACCAAGAGTACTAACAAAGATAAAATTCAATAAGATAATCCAACAAAAATAACATTTTCCAAGATAATCCAACAAGAATGACATTGATCACGATAATCCAACAAAAATAACATTCCTAATGTTTGACGTCTTATATTATGACTATTAAAAGCAAGAGCAATCCAAGTGCGTCAGATCATGTCTATCTTGTATGATGATCACTGCAAAAAGTATAAAAATATAACTAATGATTAATATATAACTATTGGGTAATTAATTACTATTTTAAATATAATTTAATAATAAAAGAAGTTAATGTTCATGTAGGATCATACCATGTGTGCTTGTGTGGGCTTAACTCGTTTGTATACGGAGGATAGACGGATTGTCTTGACTCAAAAAACTTAAACCCTTAGTGAGTGTGTGCGTGTAAACGAGCAAGACCCCGAGACCAATTGAGGATGAATATAAAGGAGGGGCAGCCAACAGAGGCAAAAGACAGCAGCCCCAACAGTCACGGAAATCATGAAAACTTGGCTTGGCCCTTGGCCAAAAGCCTCTCGGTCCCTAGCCTACGTCTTTTGGCCTTTGGCCAAGACATTTAGACCATTAATAATACACTAATAGCAGGGTTATGGGCGTTATGGACAGCTGGAAGCGAAAATGGGTTTGATGTTTGTCCTGAAATAATAAGACCTATAGAAACTTTAATGCAACACAACTATGAAATCTGGAAATCATGAAGCATGGTGCAATAATTAGTCCACAGAAGATTGATTGACATGCAGTAAAATAAGATAATAAACTATTTACATGAAATTTAACATACAAATGAAAGGCCGACATAACCAACCCTTACACTAGTAGTTGCAGGGTGAGCATTCAAGAGTTGTGTTTCCGGCAATACCACCACTTCCCAGCAATATGCTGCCAGCAACATGTGAAAGGATTATAGTAAACTAGACGGAAGGAGAGACCAGAGAACAAAATTCCAAGTGAGCAATTTAAGCACCAAAATAACCTTACAAACAAGAT
This sequence comes from Centrapalus pauciflorus, assembly GCA_020465985.1. NCBI lineage: Eukaryota > Viridiplantae > Streptophyta > Magnoliopsida > Asterales > Asteraceae > Centrapalus > Centrapalus pauciflorus. The sequence goes on along the minus strand of JAANYP010000051.1, from coordinate 63,723 downwards.
TAATATTAAGTGTCTTTTACCATTTAGAAGCAAGGATGTTTCCACTGCTCAAAATCATAACCAACATTGATATGGATTATGGACTGTATTGTAGGTTCAATAAAGAGAAGTTAGTAACTATGACTACACGTACTGCAGAAAGTAACTAAATATGTCCCTATAAATGGTTCAATAAACTCAAGTTACGACCAGAGTAGCAAATAAAAAGTTCAAGAAACTAACACAAAGCATGCTGGTCATGGACTTTGCTTCTCCTTTATGATCTGTCATCAAGAAAAAACTAATCAAAACACTAAAAAACAACAAAATTGATCTGAGTAATTTGTACCTGTTAAGTTTATAATCAAGATAGATAAATTGTTAATAATTTGTACCTGTTAATTTTAATTTGATGAAGAATAGAGAGGAATAAAGATAGATAAATTGTTAATAATCAAGCAATTACATGACATACCCCTTGAAATAGTTTAATTAGTGCCCTCTTGGTCAGCTTCACTGTCTACATCATCCCTGTTCTTGCCCGTATGCTCACCTACAGAAAACCTTCTGCCTGCCAGGTAAATTAACTATTAAAACATCTTACATTCACAGGAATATCGTTAGACATGTTTTAAAGCCAAACATACAAATAAAGGATATATAATATACGAAATGAAAATGAAAATTGGCAAAAAGAATCAAAACATCACGTACCCATCTGTGCCAACCTCAATTGATATGAAGTGAGAATTATGACGAAATCTTCAGTCACACGGATTTGTTGAATATTTGAATTTAGATGAATATAATGGTCATGTCAAAACATCACGTACCCATCGCCCTTTCTCAAAACATCCTCTATAATCTTCCATAAAAAGTTCATGTCACGTTAACGATTGCACGAAACCAGAATTCAAACATGTATTGCCACTTCTCAACAACTACTATTACAATATGGTAATCACAAACACAAATTAAGAGCGGGGGTAACAGAGAAACCGATTCCGACTACAACCAGCAGGTCCTAGTGCTCCAATATAGGTTAACAAAATAGAATATTTAAATCCCATCTATTTAAAGGTAACTCCTAAACTTTCTTATGTATAAAAAACAATCATCATCATAAATTGAGGAAATGTTTCAACCCAAGACTTTATTATGTCCTACTTCATCACTTGAACAACAAGAAGTCTCGTGTCCTGTATGAAAGAATCAGGGGCAAGTTGCAGTACTTTATCCATCGACAAGAAGGATCTATATATAAATGGAAGCTTTTCAATTGCTTTTTGGTAAAATATACATGCCTATGGAAGACCCATCTACAGTAAACCTTGTGGAAAGATGTAATTCCATGGGGCTAGGACTGGCTACAACAAGGTATGTTGCACTATTTTTTGCAAATCATAGTTACCAAGCATGGAGCAAAAACTAAATTAACGATATTTTATGAAACTTAGTGATGGATTCTTACACTGAACGATAACGTATTTCAATTTCAATATCAATTTTATGAAACTTGTGTACAGTGTTCTAATGTCATGCAAAAAGTAAGCTAAACACAATATTTACAAAACATCAAGTTCAATTCTAACATCATGGAGAAAAGAGATATGTGATGCATCAAAATCCTTCAATCTACAATCTTCTGGTAATTGTTTTTAAAAAAAAATGCAACATTTTGGTTAAAAACACGGAATGAATTCACACATCCAACAACATCATAAATCATTGACATGGTACTTATGAATTGCAATAAGTGCAATCACTTCCAAAGTGTTGTCTACTGTAATAACCTAACTTTTTGTCCAGTTTTAAGTTCAGTATTTGAGCTGATAATGTGATTTAATTACATTATTTGAATTGTAATATTAATTAAGTAATGAAATTAATTAATTAAATATGATATAAAATATGTAAATTTAATAAAGTGCTCATATTATCAAAATTACTAATATAGAAAACATAAAGATGAGCATAAATGCTCATTAACATCATTTAATAAAATTAACTCTCTCTCTCTCTCTCTCTCTCTCTCTCTCTCTCTCTCTCTCTCTCTCTCTCTCTCTCTCTCTCTCTCTCTCATCTTACGGCAACTTCACAAAATTAGCAAGAAATTCATAAATTGACAATCAATTGAAGAATTTATTCAAGAAGGAAGTTACAAGCAACATCATACAACAACAATCTACAAGATTTTGAGGTAATTCTTGATTTAAATTTCAAGATTTCTAGAGTTTGGTTCGGTTTTGTGAAAAACCGAAACCAAGAATTTAAAACATGAAAATTATGTGTTGCATGTATAAGATTTTGGTAGATAATGAAGAAATTAAGTAGTTTGAAGTAATAAAAACAAAAATTAATGGTTAGATTGTCCAAATTAAGTAAAAATCGGAATTTTTGTTATTATTTGTGTTCTTGACAAAAATATGAATTTTTGGACAATCTTGATCAATTTATAATGTTATTGTTAGGAAAAATAGTATAAAATCAACCTAATAATGATAATATAACACTATATTAAGTTGCATGTTGATAAATATGGATTTAGTGAAATTTTGTTAAAAATCCGTATGAACATATGTTAGAACATGAAGAACAAATTCTGGAAATTATGAATAAGAGGGATCCGAATTCGGTTGAACCCGAATTCGGATGAGAAGTCTAATTCGGGTGCCCAAATTCGGATTAGCCAATTCGGACAGATTTCGGTCCCAATTCGGATTTAATTCGGGTAATGCATTACGGATGATCCTAAATCGGTCCCAAATGTCCCATCTCGGATGTAAGTTGATCCGAATCCGGATGGTTCCTACTTCGGATGATGCCTAGTGCGGATGGCCCATTTCGGATAGGTCCGAATCCGGATGACCAATCCGGATGGTCCGAACTTGGGGGATCCGAATCCGAATACTTTATTTTGATATTTTTAAATGAGGATTAAAGATCAACAAAGCAACATGATTATATATATATATATATATATATATATATATATATATATATATATATATATATATATATATATATATATCTTCTGGGAATCCAAAGAAACAAAGAATATGAACAAATGAAAGATTGATGAATTATATCAGAATCAGATGAAATAATGATTTTAAAGCTAAAAGCTGATGATATGATATGAAATGATTCTGGACAGGTTCAGTTATATTCTGAACAAAGATTTAAAGATTAAAGAGATTGAAAGCGGGTCTTTGATTTGAAAAGAATTGACAGAGATCAGATAAGACCAAGATTAAAGATAAAATCCTGGGATAACTCAGGTGGTGGATTTTATATCTGCTTGATAAAGACCCCAAACCTGTGAGTTATAGATATTCAGCTTTACATGCGAGATTTCCGGTTGAGACATATTGTTGATGATAGATTAATTTGACATTCATTTATGATCAGCTGGATTGTGACCTGTGCACACCTTGGCTCGGTGATGCCCTGTGGATCATGATAGCTATTTGATTTATCATTTCATATGACATTGAATTTACAGCTTATTTTAGATATTGCTATGAGATTATTGCTATCATGACCTTGATTACTATGCTTTCACTATTGCTCACATCATTTGACATATCGACTCAGCTTAAGATGATTAGCATTGACGGTCTATTGTTCTAGACCATGTTATTTCACCAGTTCTATTAAACTTGGTATGATACTCTGATATTCCGCCATGTTGATTTACTGGTAGCTAGCCCAGTATGTGGCTGATCCCCACAATTTATGCGTGAGTGTGGCTTGAACATCATCTGACTCTATGACTACTATGTCTCAATCATGAGTGGTTGTAGCGGCAGTCAAGATATATCACGCTAGACCCATGATCCGCTTGATAATGCATGTAATCTGAAAATCTATATTCTCACTAAGCTTTGCTTACAGTTGCTATTTACATTTTTACAGGAAAAGTAAAGGAAAGTCACCTGCTGGACCTAGTTCTTAGGTCTTATAATATCAAGACAGAAGTTTTCATAGACCTCTACTCAGCAAACCCTTTTCGTACTGATTGGAAGATGACAATGTGGTGGTTTGGGTAGATTTATCTTGATTGTATGTTGACATGAATTAGATTAGACTTGTGCCCTTTATAAGTTTAATTTGAAAACTGTAAACTGTATTAAACTTAATCTTAATATCGTTGTATTGTAATTTATAATTCCGCAACTTAATTACTCTATCCTAGTTATGATTGATATCGTGTTGCATGATGTGGGACCTAGACTCGTGATTACTGCCCCGTAAGGGGTGGTCTTCACATCTACATCATCTAGCACTTCCAATATGTTTTCACCACATTTCCTTAATCCTAGTAATGATTTCATTAGTAACTGGACAAACCCCAAAGCCAAAAACATAGTCATGCTCATGAGACAGGGTAATAGGTATAGATTTTCTAATCGAAGGATTCCAAGCAACAACGACTACATCAAGGTCTTCTGTATCTTCATCAAATCCGTGAAGACAAAACAAGCCATGACAGCAACTGAATACTGTTAAATCCACAAGAAATTCAGCAGACGAAGGACAGTTCATTAAATGAACCTGCTGTTCGGGGAAAGTTTCATCATCCACAATATAAAGATATGCTTTATCGTCTAACAGATCTCTGTACCGTACAAGCAGACGGTGGTAGCGACCGCCGTGACCGCTTGGAGCAGCAATAAACCAAGGGCTGTCGATTAAAGACCTCCATGTTTTTGAAACCGACCTAAACTGAATCGACGATTTCACCAGAAGCCATTTCATGAATTCCTATTGTATTTCGAATGGTATGTGGTCTAACATTTTGAATTTGGGGAAGATAAGATGAGATCGGAGAATTTCTAGGGTTTTTATTGAATGCTTTCCTGTTCAACGGTGAAACTTTCACTTTAACCCATAGTTTTATTCAATATTAACCAATAGTTATTATTATTATTAAATTAATTGAATAATCAATAATAAAGTTGTTATTAAATAACTATTATATTAATTACGTAATTGTAATGTAAAAAAATATGATGTATTTAGTAATATTAATTTTGGCAAATATTTTTGAATTATATAATAATATAGAATTCTGAGTAGAGATAAAATTGGTTTAAAAAATGAACCAAACCCGAAAAACTAAAACTGAAACTGAAAACCCTAAACCTTAGGGCCTAAAAATATAAAAAGATCACGCCAAACTGAACCTAGTGGAATAGTTCCACTGAATTAAGAAAATTTTGGGAATCAAGAACCGGCCAGAAAGTATATATAAATTCCAGTTCAACACAGGTTATTTGTTCATCCTAATTCCGACTTATTATTTTAATAAATGATATAGTATTTTATAAGTCCTGGTCAAAGTTATATAACTTAAGGGATGTAATAAGTTGATGTCTTAAACTACAAAATTAATTATATAATTGATATAATTTATTTATTAATTATTCATAAAATAAAGTCCATATTGTCTAATACATAAAGGTCACTTTTTTATAATAAAAAATTCAACGATCACAATTTTTTGTCATTCTATAACAAGTCTAAATCAAACCCTATGACGAAAAATGCTTGCATCTAGTTTAAAAACTCTGGTGACCATCATATATGACCATCATGTTAAGCCTACATCTCATTTTATTAAAGGATTACTCGCAGTGACCATTTTTATTTGGTCTCTAAATTTTAAAATCAGTGACCAAATATTTGGTCACTGCGAGTAATCCTTTAACAAAATGAGATGTAGGCCTAGTGACCATTTTTATTTTGGTCTCTAAATTTTAATATCAGTGACCAAATATTTGGTCACTGCGAGTAACTCTTTAATAAATTGAGATGTAGGCTTAGTGACCATTTTTATTTCAGTGACCAAATATTTGGTCACTGCGAATAACCCTTTAATAAAATGAGATGTAGGCATAGTGACCATTTTTATTTGGTCTCTAAATTTTAAGATCAGTGACCAAATATTTGGTCAATGCAAGTAACCCTTTAATAAAATGAGATGTAGACTTAGTGATCATTTTTATTTGGTCTCTAAATTTCAAAATCAGTGACCAAATATTTGGTCACTGTGAGTAACCCTTTAATAAAATGATATGTAGGCTCAGTGACCATTTTTATTTGGTCTCTAAATTTATAGTAGTCACCACACTTTAATGACGATGATCTTGTGGTCACAAACCTCACATTTAGTGACTCAAATTAAAGTTGTCACTAAACTTTTGGTCACTAAAAGCCAAGTTTCTTGTAGTGGTTGCACGACTCATCCATGAACTTTGGCATTATCAACCTCTTCACCCTTTTTATCAATCAAGTTCTTCGTATCAAATTGGTATTATATAATATTAAGTGATTTTATTATATTATTAATTAAATATTTATTTTAAATATATATTTAATCAAACATCATTATTAAATCGGGTTAATATTGAAAAAACCCTACGAATTTTAATGAATTTATAGATTAAGTCACTGTACATTTTTTCCGAGTGTTTAAGTCCCTAGACAAATTTTTGTTTTATTCAAAACTATATATTTAACTTGTTTAGTAGGTCACTAACCAGTTTATGGTACAGTGACCTAAACAAGAAAAAAGAAAGTCCAATGACTTAATCGTGAAAATAGGAAAAGAAAGTTGGTTTTTTTAATAATAAACTATTCGAGGAACTGATTGTTTTACCTGTTAAGCAGGTAGCAGGTTAAAAATATATAGTATTGAATAAGACAAACTTTGTTTAGAGACTTAAATACTCGGAAAAAAAAGTTTAGTGACTTAATCGATAATTGCATGAAAGTCCGTGGAGTTTTTTCAATATTAACCCTATTAAATATCAAAAGAGCCATTTTAACAATGTCTCATTTTAAATCTTAATCAAAGACTTATTTTAGAATCCTCCTTTTCAAATATTAATTAAGTAGCACTAATTAATTTTCAGTAGACTTTGCTAATCGAGGCTATATATGTATATTATATGAATCGAGTTTGTATCATCTATATTGTTTCAAGCACACACTTCGTTGTGATGTGTTAAATTCTATAATGTATTTCTATCGTTATTCACGTTTTATTCAGGGATGTCAACGGGGCGGGGATGAATATATCATCCCCGTTTAAAAAAACTGCGGGTACTAAACGGGATCCCCATCAGGTACGCGGGGAAACCCGCGGGGAATCGGGTAACCCATTTATAAATCAATGATGTGAAATTTAATCAAATTAATGGTTCATAATTTAAGCTTAAAACGTTCATGTATGTTATAATTACAATACTAATATTAAATAAAATTTGTATCCCTATCAAATGATAACGAAAAAAAACATTATTTCATTAAATTATATGTAAATAAATAAGTTTTTTAAATTACACATAATAATTTTTATGTATAATATATAAAATAGATAAAAAAAATTCATCTTTTATATATGATATATATACAATATAAATAACATGTTGCTATTAAAAGTAATCGGGGTATTCGGGGATTTAAACGAGTTATGTAATCGGGTATACGGGGCGGGTGTTAGCAATACCATACCCGCCCTGTCCCCCATTTAACTTAATCGGGTTCGGAGAAACTCGCCCCGTTTAGATCGGTTTTCGGTTTTCCCCGTCGGGTTCGGGTTTTTTTTTACCATCCCTAGTTTTATTACGATCACTATTATTTTATATGTTGCTAGAAACCAATTCAACTGATCACACATCGATTCACTAGCAAACTAAATCGGTTCATTCATATTTTTCTCAAACACAAACATACATACATACATACATACATACATACATACATACATACATACATACATACATATATACATACATATATATATATATATATATATATATATATATATATGCGGGTACTAAACGGGGATCCCCATCGGGTACGCGGGGAAACCCGCGCGGAATCGGGTAACCCATTTATAAATCAATGATGTGAAATTTAATCAAATTAATGGTTCATAATTTAAGCTTAAAACGTTCATGTATGTTATAATTACAATACTAATATTAAATAAAATTTGTATCCCTATCAAATGATAACGAAAAAAAACATTATTTCATTAAATTATATGTAAATAAATAAGTTTTTTAAATTACACATAATAATTTTTATGTATAATATATAAAATAGATAAAAAAATTCATCTTTTATATATGATATATATACAATATAAATAACATGTTGCTATTAAAAGTAATCGGGGTATTCGGGGATTTAAACGAGTTATGTAATCGGGTATACGGGGCTGGTATTAGCAATACCATACCCGCCCTGTCCCCCATTTAACTTAATCGGGTTCAGGGAAACTCGCCCCGTTTAGATCGGTTTTCGGTTTTCCCCGTCGGGTTCGGGTTTTTTTTACCATCCCTAGTTTTATTACGATCACTATTATTTATGTTGCTAGAAACCAATTCAACTGATCACACATCGATTCACTAGCAAACTAAATCGGTTCATTCATATTTTTCTCAAACACATACATACATACATACATACATACATACATACATACATATATATATGTATATATATATATATATCCATATATATATATATATATATATATATATATATATATATATATATATATATATATATATATATATATATATATATATATATATATATATATATATATATATATATATATATATATATATATATATATATATATATATATAGGGTGAGGATCAAATGAGGACCGTGCTTAAAATGAGGATAATAAGAACCAATGAAATTGCTAGAATTCGTGAATCAACTAATAGGAAGCAAGGTGACAATTTTGTAATTAAATAGAGTTTTATATACCTTTTAAAACATTTAAAGGGCAAATTTGTCATTTGTACACCTTTATTTTTTTGCAAATATATGCCATTAATTAGGCGGGTGTGATTCACGGTGCAACTATATGCCATTAATTAAATGTATGTCATCTGGGACGGCGGGTGTGATTCACGGCATTCACGGTTTTCAGGCGACAGACGTCGGAGAGGAAGATCGGAGCTGGTGGTTCACGGCGGCAGACAATGAGAATCAGGGGTGTGGTTCACGTCGAGATGCATTGAGTAGATGGGTGTGGTTCACGGCGGTTAACGGTAACTCGTTCACGGTAGTTTACGGTTAGACAGCAGAGGGGATTTGCGAGCCCTTGATGGTGGTTCACGGCTGTACACGTTGTTTAGGCGAGTATACGGTTAGACGACAGAGGGTTTTGGCGAGTGGTTCAAGGTTAGTTTGGAGTCTAAAGTGGTGGTTCACGGCGGAACTTTTCTTTAAGAAAAATTGTGAATCATTCTTGGGTAACGACAAGAAAAATTGTGAATTATTCATGGGTGGTGGTTCACGGCGGTACTTTTTTTTAGAAAAATTGTTAATCGTTCATGGGTAACGACAAGAAAAATTGTGAAGCATAAATGGGTGGTGGTTCACGACAGTACGTTTTTTGATTGAGATTGTGTTAAAAATATTGCAATATAATAAGAAAGATATATTCAGTTTTTAAAATTTTGAAATTGATAATGATATTATGTTGACCAAAATCAATCTTGGAGATTTAAGAAATTTTGAACATAATATGTTGACCGTGATTTTGAAGGAATTTGAAAAAAATTCATTTTCTTTTTTTAAAATAACAATTAATCATGTTACCATACATAATAATCAAGTAAATGTTCATAATGCCATTTTAGTTCGTCCTTTTTCATGTTCTAACATCTATTCATTTAACTTCATTCAGTTAATTTGAACTTTGGTTTACTGCTTCTCCTATCTCGTATAATAACCTCTGCAGACTGCCTCTTTGTCCCAAGTGGAGATTTCAGAACTTACTTTCATCACTTAAATTTCAACTTGTCTCCGACGGGAGTCAAACAATGTCATCTCACTTACATCTCACCTCTTATACCAAATGGGTTAAACCCCATTTGTGTCAAGTTCATCTTATGTTATGCATATCAAGTCGAACTCATGACCTCTCACTTTACCTATTCAACTATACCTCTCTTCTTAAATCATAATGTTGTTGGTTGTCATACATATTTTAATTTCTTGTGTATTCGATCATGTTTGTATTTCTCTTTCGATAGGGTACATCAACTTAGTTCATATAATCCATTTTAAATTCTCTACATTTTCCCATGATGCTCAGAGCCCACTCATACAACGTTTCACATTTCTTTCATAGTTTTGGAATTGTCTAGTTGTACTTTTAGTATAATGAAATCATTTGTTATTTCATGATGTGCACACAATCATGACTTCACATTACATAAAAATTATTAACTCAATTTCTCGGTTACATCATCCTAAATCCTAATAGAGTTTTATCTTATCAAATTCTTTATGATTCATAAGATTTTCGATTGCAAATTCTCACAATTGAGTTATGATATTGCACTAATTACAATTTAACCGTGTATCACAGTCTACCATCAAATTTATTGTACGAACTAGTCAACCTTTGCACATTATGTAAAGTTCTATAATAACAATATTCGCCTAGTTATATCAATTTTCATGTTTTTCAACTTGTTCTGTCCCACTTTTTCGTCTTGATTCACGTTACACTATTTTAGATTCCCTACAGGTTGAGTAAACTTGTGAGCTTGTTGGATACTTTAATTGTGCACCGTATACATACCAAGAAGAAACGTATACACTGCCCGAGGGCGTAGTCAAAGAAATATTAAACGTACAATCTCGCCTGTAAGCATAAATGTAAAGAACTCTTTTAAGTTATGCAAACCAATAAATTGACTCATGCGAAATGCATAAACGCTAACTAACGTGGAAGCACATTCATGACTACTTGTCATGTCACACACAGTGCGCTGTCATGGATCCATGATACGAATTTGAACAAGAATGACGAACAAATAAATCGTTGATGACAAAATATAAGTCAAAATGTCATGACATAATTTGAATAATGAGAATTGCGCTAGAGTGGTATCATCCGCGTGCGACAATCAGAAGTCTGAAAACTATTAATTAGGGTTGATGTCAAAACTCGTTGCATACTTTTTGGGAAGCACCATTTATAAATACTACATCGTTGACTTTTCTTATATGATTATCTTCGTTAAGTCATTTATTTGTTTGGTGTATACACAGTATATTCATATACATCGGTTGATTACTAATTAAATCCATTACAATTAGGTCATGCCTCCACACAATGATTACAATATTATTTCAAGTTCGTTTTTCTTTGTCCTCATCAGATTGGGGCATCTCCAATATCGACTGTCGTATGGTCTTTTCACATACACATCATCGAATCTCTTTGTCAAGCTGGATTTTGAGGCTCAACTTCTAATTATTGTTCAAGTGTTTATCATAGTTATTTATTTATGAATCCAACTAAGAATTGACCCTACTCGCATTCGTATATGTTTAAATATATTAAGGATGTCATAGATAAGTCCTATAATAACCCCTATCCATTCATTTGGGATTTTCGAAAATGTGCTATCCCAATTAGGTCATCACTTATTCTAATAAAGATCAAATAACATCCTATGGTTTAAGATTATACACCTAACAGACACTTAATTCACTTAAATCTAAATAGTCTTTATACTAAAACAAATGTCCTAATTTCAATAGGACAAACACTTGTCTATACATCAGAGTACCTTGAATTTTAAGTAAATTCTTAGTCATATCAAATGTCTATGAATCCACCCATCACAGCTACGAATGAGAGTTATTGAAGTTACGATCTTATACCAAAATTCAAAATCTATCACGCTCTAGATCCACTGGTATATGTGTCCTAGCTTATCAATTCTACCTGAAAATATTGTCCCCAAAACCGGGGTAAGTAATCGCCTAACGAGAAAACAAAATTTAACGGCACAAACATGCATACATGATATGATTAAATACATATCAAGCTCAAGTACAAATGTGTACATCCAACCCACCTGGAAGCCACACGATCCGAACAAATGACGACACGCCCGTCTTATACGTACCCTTTAATGACGGGCTACCACCGTGTTATATATCATTAAGTATGAGGCCCACTCGACTTATAACTATATGCAGCCACATAGGCATGCAATCATCTTAAATATGTTGGGAAAATATTCTCAAATAATAGCTCACACTAATGAAACAAATAGCAATGATCAAGGTTAAGCATGATAATTTTTAGCAATAGCATGGAAACGAAACAAATCAGATAGTAAGTATAAACATCTCACATATACGTGTTTGAAAAATTAAATCTGTTACTCATTATGCTTGCAAAACTACGACTCACTAAGCAGCTCAGCTAATACCAGAAGTAATTACTATTGAAAGCCAAACATGTCAACTAAGCCCATAATTAAAGTCCTAATATTAAAGTAAATTGTTTTACCAATATTGTTAATTGTTCATGTTGATAAATCCTTCCTTAATCGGTTTCCCAAAGATTGATGGCTAAATCAAAAAATCTCGAACCATTTGATATTTACTAAAATCGAAGAATTCATGGTTTTGTATTATTAAAGCGCGCAATATAATGTGACTAAGTTTAATAATCAATCAATTAAGTATTTTTTTATATATTTATGATAAATTTATAAATCTTACATTTATAAAATAAATTGGTTTTTGAACTTGTGATTTTAATTAGTTAAACCCCCTCCTTTTTATGACTTCAGTAATTAACCAATTATAAGTTAACAACCACTTACACAATTAATTGGTTAACAACCAAACCCATTTAATTATTAAATTGAGTTTTGTGGTCCAAACTAATCCAATTACAAATTAGACTTATTAAATATTAATGATCCAGATAATTATAGTCCAAAATAGATTCTCATTAGTTTTATTAACAATAATATTGGCCCAATCTCGTTTTGAGAATAATTTTCCAATAACCCATACACAATTACACATTAACATATATAATTAACGGAATCTTAAAATAATTGATAGATTTATTAAATATAAGATTCATATATTTTTGTTATGTCAATTAACCTATTAATTAATCTGGTGGTACTGAAGTACGTTGCATGTCTAAATTCATAACAATTGAAACAATTATTAAAGGGATAATTGCGCAAAAAACCCTCATCTTGTCAGGTTTATGTGATTAAAACCCCAAATTATTTTTCGTTGTATAGAAAACCCTGAACTAACTAAAAATCAGTAAATTAAGGTTTTATCAACGGTTAACCGGTTGAAACCGGTTATTAATCCAACGTGGACAGATAAATAACCTACGTGGAATAAATTTTAATTGTTGAAACTCGTTGTCAAGTATTACACATCATTTAAACACTCGTTGATAATGTAATCCCGTTTAAAAATTACAATAAAAAATTATCAACGGGAGTTTAAATGATGCGTAATACTTGGAAACCGGTTTCAACAATTAAAACTTATTCCACGTAGGTTATTTACTAGTCCACGTAGGATTAATAACCGGTTTCAACGATTACTCATTGACAAAACCTTGATTTACTGATTTTTAGTTAGTTCGGGGTTTTCAATACAACGAAAAATGGTTTGAGGTTTTAATCACAAAAACCTGATAAGTTGAGGGTTTTTTGCGCAATTTTCTCATTATTAAAACCAAACTTTAATTACTTAAATAATTGATAGAATTATTAAAAATAATTTGTATTTAAAAAGATATATTTCTATAATTTTATTTGTTTTTAAGCATGTAGCGGGTAACCGTGGACCGAACCGCGGGTAACCGTCTTCTAACGGGTAACCGAAACCGAAAAAATGGTTCACACTTTTGAACTACTAACTGAACCGAACTGTGCACACCTCTAAGCACACTAGTTTTGGTGGAGGTCTCGGTTTTAAATTTCATTGCATGCTTTGTGGTTGCACTTTTGTTTGATCATCCACATTAGAAAACAAAAGTCTATTGGTCGTATCGGGGGTATCTCGAGTTTAGCAGTTCGTCTTATTACCTGTGGTTGTAGTTTGTCTCATCATCCAGATCAGAAATTGAATCTATTATTTTTTTTAGATACAGATATGATGTCAAAGTTTAGCTTGATGAGGTTTGATGCAAAGTATGACTTTTTTTTGGCTAAAATTAAAAGTTCGATTTTGTTCCACACTGGTAAAAAGTTGAAATGTGAAATGATCTCCATACCTATAAAAGGAGTCCAACCTTTTGGTTTTAAGGTGCCCCAGTCAAACGCACTTTAAGTATTTGATTATTATTTTTCTCTGGAGTATCGAAAGACGTGAGTCTAATATTTGAAGAATAAGGGTGTAAGGGGGTGACTTAAGAGATCAGTTTATGTCATTGTAAAAAGTTGTCATATAATGAAGTTTGGTTTTTCTTTGGTTTTGAAGTTCTCCACGTATATTATTGTGTTCAAGTTTCTTTATTTATTTTATCGGACGGTATCGGAAATATTTTAGACCATTTTTTATAAATTATCATATCACTAAACCAATAACAAAAAAAATTATAAATTTTAACCATGAAAATTACACGAACATAATAATCGATAAACTCACAAAACTTTATTGATTTTTTAAATACTTGATTCCATTTTGGTATATGTCGTTTTCATATATAATAAACTAATAATTCCAAATTTATTGTTTGAAAAGAAATCAATGACTTAGACAATTTTACTCAAGTGTTATAAAATATTTAATTTGGGTGTTTGATTTGCGTTTGAAGTGCTGTAGCGTTTTTGAAACTAATAATCTATAATAATAGCCGGAACCAAAAGTGCTGCCAGAAATGTAGCATTTGGTTTTGCATCTGTTGTTTGCTATCATAATTATCAAATAATCAGTTTTTAAAGTGTTTGGATTTGCGTTTTAACTTGTAAAATGACCAAATAATAACTTATTAAGCAAATAAGCTACATTTTTTAACTTATGAAAAAGTGTGGTAGGACTAACGTTAAATGCAAATAATCACTTATTGACGTATGCAATCCAAACACTTGAAGTCAATTATTTGCGTTATTGTAACGTAATAAACTAATAGTTCCGTTTATATATAACACAAAACCAAACACTCTCCTAGTCTTTTCACTCACATCTCCAAATTGATATAATCAACCAATTTCTTGTATAATCCGACTTGCTGATTGTAGCATCATAACCATGATTCTTCAACAACAACAATGATAATCACAGTTTTGATTGATGTAAATCAAACCGGACGATCGATCGGATTAGAAATCAAGAGATCGAAGAGAGAAATGTGGATATTTTGAAGAAAAGGGGAATCAGGATTTTCAGCTTCTTCAACAGCAGAGGAAGTTACTGATGGAATCCATGGATTTGGTCAAACCGCCATCGTTACAGGTACGTATCTCTTTCTCTCTCTCTCTCTCGTTTTCATTTGGATTATTGTGGTCCAAAAATGGAGTTTTAGGGTTTATTCAGAAGTCAATGTCAAAACTAGAAGAAATTTATGACTCAAATGGAATTTTTATCTAAATATTTGATTTCTTGAATTACTTTTTATATTGGGTTAATTGCTAAACAAAGTTCCAACTTTATTTTATGATAATCAAGTTTGTTTACAATATTAGAAAAACTAAAATTACAACCGGTTAAACCTTATTTGGCTATTTCAAAACGACTATTCATGAACATATATTGTGAGATTTATTATTATTTAAGATAATTGGTTACCTTAAATGAATTAAAAAAAATGTTTGATCGTCTTTAACGATACACAATGTATAAAGTTTGGTTACATTAAGTGGTTAAAATATAAAATTTGATGTTTTTCTATTATAAAAGAATTTGATTATCTTAGAAGATAAAAATATATTTAATTATTTATTATAGGGTAAAGTAACATTTTAACCATTCAACTTTCAGATTTGTCTCATTTTAACCATTAAACTATTTTTTGTCCAGATTTAACCACTAAACTTTTTTTATTGTTCTATTTTGGGAAAAATGAATAAAACTAATGACTAAATTGATACAAAATATGATATTTTAGTGTTTAAATCGGGACAATTTTCAGTGGTTAAATCAGTAAAAGAAAAGTTTAGTGGCTAAATATGTATACAAAAAATAGTTTAGTGGCTAAATCGATACAAAAAATAGTTTAATTACTAAATAAAAAAAAAATCTAAAACTTAGATGGTCAAAATGACACTTAACTCTTTGTTATATTACAAACAAAATTTTGTTTCTTCAGACAATAAAAAATGTAGAATTATTTATTCATTTCTAATAATTAACCCTTCTAGAATCTAGATATTATTTAAAGTAATAATTTTGAACTTTCATGTTCATCCATTTATGTGTGTAAATGGACGGTTCGACATGACTAGACACCTTCAATGTTGTGTCGTCACTTTACCGGCAAACTTGAAATGCTAAGGTTGCGTTTAGTTAACGAAAACTAGTCATTTTTTAATTTCAGTTTTTAAGTTATAGTTTTTAGAAAAAAAACAAGGGATTCTATCGAAACTTGTTTAGATGATGAAATTTTAGATTTAAGAAAAATTGGGTGATTATAAAATAAGATTAACAGGATATGTGATAAAAAAGTAAGAGAGAGAAAGAGAGTATTATAAAGAAATATAAGGTATCTAATAAAAAGGTAAGAGAGAATATGAAAAGTGATATTTTAAAAAGTGAAATGAAAATTTATGAAATTGTTGTTAAGTAAACAAGTTTTCATTTTTTTTTTTTTTGAAAAGAGAGATGAAAATTTTGGAAAATTTCGGTAACTAAACGCACCCTAAGCTTGCGTTTTATTAACAAAAACAAGGCATTTTTTAATTTTAGTTTTTAAGTTATAGTTTTCGGAAAATCAAGAGTTTTATAAAAAGTGAAAATGATAAAGTTTTAGAGGGTGTTTGGTTTTGTATTATGAATGGAATTATTAGCTTATTACGTTACAATAACGCAGATAACTGATTTAAAGTGTCTGGATTGCATACGTTAATAGGTGATTATTTGCGTTGAGCGTTAATCCTACCACACTTTTTCATAAGTTAAAAAATGTAGCTTATTTGCTTAATAAATGATTATTTGGTCATTTTACAAGTTAAAACGTAAATCCAAACACTTTAAAAGCTGATTATTTGATAATTATGATAGAAAACAGCAGAAGCTAAACCAAACACTAAATTTTCGACAACACTTTTGGTTACAGCTATTATCTGATTATTAGTTTTCTTAACTTGAGTAATATGTTATGATGATGTAAATATCAAACTGCCACTGCTCCCTTGTATTTGATAGTGCTGACATATAGCATGCATGATCCCTCTATTAAAATTTGGTATGGTTTTCTGTGGATTTTCTTGGAACTTTGCTGTCACCTGCTTTAACGATTATTCATTGTGCTTTAGGGATTGTAATTCCATATACAGTTGTGCATACAGATGCTACAATATGAATTTATGGAAAGTGGAAATGAAACCATAAAAATTCCAACTACCAATCTTATGTTCTTGCTGATGTTGTTGATTTTATACATATTTTTCTTGGCATTTCTTCTTCATTTAAGTGTGTTTTGATAGCTAAACTTTCGAATTCGATACTGAAATGAAATAATTTTGTTTCCAAAGGTTTGTAGCGGACATTTGCGAATCAAGGAAAACGAATGATGCAATATCAAGATTTATTGATAAACTATCAAGCTATTGGATACAAAGAAGAACATTTCATGGCCATGGAATTTAGATAGGCCATGGATTTGAAGAGAGCTCATGCCACTGATACATGAAAGAAAATCCATGGCCATGGATTTGAAGATAAAAGCGCCACTGCAAAAAAGGAAACATGGCCATGGATTGCCAAGTGGAGCGCCGCACGCAGAAAAGGAAATAGGAGGAGAAAAAACCCTAGCTTGGAGGAGAAAAACCCTAGCTTGGAGAGGAAGAGACGGCGGCTAGGAAGGAGAAAGAAAGAAAAAGAGAAACACAAAGCGAGAAACACGATTTCAAGCATCAAGAGACGTTTTTTGTGAAGAACAATTGAAAAATCTTACGAATCCGACTTCTACATTCATCATTCTAACATTGGTTTGGTATCTTTCATGGATTCTTTTGTTGGTGTTTTGATTGAGATGATGGTAACCCTAACCATGGGGTGATTTTCTTTTGCATTTACTTAGATGATTGAACCCTAGTTTAGATGATAACGTTATTGGATTGAATGATTCTTTTGATTTCATTGGTTTATTTGGTTACATTCGTTTGGTAAAACTTGGGATTTCATTAATATTCAATAGATAGTCAATTCATTTTGTGGCGAAAGCCTTTTGTTTTGAATATTTATTTTGACTAATTGTTTTACCAGTTAATCGTTTCTTGAAATCGGAACCGGTAAAAAGAAGTTGTTATGGTTTTTCAAGTTTATGACTTTACAAGTGAAGTTACATTGAGATGAACCATCTTGCATAACTTGGATTAGTCTTAATCATATAACTTCAATAATCAAAGTGATTGTGTTTTAATTGCATGTTTTGACGTGGATATATTGAAGAACTTCACGTGTCTTTCCGATATTCATAAAGTTAAATAACCTGACCATGAAGTTTAATTGACTTTAGAATCACGTGAGTTATATTCAATATCGGGCTTTAAATGCTATCATCGAGACTAGGGGGATTGATTTTAAGTGAATGCATTGTTTTGACAATAAACTGTCCACTGCTTTTGTTTGTTCTGCTTCATAGTCTAAGTTAGTTCATTTGTTTCGTTATAATGGTTATTTAGAATCAACTACTTATTGTCTATGATTAATTAGTAACCAAAGACTTATAATCACCATTCTGCATCGTTTCCCTAAGATCGATACTCGGTTCTTACCTAAACTATTCTACTATACGATAGGTTACGCTTGCCTATTGTCTATCAGTTTTAGTTTGGATTAGTTCCATTTTTATTATAAAACATGTGTTTAGTAAAATAGACACAAAGTTTTTGGCGCCTTTGCCGGAAAACGGTGATTTTGAGAACGGTCTGAAGTTGCTTGATTAATTAACTCCTTTATTTTTATTTTGTTTTAGGAAAGTTGCTGTTTAATTTTTAGTTTTTTTTTAATTATTTGGTTTTCACTTTTTATTTTTTTTATTTCCGTTAAACATATTTATTGTGGGGAATATTTGCAGTTGCATTGAATCTTTTGTCTATTTTCTTTTTGTTTATTTTCTCTTTTAGTTTTTTTTTCTTTCTCTGTTGTTTTGTATTTTTATTGTGCAGGATGTATAATGGCTTTGATATGTATGAATATGGCTACGAAACAAGTTATCATCAGGGGGAGATCAATTATGAAGAACATGATATGTTGTCGTATGAATATCATCATCTTGACCCTTGTTTAGGTGCCTACATGCATGAGACCTCTTATTCCTCCTATGACGATTGTTGTGATTACTTTTTCAATCTACTCTCTTCCAAAAGCCATCATCAGCTCGAATATCAAACCCCACACCAACCTGACATTCAGTATTACAAGAGTCTAGATATTCAATATTCTTGCCACACTCATTCCCAAGATGAACCTGAGACAAGTATGAGCTTCACTGAATTAATGATGAATCATATTGCGAGTAAAGAGGCAAGGAAAATCCAAATTGATTCGTGTCTTTGTGATTAACAATCTACAATTGAGAATCTTGAATGTCAAATGATACAATTGGTCGAATCAATTGCGGAAGGACCATCAACAAGTAGTTTAGGTGTACGAGAGGAAGAGATACAAGCTGAGGGGAATACTCACATATATACATATGATGTTAGTGATTCAGATGAAGATGTTGAGTCTGTTTATGATGAGACTCATCAACTTATACAACTGATCACCAATACAGCAGAGTCAACAACCGCCCAAGTACAATCCACAAGCTCACAAGATACCTCACAAGTCTCTCATTTGAAGATCAATGATATGATGGAAGATGACTTCAATCCCGAAAAGGATTTAGAAGAGCTTGCAAGACTTTTGGGAGTCAACGAGTCTACCCTTGTTGATGATGAGGGAGTTGATTTTAATATATTTGATGGAAACTCATATGCTATTGTTAATACTATCAAATCCTCATCTGTACTAAGCGTTTGGTAGATGTTATGGATATGCAGGTAGAGAGTGTTGCAATAATTTGTTCGAATCAACAGAGTGAGGAGGATAACTCGAAGCCACCCATGAAAGGAAAACAATTTAGGCGTACTCGAAAGCGAAGGAAAAGACCAAAAGGTCGTGATGTCATTAAAGATGGTAAACGTAATTCAACAAGATTAAAACATGAACATACACACATTAATGGATGCAAGAAGGGTAAGGAGTGCAAACTTAATTCGTCAAAGTCCATTTTTCGTACTTCATCCAAAGGTAAGCCTTACATCCTTTTCATTCCTTTGAAAATAAAAAAAGAGTGGAATAAGGTCAAGCTAGAGACCTTATAAACAAGCGCTTTCGGGAGGCAACCCGTAGATTGAATAGTTATCAATTTATTTTATTTTATTTTATTTTATTTTATTTGTTTGGTTTGGTTTGTTTTATTATTAGGGTTTTTGTAGTTAATTTTGTTTTGTTTTCCTATTTGTTGGAGAATTAAAAAAAAAAAAAAAAGGAATCCATGGTCATGTTTATTTAGAATCCATGGCCAAATATTAGAAGGATTTAAACAGTGAATTTTATGGCCATGGAATTCTAATTCCATGGTCTCATCGTATATTGTTAAATTCCAGTAAGTTCCATGGACATGTATTCTAAAAAAACATGGTCCCTTTTATTTAGCGGCCTAGGGTTAAATACGTGGCCATGGATTTTAGAATCCATGGTTTATTGTTACGGAAGCGGATAAAAAAACATGGTCATGGATTTGTTTTTCTAAGCGGCGCATGGTTTATTGTCACAGAAGCGGAAAAAAAAATACATGGCCATGGATTTCTATTTTTTTGAAGCACCTAACGCATTCCCACTTCTATTGCGTGCTAATTTTCTACACACACACACACACACACACACACACACACACACACACACACACACACACACATATATATATATATATATATATATATATATATATATATATATATATATATTTGTGCTAGGTACTAGTGGACATACGAGAGACTAATTGTGCATACTTCTTGGTGCTCATGTTGGTCAGCGTTTCATACTCTAGGGGAGTCCTTTTGTTCATCCCTTTTGCTTACACTTCCACCACTGCACCTTACTATCTTTTGAACATTGGGGACAATGTCCAATTCTAAGTGTGGGGAAGGGGTATGATCATTTATGCATGCTTTGTTTAAGGGTGAAATTTCTCTATATGTGATGTAACTATTCCTAATTTGGCCTAAAAGTCTTATTTTTGTGGCATTCTCTTTACACTTTCGAGAACATTGGTGTTATTGCTTGCCTAAGTACTTCATGAGAATGTAAACTTAATTGAGTAGATTTACATGATTAGGCGAGATACTTTACTTCATGGAATTGGTTCTTGGATATGTTTGCATGACCATTGCACATTGTAGCCTATATCATTAGTGAGAATTTGAGCCAAGAAAAGCATTCACTTTAATGCTTGTGTTTCTTTTGTTGAGTGTGCCGGTGGTACTTGTTTACTTCAGAACTTGCTTGTGTAATGCATTTCGAGACCACATTACTGAGAATGTTGCATATATAATGAAGGCAAATTAGGATTGAGCCATTTTAGTTACCGTTTTGTTTTTCCCACCTTTGAAGCATTCAAAATGATATGTGTGTTTTCCCCTTAGTTAACCCTTTTAAGCTTAAACCTTTTCGTTTCAGTTATAACCCGTGCTGTTAACCGTTTCTTATCCGTTTGACTCTCGTTACCCTTAGTCTTAATCCGATCTCAATTCCAGCTGTTTAGTTAAAATTTTATTTTCTTTCAGTTTTTGAGTTTTATGTAATGATGCTTAGTATTTAGAATCTCAAGTTCAGATTCAACAAAAAAAAACAAAAAAAAAAGCAAAAAAAAAAAAAAAAAGGAAAGAAAAAGAAAAAGAAAAGTATAGTTTTATCTTTGTTCTACTTTGTATTTATTCCTTTATTTGGTTAGAGTTCTTTCTATTGTAATTGTTCAAGTTATGATTAAGTTTTTCTTTAGCTAACAGCTCGTGCTTTAAAGTATCGGATTAAGGACTATTTCACACAGTTTATCCTTTGTACCCTATCTTTTACCCCAGCCCCGTTGTAACCCTTTGAAAGACCTTCATTTTGCCTCGTTCTCATATCCAGTGGTGGAGATTTGATTCTCAATCAAGCTTATGATAGTAGCATGTTCCACGACTTGGCTTGAGTGAATTTGTCTTGAAAAGAAACCCTGATACATACTCGAGTGTTTGAGCGAATCCTATTGTGAGGTTCCTGGGTTATGTAGACTAATTCAAAAGCGACTTTCATGAATGTTAATATCTATGATCTAGCATCATGTGAACTTCTTGATTGGGTTGCATTCAATTGTTTTACTTACAAAAGTATTAATATCATTCGTTCAAGATAATGTCTCAGAGAATTATTGTTTTGTAAAGCAAAGCCAATTGAGGTAATTACTTTTAGAGAGACTTTGCTTGAGGACAAACAAAGCTTAAGTGTGGGGATATTTGATGTTGTTAATTTTATACATATTTTTCTTGGCATTTCTTCCTCATTTAAGTGTGTTTTGATAGCTAAACTTTCAAATTCGATACTGAAATGAAATAATTTTGTTTCCGAAGGTTTGTAGCGGACATTTGCGAATCAAGGAAAACGAATGATGCAATGTCAAGATTTATTGATAAACTATCAAGCTATTGGATACAAAGAAGAACATTCCATGGCCATGGAATTTAGATAGGCCATGGATTTGAAGAGAACTCGTGTCGCTGATACATGAAAGAAAATCCATGGCCATGGATTTGAAGATAAAAGCGTCACTCCAAAAAAGAAAACACATGGCCAAGGATTGCCAAGTGGAGCGCCGCACGCAGAAAAGGAAATAAGAGGAGAAAAAAACCCTAGCTTGGATGAGAAAAACCCTAGCTTGGAGAGGAAGAGACGGTGGCTAGGAAGGAGAAAGAAAGAAAAAGAGCAACGCAAAGCGAGAAACACGATTTCAAGCATCAAGAGACGTTTTTTGTGAAGAACAATTGAAGAATCTTACAAATCCGACTTCTCCATTCATCATTCTAACATTGCTTTGGTATCTTTCATAGATTCTTTTGTTGGTGTTTTGATTGAGATGATGGTAACCCTAACCATTGGGTGATTTTCTTTTGCATTTACTTAGATGATTGAACCCTAGTTTAGATGATAACGTTATTGGATTGAATCATTCTTTTAATTTCATTGGTTTATTTGGTTACATTTATTTGGTAAAACTTGGGATTTCATTAGTATTCAATAGATAGTCAATCCAATTTATGGCGAAAGCCTTTTGTTTTGAATATTTATTTTGACTAATTGTTTTACCAGTTAATCGTTTCTTGAAACCGGAACCGTAAAAAGAAGTTGTTATGGTTTTTCAAGTTTATGACTTTACAAGTGAAGTTACATTGAGATGAACCATCTTGCGTAACTTGGATTAGTCTTAATCATATAACTTCAATAATCAAAGTGATTGTGTTTTAATTGCATTTTTTGAGGTGGATATAGCGTAGAACTTCACGTGTCTTTCCGATATTCATAAAGTTAAATAACCTGACCAGGAAGTTTAATTGGCTTTAAGAATCACGTGAGTTAAATTCAATATCAGGCTTTAAATGCTATCATCGAGACTAGGGGATTGATTTTAAGTGAATGCATTGTTTTGACAATAAACTGTCCAATGCTTTTGTTTGTTCTGCTTCATAGTCTAAGTTAGTTCATTTGTTTAGTTATAATAGTTATTTATAATCAACTACTTATTGTCAATGATTAATTAGTAACCAAAGACTTATTATCATCATTCTGCATCGTTTCCCTGAGATCGATACTCGGTTCTTACCTAAACTATTCTACTATACGATTGGTTACACTTGCGTATTGTCTATTAGTTTTAGTTTGGATTAGTTCCATTTATATTATAAGATTAGTGTTTAGTAAAATAGACACCACTTGCCTTTATGTAAACAAGAAATATTTCTATTTTGTGTATGAGAAAGCTTACAATCACATAACCCTCATAGCTAGAAAGGTTTTTGTTTAATATTAAATGGGTACATTAACATAATTTTTTTGTTTGATTAATGAAAAGTTTAATTATTAATATTTTTTGATTTGAATAATAAATGTTTACAAAATAATAAATGATAAATTTTTATAGAATTCTTGTTGAAATCTTTGTTGTACCAAACAAAAGACATGATTCTCTGTTATATTTCTCTGCTGAATTCTCTGTTCTACCAAACATATGAATCAATTTGCTTTCTCAAGGTCAATTCTCTTTCTTTCCAATTTTATTCTTTGTTGTCATTTCTCTGTACCAAACGCACCCTTAGTTTATGAAAAATAAGATAGGTGATAGAAAAGTAATAGAGAGAAAAAGAGTATCATAAAGAAATATAGAATTGTTAATAGATTAGCAAGAGAGATAGTATGATTAAAAAGTGTAATGAAAATTTATGAAATTGTTGTTAAGTAAACAAATTTTCTTTTTCTTTTTTTTGAAAAATAAGATGGAAGTTTTGAAAATTTTTGGTAACTAAATACACCCTAAATATATTAACTTTCAAATATTAATCACATTATTTTATCTATATTTTCAAATGAAATTTATTAATTTTAAATTTACTTTTTAAATAATAATTTTTTTAATAGTATAATTTTAAGGACAAAGAGCTTACAGTAAATGCATATTTTCATCTTTTGTTTTCATTTAAATGTTAGTTATTTTTTATTATTATTATTTGGTAGTTATTTTTTTGTTTTTGTTTGATAGTTATATGTATTTTATTTTTGTTTACTTTAGATAATTAAAATTTTTGTCTCTAGCAAATGCATTTTAACTTATAAAAGTTATACAACTGTTAAAAATCTCTATGCGAATAATTTATATTGATTATATGGAAAGGGCGTTGCTATACGCACACCCCCAACTCCTTTAATTATGCTAATTGCACACCCCATACTCCCTAATTACTTGATTAATGGCATGGGTCCCACAAACGTCACATCAACATATTATTTTTTTATTTTAAAAAAATATGGGACCCACGTATACTTATCACACACCCCTATTGTCACATCGTCTTTATTTTTTAGTTTTTTTGTGATGTGGGAACCATAAATGCTTATAACACACACCCCCTATTGGCTATTGTCACATCATCTTTAGTTTTTGTTTTTTTATGTTGTGGGTCCCGCATGCTAATGAAACACCCCTTCTTTTTTCAAATCAATTTTTTTAGTTAATTACACAAATGGTCCCTGTAGTTTGTATCAAACATAAAATTTGGTCTCTGAACTTTCAATTAGAAACAATATTACTAGAGTAAATTACAAAAATGGTCCCTATTGTTTGTTCAAAATTATGGATTTTGTCATTGGTCTTTAAAAATTACAAAACTGGTCCCTAAAAACACTATTACTTGTAAAAATGATCACTCTTTCTCTTAAATTTGTAATAATGACATTTTTACCATTTTCACTGTGACGCTTTTAGTCCCAATGGTTTTATTATTTACCGTTATTGTCCAAATTTTATTTTATTTATTTTTTCTTTATAATTATATTATTTGTATTACTTGTAAACACACTTATATTATTTATAATCATATTTATGTTTTCGTATTTTATTTACATTTACTATTGTTGGTACTTTATTTATAAATTTAAATTGTATTTTAATTGAAATTTTATATTTTCTTTACTAATTTATTTAAAAGTTCATCTTCCTTATTAATTTTAATTTTTATAATACTATTGTTGACATTTATATATGTTGATTTTTGTTAGTTGTGTTTATGTAAAGAGAATATCGCCGATATTTTTACTCTCCAATGTCACTATTTTTCAAGCATCTTCCGACCTAACGAACCATCGACATATAAATTTATATAACTAACATTAGTCATCATTAAACACACCATTTAGGTGCCCGCCCCACGACGCCGTTTCATCAATTTCCATTATTTACATTATCAGCCCCTGTTGTTTGTATTAAGGTTTAGATTTGGTCCCTACACTTCAATTTTCTAAAATTAATTATTATTATCGAGGTTTACATTCAACATTGTTCATTATCTATTAACTTTAGTTAAAATACTCATTTTGTCATTATTTATATTTATGACCATTCTAATTAAAAATTACTAGCAACTATTTATTTTAATGAAACAAATAGGAATAAAAATATAATAGAACTATTAATATTTTAAATCAATACATATACCCTTTTTTTGAATGAAAACATTTCGAATTAAATTGGTTCGTCATTTTTCCATTTCATTAAATTGGAAATCGAAATGGTACATCGTTTTTTCTACTAAAACAATAAAAATTAGATTGTTTGGTTTTTTTACGTTTGGTTAAATCGAAAATCAAAATTGTTATTAGTTTTATCCGTCCAAAATACTTAAATTTGATTGGTTTTTTTTCTATTTGGTTAACTATTTCGCTGGAAAAATTAAAGTGTTCTTTGTTTTAATTTTAAATGTTTTCGCTCGAAAAGAACACGATTCATTTCGGTTTTCAATTTAATCAAACGAAAGATACAACCACTTAATCTAATTATTAATGTTTTTTACCAGACTAAACATTTAATAACTTTGATTTGCAATAAACCAAACGAAAAAATGACTAACCTTAGTTTTAAATATTTTTGTTCAGGAAAAATGACGAACCATATTAAATTTAAATGATTGAAAATAACAATAACTGATTTAACTTTGAATGTTTTCGATCGGAAAAAATGAAGAACTTTGATTTTTAATTTAACCGAACAGGAAAACAATTAATCCATCTATAAATTTTTTCAATAAAAAAAGGACGGACTATTTCACTTTTTAATTTTTTAACGGATGAAATAACGAACCTTTCTAAAGCTTAATAAATATTCAGTTTGTCCATCAACTTCTTTAATATTTGATTAAATATTTAAATATTGAAAATTTCTGCATCCACCTCAACTTGAAGAAATAAAAAAAAAATGATTCGTTTTGTTTTTTGTTTTTTGGCCTTTTGTCTCACAAGATGTATATAAAACATCAACTTTTGTTATTCATATTTTTGTGAAAAAAGGGGTTTAATATGAAAAAAAAAAAAACCAACATTTTTTTTCATATTTTTGCGGTATAGCCTCTTCGCTTTACTTTTTACCAATAAAATCCATAAGTTATTTATTTGTTTGTGATTTTTGGAATTATTCCCTTTTTGCCAAAAAGACATTAAATTTGAGGGCTTTTCCTGGCATGTTGGGTTTTTGTGGAAAATACATGAATGATTATGAAAAAATTTTTTCCCGAAAATCAGAAAGAAAAAAATAACCCGAGAATTTTTTAATAGAAAATAACATGAGGGACGAAACCAAAAAAAATGAAAACATATTGTTTTGTGCATATAAAACCCTAAAAAACAATATACTTTAGACATTGTCAATTGAATCATACTAGATTCATAAAAAATAACATGTAACCCACTAATGCTAAACTATTTTCTATTTCTTAACATCATATTTTACCTTAAACGACAAAACTACATATTTTTTATGGATACCCGCAGCAACGCGCGGGCAACCACAACACTAGTGATATACATATGTGAATGTGTCTTGGATATAACGGCTGAAAATTATGGGTGTAAACTTCGTACCAGTTATGGGTTACTACGTGCACATGAACTTGATTATTATTTAAAGAAAGATTTGTTTATTCCGCTACAAACGGTTGATGCATTCTGAACGACATTAGAGGTGTTTAACCCCAACCAGGATGAAGTGGATGAGATATCTTGTGGTGCAGAGCTCAATAAACTCAAAGAAACTTTTACAAAACAGGATCGTACTGAAAATGTAGATATGCTCAAAAGACTGAAGGGGATAACTTTTTCAACCACCAAATCTGTTGGTGAACCTTCTGTCCAAAAATTTACTCGTGGTCATCCAAATAAGGGCAAACAAGCTATGTCGCGTCAATTTGACTTGAACGAACCGCCAAGACATAGTGAATACGTGTATCGTGATCCACAACTCCAACATGAGCCATCAAGACATAGTGAATATGTGTATCGCGATCTTTTACCCCAACACGAGCCACCAAAACATAGTGAAAATGTGTATCGCGATGCACATACAACATAGTCCTGCAGCTTCTATAGGCCAGTTGCTTTTGACTTGAATGATCGAATACCATCTGCTTTGGATCACTTACCAGCATACCAAGACTATGTATATCAAAAACCGTCATCAATGGTGAACGAATATTTTTGTACAAGATCCGCTTATGCAAAGCTTTATAAATTATCAACCAATACAGGTATTAAATAATTATTTTTATCTTTATTAATATTTTTCATTATCTATCGGATTCACTTTGTTTTATATGATAATCATTAGGAACCAGCAAGAGCATGGCAATATGGATACGCTCATCACGATCTTACACAACAAGATGAGTATTATTCTCATCCACCAACAATGTAGGTATAATGTATGATATTGATTATTATGTATCTGGTTTATTGGATGGTTGATATTAAGAATTTTAATCTTCAAATTTATATAGAACCAATACGATACAGTCATCCACTCATTAATGAATTTCCATTATTTTTTCAACCATATGTCATCGGCATAGAAGATGTTGAAGGTGATGAAAATTGTGGTTCTCGATCAATAGTTGTTGCTTTAGGTAGACATCAAAACGAATGACCAATAATTCGTGGTGAATTATTGGAGGAGCTACTTAAAAACAAGAAACATTACAAAACAATCATCGTCTACGAAAGAGTGAAAGAATCCTTAAATTGGAATGTTTCCGGAATTACACCAAGTCATCGTTGATTGTTTATGTCTGATTCTGGAATTTTGATCGCTAATAAGTATGAATGCTATCTTTATTGTTTAACAAATGAAGGCAGCAAGACATATTTTTCTCTTTGGTCAACCCCACGTTCTGAAATTGAATCCATCACAATCGCACGTGTACATGAAATTCATTTTATAAAAGTTGATCTGCAGGAAGATCATCCAATGCCGACTGTTTGCGGGTATAACTGGCGTTCCATGAAAAGCAAAAAAAGTGGTAGGGAAGATTTGTATAAAGATCGGTTACTTGCATATAAAAAAGCCCATAATACTGAATGTAATGTGCATGTACTATTGGAGTGATAATTTGTACAAATTTATTTTTATCAAGTGGTATTATGTAATTTATGAAATCATTAAATTATATTGTTTGTTATAATTTTTTGAACGATAAAAATAATTTTTTTAAAAAAAATATTTCAAATGAAAAAAGTAGATAAAATTTAAATAAGTAAACTGTAATATACAATAAAGTACAAGTATCATTTGTGTAATTTACTTTATATAATTAATTAACAATCATTGATCAATAATGTTTAAATGATTAATGTTTATAAATTATATAATTATTATATAATCAAATCAATCGATAATCATTTAATAGTTATTTAATGATTAATAGTTAAATCAATTAATAGTTATATAATGATTAGAGTAATTAAATGGGTAATTAGAAGGGGTTGTGTAATTAGCAAGAGGGGGGGTGTGTATATAGAACGACCCTATGAAAATTAGAGATATGCAAGATTCGGAACTGGACCAAAAAACCGATGAACTGTATCAAGCTGGAACAGGTACCGTTCATCCGATTCTTGGTAATTTGACAGTTTTTTAGACAATTCCTAAATGTTGCACATTCTTAATTTTTATAATATCAACATAAATAGTTGCGTAAATATTTTTACATGTTGTATATCATTTAAAAGTTTAAAGCATTTATTGGAAACAAAAGGAAAATATAATTAGCTAAAGGAAACAAAAATAAATTATAACTGTCAAAATGAAGATAAAATGAAAAGTGTAACTATCAAATTGAATTAAATAAAATACAACGCATAAATGAAAACAAAAATGAAAATACACATCTAATATACATGTTATCATCCCATTTTTTTATGCATAACTGTTTTGTTTTATGTTATAACATTTAATGCAATTTACTTCACACAAATTTGAATATTTCTTACAAAGGCATTAGTTTCATAATCTATAGAGTTAATTGCATAGATGGTCTTTTAACTATCCCCAAATTGTAGTTATCGTCCTTTTTTCGAAAACGTTGCAAATTGGGTGCATTATGTACCGAAAAGTTGCATTTAAGGTCCTTTCTAACGATTTCCGTTAAGTGTCTCTGTTAAGTCAGGGGCAATTTCGTCTTTTTAAGTATAAAGGACCTTTTTTGCAATCTTTTATTATTATTTTCATTATTTGCATTATTATTATTATTATTATTATTATTATTATTATTATTATTATTATTATTATTATTATTATTATTATTATTATTATTATTATTATTATTATTATTATTATTATCATCATCATCAAAACAAAACCCTTCTTCTCCATATTATCAAAACAAAACCCTAAAATCATTATTCTCCTTCTTCTCCGGCCACAGCCACATGGTGGGTCTGATCAGCAACAACAACAAATGCAGAATTAACCTTATTCCCGCCATCAATGATAACAGGATGATCACAAAGACGCAGATACATCTCCTTCTTTGAACGACGACGACCATCACCACCGTCACCTTCGCCATCCTCCGCTTCCGCTAGAAACTTCTGGTAATCCGGTGGCAGAAATTTCTCCCACACAGCATCCCATTCCGCCGCTGATCGGAAAACAGAATCAACCAACGATAACCTACAAACATCCCTAGGGCTCGTAAGTGCTAAAGCGTTCGCTACAAACCCTTCCAGCAACGATTCAAACATCCCTAGGGCTCGTAAGTGCTAAAGCGTGACGACGGCGGCGGCGCAGACGATGGGGGTGGGTTTAGGGCTGCAACAGTGGGTGGCGATGCAGTACCCTGCGGCGGCGATGTTAATGCAACAGTGCAGCACCAACTGATACCACCTTCGCCGGTTTACTATCCACACTACATGGCGTACAACCCGCACCACCACAACCGCCACCATCAGCCGCTTCCTCCGGTGACTCAGCAACCACAACAGGGATCTGGTGGTGGTGGAGGAGAAAACAGAGCGATTTGGGTTGGTGACCTTCACAGTTGGATGAATGAGGGAGATGGGAAGGAGTCGGAAAAGAAGGAATGGTGGCCGGAGGGAGATGGGAAGGAGGGTTGACCGTCGATCTTCCCTGAAATCTCAGCCCCAGAATTTGTTCTTGATGGGTTTTGTTATTTTTTTCTTTAATAATAATAATAATAATAATAATAATAATAATAATAATAATAATAATAATAATAATAATAATAAGATAAAATTGCAAAAAAAGGTCCTTTATACTTAAAAAGACGAAATTACCACTGACTTAACAGAGACACTTAACGGAAATCGTTAGAAAGGACCTTAAATGCAACTTTTCGGTACATAAAGCACCCAATTTGCAACGTTTTCGAAAAAAGGACGATAACTGCAATTTGGGGATAGTTAAAGGACCATCTATGCAATTAACTCTAATCTATATTTGTGTTCAGGTTTTGTTAGAGAGTGAACAAATGCAATGTTTGACAATGATAGAGATAACGAATAAATTTTTTTATAAACGTTAAGAAGAGAATAATATTTTAATATGTGATATTTTCATGTAATTATGCAAAGTATATTGTCA
Organism: Centrapalus pauciflorus; assembly: GCA_020465985.1. Classification (NCBI taxonomy): domain Eukaryota; kingdom Viridiplantae; phylum Streptophyta; class Magnoliopsida; order Asterales; family Asteraceae; genus Centrapalus; species Centrapalus pauciflorus. Next base: position 32,030 of record JAANYP010000051.1, on the reverse strand, counting down.
TTGTTAGGTTTATTACACGTAGTACCCCTAAAAACCGGCTATGCACAACAATATGACATATCAATATAATTTTCATATTCTAATATCTATAGAAAACATTTTTATTATCTCTTTTATTGGCACACACTGCGTTTGATTTCCTTCTAACAAAATTTGAAAAAAAAATGGATTACGAAAATATTTGAATGTGTTTTGATTTTTATACATTTAGTTTCTTTAAAATAATAATTAGTGAAAGATAAAGAGTGTTTTAATTTGATATGTTGTTATTATTGGTAAAAAAATAAAATATGTTGTTATAATCGGTAAAAGGATAAAACGTTATTGTTATTATCGATATAAAGATAAAAGTTGTTGCTATTAATGGATGGTAACCTACTATAGCAGGTTTGCAAGTCAAAATGGTTACAATCGGTTAAAAATACAAAAGTTATTGTGATTAATGATAAAAAATAAATAATATAACTATAAACCGTAAAACTATAAAAAAAATTATTGTTATCTTTGACATATAATCCTTTTTTATTATTCATATATTTATATAATTGTTGCAAACAAGAGTATCGAAATCATATGATAACGACATAATACACTACAGAAATGTTAGTATATTCAAAATTTTTGATCTCCAAATGATTTTGATTTGATATTTAAATTAATTAGTTTCATGTTTACTTGAAATTTAAGAGAAGAATAAGTTTTAACCAACAACATATTTTTATATATATATATATATATATATATATATATATATATATATATATATATATATATATATATATATATAGGGGAGGGTTCTTCTAAGAACCACAAATATTGTGGGAACCTAAGAACTAATCTCATCCATTGATTTCATAGAATCAATGACTTAGATGTAAGGTGGCATTTTTGTAATTAAGAAAGCTTTAAGGGTTTATTTTGTTGGACAAATGGGCGGGTAAGGGTATAAGGGGAATAAAATAAAAAAAACCGTTCGTTCTCATCAACCTGCGCCCATGCTTGCATCTCCATCATTTCCCTCCTCGAATTTCCCAACCTTCTCTCTTCTCTCAAGAAACTTCCACCGGAGATTTTATCTTTTCGCCGGAATAATGCATTCGTCGGCGGCGACAGAAGAAGAGATGCTAAACGAGTTGTACAACAAAGCAAAACGTAAGTAAAATGCGATTCTTTTACCGGAAAATGGTTTTTTTTATGAAAGTTTTCGATGATCTGCATTTGACGAAAATGCATCATACAGGGAAGGGGGTTTCTAAAGTAAAGGGAAAAGAAGATGATAGAGTTAAGGTGAAAAGATTTGCTTCAACTAAGCTAGTTCGAGTGTCGACATCTGAGGAATTTGGTAAATGAAGTGTTTTTTTTTTAGTGTTTTTGCCTTATATGATCATTCTATGGATGATAAACAGTCGATTTGTTGATTATGATCATTCCTTGGTGAATGTTTATGTATTTGACTTATTGGGGGGGGGGGGGTGAAATTTCTGAAATGTATATATAAAAACCCTAAATTTTTTGGTTTGTGACATTTTTTGTTTATTTTTTGGGGATAAAAAAGTATTAAAGAAGACGAATAATGTGTTATTCTACGTAGAATGGGGAATTTTTCCTGGTTATTTTTAGGGTATGTAATGTTTGATACAGGTTAGAAAAGTATTCTACAAACCATTGCCCGTGGATTCTGGTTAAATGAATGATATTCTAAATAGAACTCAAAATACTTCAAGAAATTCTATGGAGAATGGGGAGTTTTATCTTTTATCTATAAAAGTTCTACGAAATTTTTTAAAGAATGATGAAATTTTAGCTTTTCTGGTATGAAGAACTTTAATGTTATTTCTCTTAATACTTGGAAGAACGATAACTTGGATATGATAGAAATGTATTCTATAATTCTTGGATAGGAATTGAAAAGATTGAATAAGTTAAGAGCATTCTATGTATAAGGGGATGATTAAACTTGGGATTTTTTTAAAAAGTATACGATTTTTTTTGTAGAATGATTCATTCTACAATAGCATTCTAAATATAAGGTGGTCTGATTTCCCATGAGATCTATAATAGTTCTACGATATTTTTTATAAAACGATAGATTCTACAAATCATTCTATGCTCAATAAACCGAAAAATGATTCATATACAACCTCTGTTGGGATATTTGCATTTATATATGAGATTTTTAGCTTTTTAGGGAATCATAATCTTAAATAAGTTCTATAACGTGAGTTGATAAATTATATTTTGCAGAATCTTTCGAAGAAGAAAAACAGAAAACAAAGAAAACCCGAAAGGGAGCTAAACTAAAGCAGATGAAGACCGTTGACATAGAAGAGGGAAGTGAATCTAGGGACACATTTTCAGTGTCATCAAAAAAGTCGAAGAGAGGAAAACTGAAAAAGATTCCTAGCCGGCGGACGAAAAAAGAAAAAATTGATAGCTCCGAGGATTCGGATTCATCCGTCTCATCTTCATCTGAGGGTAAAAATTATTTATCTGAAAAAAGACGAAAATACTATTTTTTTTCATAAACTACGTGTAATATAAACAGAACACTTGACTTCATGTTGTTGCATAGGTAATAATGGAAAAACACTTGAATTCCATAGATTGTTTTTTTAAAATTTCATACTCCGTAGAATAATTCTCCATAGAATGTGTTTAATCGACATAGAATATGTTCATTCCCCATATAATAGATTTTAATATGTATAAGAAATTGTTTTACTCTAGGTATAAATATTGATAATACTCCACAGACCTCATTTTTATCTTCATCTTACATAGCATTTTTTCATTCTATTGGAAATGAACTATCGGAAAACATAATGTTGTTAGGAAAACATAATGTTATTAAGCCGATGTAGATGATTTATAGAAATTTCCATTTTATCACAGATAAACGAGCGAAGACAAAAAAGAAGAAAGAGCATAAAAGGAAAAGAGAGGATAAAGGTTTTGATATTTTAGACAGATTCTTGGATGCAATTGTCGAGAAACTCGCATCTAAAACCAAGCAACATAATTTGGGAGAGAAAGGGGCCAAAGGAGAGAAAAATCAAAGAGAGAAACGACCAAGATTGACTCGAGACAACGTGAAGAGAGAAATCAAGGAGGAAGCATCGGTCAAAGATGAGGATGTTGATGATCAAGTAGGAGTGAGGGTGCTGAAATCGCGTTTCTCACCCGGAACCTTAATGAAGGCGGCGTCGATGATGACTGAAAGGCAAAAAACAATCGTCAAAAAACTGGGCTTAGGGAGTCTTTTAGATATGAAAGTTTCAGGAATTCCGTCCAAACTTGGATACTACGTGATTGATAATTTCAATCCTGAAAGCTGTAGCAGACTGCTGGAGCAAGGTGAGCTGGTAATCAAGAACGATAGGATCCACAACGTGTTTGGCATACCCAAAGAAGGGATTGATATATCCATGGTAGCGGTGCCCAATAAAAGGGACGAAGTGACCAGAATGTGGAGGGACCAGTTTAAGAGTTCCGAAATAAGGCCGTTGGATGTTTTAGAGGCTATTTCGGACAAAAACATTTTTGATAGAATGTTCACTTTGAATTTCATTGTTTTGGTTTCGACGATTTTGGCTGAAGGAACCCGGATGGGCTTAGTCAACCAGAGACTTTTGCCATTGATGAGGCCGGGAGAAGAGTTTCAAAAGTTGGATTGGTGTGGATACATATTTGACGTCTTGAAGCAATGCAAGTTTTATTGGCCGAAGGTAGCAAGCGGATTTTGCCATTGCGGCCCGCTGGTTTTATTGACTCTAAGTACCGAATAGTTGTTTTCGAACCAATGATTAATGCTTGAAAACTTATTCGTCATATTCTATGTTAAAAACTTAATATTTCTGGAAAGAACTGAAATTGATATGTTGCATCATTCTATTAGATAATGGGAAATTCTATAAATCATTTTCATAGAATAGGAAAAATGTGTAATTCGATTTATCATTTTTAAGAGAATGAAAATATTTAATGTGGGATGGAAAATTCTATTGATCATCTATGCATGAATAGAAAACATTCTATAATAGAATGACAACCTATGGTGGAAATCGACAGATTATTTTTAATACAATGAAAATATTCTATGTAGGATGGAAAATTCTATTGATCATTTATGCATGAATAAAAAACATTCTATAATAGAATGACAACCTATGGTGTAATTCGATAGATTATTTTTAATAGAATGAAAATATTCTATGTAGGATGGAAAATTATGTTGATCATGTATGCTTGATTTTAACATCATGTAACCCTTTTATGTGTTATGATAAAACATTCTATGGGTAAAAGAAAATTTCTATGTATGATTACTCTATTTCAATAATCTGTTTTTTTAAATGTTATTAACATAAAAATTTATTTTTTGTTCAGCTGTTATACGTAGATTATGTTTGTTGTCAACACAACTCTGTGCCGAGGTCTAGACCGTTGATAAAGACCTGGGAGTATACAACCCTAAGGAGACGAGAGGGTGATGAGTTGAAGAGTGGGAGATTTGGGATTGGCTCGATTCTTGATGATGTTGAACAGGAAGACGATGACGTTGACTCTGCTGCAAAACAAGAAGATGATGAAGAGGCTGCTGATGTTGGGGATGTTGCGAGGGATATTCGGAAAATTGAAAACAAATACAACGAGGCTTTGGAGGGCAAAGAGGTTCTGACGACGATGGTTAGGGAGGCTTTGAATAAGTTTCCGGAGAATGATGACTTGAAGCAGCTGGAATCAAAAGTGATGCGATTGTTTGGGGAAGAAAAAGAGATTCAGGGAGCGACCGCAATAACCGAGACCCAATTCTGGAATTCCCCGGGGGTCATAGCCGAAGTTGACAAAAGCTTGGACCAACTCACAAAAAGAAGGTCGAACGTTTTGGTGGGCCAGATGACACCCCCAAGCTTCAGTCTGGGGCTAACCCAAGACGAAAAAAAGGGAACCGAAGGAGATGTAGAAGAAGACAGATTGAAGGTCGGTGATGATGTTATGCCCGAGAAAGAAGAAAGTGTAAAAGAAAAGGAGACTGGAGATGCAAACAAAGATGTTATGAAGGTTGTTGAGAAGATCATGGTCGGGGATGTGCCCCAAGTTGAAATCCCAAAAGCTGACAAGGGAAAAGAGGTTGTGAAGGTTGTTGCTGATGAAAGAACACCAACAGATGTTCGAGTACGAATGCCGTCGTCGTTTTTGAGGTCACCGTATGTCTCGCGTATGGTGAACTGCCTTACAAAGCTGGACGACGTGGAGAAGACTGTTTGGCAATTCATTTTCTGCTTTAAAAACACGGATCCATGGTACTTTATTTCAAATCTATGTTTTTCAAATAACTTTTTATTTTTTATAGGTAATCGGTTGTATTCTATTGTTTTAAAACGCTTGTTCGTATGTTCAGTGTCTATGGTCTCATGTTCTCGATCTGTATTTTGTGACAGTGAAAGTATGTTCAATACTGAGAGTTTGGGTTTTAGTACCCGTGTGCACTTTGAAAGCCTAGCCCATGATGCGTGGGTCTATTACGGGGTTATAGACCTATGGGCGATTGTGTTGAATGAAGAATAACCAAAGTCCATCCTCCGGAAGACAGACCCCTTCCGCTTGTTTGTGAACGTTGCTGCGTTGGTAAGTTATTCCTATTTTCAGACGTGAAGGAAAAAACCAATCTATGATGTTATATGTAGAATACATTTATTCTGTGCAACGTATTTTGAGAAAGTTTGTTTCTTATATTAATCTATTCAAACATATATTAATCTATAAAATAGATTTTCCATAAAATTGTGATTTCAAATATAGAATACATCTTAGGGGATATGATCTATATACAACCTTATAAAAGAATCCATATTCTATATGTGCTTATAGAATGGATAACCACAAATACAAAGAATAACAAATTTACGCAGAATGGGAAAATATGTAGAATGGGTAATATTCTATATATAACGGAAACATATTCTACGTAGAATTTAAGGCATTCTGCAAAAACTCTACGTAGAATTCTAAAATATTCTACGCAGAATGGGTAAGATTCTATATATAATGGAAACATATTGTACGTAGAATTTAAGGCATTCTGCAAAAAACTCTACGTAGAATTTTAAAATATTCTACGCAGAATGGGTAATATTCTATATATATAATGGAAACATATTCTACGTAGAATTGTTAACCCGACTTATTTTTATTGTTTTCGTAATGTGTATGCTTATCTTTATATTGTATCTTATTTATCTCAGAACGACACCATGGTTAAAACTCATGAGTTTGATATGAAGCTCCAGAGTATATTCAACGCAACCATGAACTCTATGTGCGAAATTCCTGGGTTGCCGAAAGTAGAAATGTTCAAAGTTGATATGGTATGAACGCTTTTTGTTGATAATAACATATTGTTAGGCACAAAAAGGCCTCAGTCAAACCTGTTCTACATCTGAGGGGGAGATTTTATAATCAAACCTGTTGATGCATTTGAAGGTTGAATTTAAGGCCTGTTATATGCCTTATTGAAACCTGAAAATGATTTGCAATATCAGTCTAAAGCTGTTCTATATGTTGCATGTGTTGCAACTAAGACAGTTTGTCCAAGCTGCTCTGTCTGCTGAACAGGCTGGACATAAACTGTCTACGCTGCTCTACACTGTTGAGCAGCTTGGGCATTTTTAAAGTGTTCTGTTCTTTGTGAACAGAACCTGTTCTTTGTGAACAGGCTAAACACTTTATGGAATTTGTTTCCAAGTCATCATGTATTGTTTTTTACTACAAGATCAGTTTACAAAGTCGAAGACAAAGTGGAAAACAGAACTGCTCAGCCTGCCCACGCTGTTCTATAACATGAAGACAAAAGGATATTTGAAAAAGGGTGACAGACCTTTTTCTTATATAAAAATAGGCCTTTAACAAGGAGAAAGAAGCAAAGTTTGACCATCCTAAAATTAGTTAAAGGCAATGCCAACGTAGAGACAAAGTAAAAAGACAAAGTTCTGCACATGTGAAGACCAAGTCGCTTTCAGAAAAGTGCAGAAAAGGTTATGTTGTCTTTTCAACAGACTTCTTCCTTTTCATTCCGTCCAATGAAGATGTTTCTCTTAGATCCTCTAAGTGAGTATAAAAGAAGCTTCTAAGGTCAGAAGAAGTGTGAAGAAAGCTAAGTGCTGAAACCCAGAGTGAACGTGCAAGTGTGATGTTCATGCACTGCAAGCCTTCTGTGTAAACCAGCATCTGTGTGTCTAAGCTGTTTTACCTACTGTTCCCTTAAGTCTTGAGAAACACAGTGAGTGCTTCTTGAGTGAGGTCTTCATTGTATTACTAGTTTGAGTTTGTCTTAGACTAGTGAGATACTGTTGTAACTGTCATCTCAGCTTGAACTATTCCGCATTCAAGCTTGTTGTAATAACAAATTGTTGATAATAATACAAACATTGAGAAAAAGAGTGTGTAGTTTTTAAATGCTGGTATTCAACCCCCCCTCTACCGCTTATAACTATATACTTTGGGAACCTCTCGGGACCTACAACTGGTTCCGGCAGTTTAGAGTGTGTGTCAGTCTAGATCTCTCATTCTCCCAAGTTTCCATGGACAACAAGTGCTGCAAATTCTTCTACTATGACAATGGTTCTATGGGCCAACCTCCAAAATTTTAATCATCAAAACTTCTGTGGTTGGAAGTGCAGAATGATGCTCTTTTAGAGAATCTGGATGTTACAACTGCCAGGATAGATGGAGGGTCCCTATGTGCCAACCTCTGTTACTACCATAACTCCAGAGGTTGAAGGAGCTGCTCCTGAAATCAGGGACCTTTGAGAACAAAGCCTCAATGGTCTGATGAAGACAAGAGATTAGTGGCTCTGGATGCAAAGGCCAGAAACAACCTTGTCATTTCTCGCCTGATGATGTGTTCAACACAGGTTCGAGAAATGAAGACAGCAAAGGAGATGTGGGATACTTTGTGTACCGTCTTGATGGACCCACAATCACACTGGACAACATGATCAAAAATCTTGTTAGACGTATGAACTCTTCTTTGCTAAAACCAAAGGAGACTCTCACTGAAACCTACACCAGGTTTACTGCTCTAGTGAATGATCTCAAACTTGTTGGGTCACCAAGGCCAGTCTTACCCTGGTGATAAAATGCTGACATTTTACCTGAAGAGTGGAACTACTTTTCAACAATCCTAAGGAACTACAGGTACTATCAGAAGTATGGATCTGGTCAATCTGTATGGATCCTTACTGATGATGAACAGTCAAGGCAACAAAAGAGAAATGCCTTGGAAATGTCCAAAAGAGGTGCAGCTTTGTGGCTAATGTGAGACAGCCTGTAATCAGGTGGTTGTGTGTTATTCACCTGATCAACATGATGATAAAGGAGGGAGGTGTCAGACGAGAAGATGCTGCGATCTGTGAACAAGATGATGAGCAAAGATAGCCCGCTTGTCAAAGGTTCTTTTACCAAGAAAGGTGTTGGAAGCAAACCTGCTACAAGAAGCTCAGGTGCGGGAAAAAGAAGGCATTTGACAAATCCAAAGCTGAGTGCTTCAAGTGTGGCAAAACTGGTCACATAGCTGCTGACTGTGTGTCAAAAGCTGTTGGTCATTCATCCAAACCCAACAAGACTAACAAGGATGATGGCTATAGGGTTAAGTACCTTATGGCCATGGCTAAGCTGAGGAAATTGGAAAACTCTGTGTCTTCCAATCGCCAAAAGGGACTCATGGCAGAGACATGTGACTGGGAGGAATCTGATTCATCATCTGATGAAGAAGATAATCAATGTCTGATGGCCAACACTGATGTCCCATCAACAAGCAGCTTCAAACAAGATATGGCTGAAGCTGAAGCCTTCAGCAGCTTAGAGAACTGGAATCCTACTATGATGTATAAGGTACAAAATTTTATGGCTTACAGTTTTGAAGAAAAAGTTAAAATGTTTGAATATATGCTTGTTGATCTAAAAGCTGCTGTTGAGAAGCATGATGCTTTACTATCTGAAATCTCTAAGCTTAAAACTGATCTTAAAACTAAATCTAGTAAACTGGACAGTTTCCATAAGTTGGAAACTGAGCTTGATGAATTAAAACACATCAACTCTATTTTACTGGAAGAAAAGAGAGAGCAACAGATAGAAAGAAACAGATATAAAGCATGCCTAAGCTTCAAAAGATCGTTGAGCTCTTGGTGCCAATCTACACAAAAAGTCAGCCATTGTATAAGTCAACAGATCCCTGCACAAATCCAAGCCTATCTTGGAGGGGATCTTGACACAGCAGCTTCCATTGTTGAGATCAATAATCTGAAAGAAGATTTATCCACTCTTGGTGAACTTCCAAACACATTCATTCAAAATGTGAATGGTAAACTAATCTCAACAAATCGGTTTGTCAGGCCTCAAAACACTGACAGCTTGTGTGAATTTAGTTCAAAAGCTGATGTTGGAATTTGTTCTCCATCAAGTCAGCCTGCTAAGTGCTCTGCTGGTTCACACACGCAAAAGAAAGGAAAACATGTCCAAACTGAAGTTGTGGATACTAAACCTGTTGACAAAACAGGTTCTGAGTCCAAAGCTGATGGTAAAAAGCATGTTAATCCTTTTGATGCTAAACACTTTGAAAACAAGTTTTCAAAAGGTAAGCAGCCTGTTTTCAACAAGGGTAAGTCTCATGTTGAAAATAAAATTGCTGTGATTTCAAATAAGTTTTCAAATCATAGTGGTAAACTGGTTTTAAATAAGAACAAACTTTTCAAAACCAGACACAGTGAGTATGCTGATAGGCAGCATAAATCACAATCCAGTAGGGGCAAAAACAAAGCCATTGCTCAAACTGAGATAATTGGGAATAAGTTTCCCAAACCTGTGGAAGCTCAAAAGCCAATCAAGCTCCCTGTCTTTGACATCTGTCCACCTAAAAAGAAGACAGAAGAGGCAGCCAAAGCTGTGGCTATTGAGCTATCCACTCAAGCTGTTGATTCAACAAAAAGTAATAAAACTGCTAAACCTGCTGAAAGAATCAACAAAAATAACTCAGAATATGTTTCTGAAAGATCTTCTTCCAAAAACCCTAAAAAGAGAAAATGTTACAAATGTGGGAAGAAGACACATCTGGCCAAGGATTGTCCTGAATCTGAGGACATGAGGCCTGTTGACTCCGTTGTTTCCCTCACAGCTGTCACAAGCAGTATTGGAAATGTCACAGTCACTGAGGATGGTATTCAAGCTGATACCATTCAAATAGGGAATATTAGTGTGGATATTTCAAGTCCATCAACAAATGTTGATGAAGTAGGAGAACTCATCTCTGTGATGGGTTCCCTAAAAATGACTAATAATTCTATTATCAATCTGCAGGAAAACAACCTACCCCGGTTGGTACTTGGACAGTGGTGCTCAGGCACATGCCAGGTTAAAGATTTCTGAGTGAACTTCATGGCCTGAAACGTGCACAACGTCCACCTTTGGTGACAATGTACCGGGATCCCACGAGGATATGGAACTCTTAAGCGGGTGATGCCGTGTTCAAAAGAGTAGCCTCCTGTGGTTGGGTTAAAACATAACCTTGTTAGCATAAGCCAACTATGTGATGCTGGCTACAAGGTTAACTTTGATGAGCACCTGGGTTACATATTGGATTCCCAAGGCAAAGTTGTGCTATGTGCTCAACGAAAGAAAGGTGTATATGTTGTGGATATGCATTCTGCTGACCCCACAACTGAAACCTGTTTTCTCACAAGAACAAATGCTTATCTAAACTGGCTATGGCACAGAAGACTGTCACATCTGAACTTCAAGAACATCAACAAACTCTGTAAGAAAGAGTTGGTGACAGGGTTGCCTTCTATGACTTTTGCTAAGGATAGATTATGCACAGCTTGTGAGAAAGGCAAGCAGAGAAAAACATCTTTTAAATCCAAACATAATTTCTCTATTGATACTCCACTCTTCTTAATCCATATGGACTTGTTTGGACCTGTTAATGTCCCAAGTCTAGGAGGAAGAAGATACACTCTTGTAATGGTTGATGAGTTCTCCAGGTACACATGGGTGATTTTTCTAAAGAGCAAAGGAGAGGCTGCTAGAGAGATTATTGGATTTGTCAAAAAGATGGAAATGCTGAACTCTGCCCAAGTAAAGCAACTTAGAAGTGATCATGGTACTGAGTTCAGAAACAGTACTCTTGAAGACTTCTGTGAAGAGAAAGGAATCACTCAAAACTTTTCAGCAGTAAGAACTCCTCAACAAAATGGAGTTGCTGAAAGGAGAAACCGAACTCTCATTGAAGCTGCCAGAACCATGCTGTGTGCATCAGGTTTACCTTCATCATTTTGGGCTGAAGCTGTTAACACTGCCTGCTTCACCCAAAACAGATCCTTAGTGGTGAAAAGGTTCAACAAGACTCCCTATGAGCTGCTCAAAGGGAGAAAGCCAAATGTCAGTTATTTCCATGTGTTTGGATGTCCCTGTTTCATTCTGAATCAAAGGGACCAGCTGTCAAAGTTTGAACCTAAAGTTGATAAAGGTGTGTTTGTTGGCTACTCTGCTATCTCCAAAGCCTACAGAGTATACAACAACAAAAGAAAGGTGATAGATGAATCTATCAATGTCATCTTTGAAGAGTCCAAGAATGCCTCCACCAAAGCTGTTCCTGAATCAGCTTCAGGAGAACTTAACTTTGATGATCTGATGCATTCAAACAATGAAGAGGACTTTCAAAAGCTTCCACTTACACCCCAGTGTGGAACCTGTTAATCATGAGGACATGATGATGATTATGTCAATACACCCTGTGTGAATAAATGTACTGACTTAATTACAACTGCATGTCCAGAACCTATCAATGCTGATTTCCCCAGTTCCTCTGCTGATATGTTCAACAGTGGTCAGACATGTTCAAAAAGTGAACAGGCTCAAGACAACAGTGTGTCTGAAAATCTTGAGAGCTGTTCAACAGGACCTGCTGAAGATGTTAACAACTCTGGTAAGTCATCATTGAAAAATGATCCTAAGTGGATCAGGTGTCACCCCAATGATCAAATAATTGGTGACATCAATAAAGGGATACAAACTCGGTGGGACAGCTTAGGGAACTTTTGTATGTTATCTAGTTTTGTTTCACTGATGGAGTCAAAGAAGGTTGATGAAGCATTAAAAGATGCCAATTGGATCACTGCCATGCAAGAAGAGCTCAACAATCAGTTTTGAAGAGAAACAATGTATGGAAGCTGGTCCCTGCTCCTAAATAGGTAAAAACTATAATTGGGACTAAAATGGGTTTTTCAGGAATATAAATGGATGAGCAAGGTCATGTCATCAGAAATAAGGCAAGAACTGGTTGCTCAGGGCTACACGACAGGAGGAAGGAATGATTATGAATGAAACATTTGCTCCTGTGGCCAGGCTAGATAGCAATTCGTTTGTAATCTAGCCTACCGCTGCTCATAAGAGCAATTAAGGTATTTCAAATGGATGTGGAAGAGTCATTTTGAATGGGAAGCTGCAAGAAGAAGTTTATGTCAGCAGCCTCCAGGTTTGAAAAAAAACAACACCAGGATTTGTCTATAAGTTGGACAAAGCTCTCTATGGTCTCAAAAAAGCCCCTAGAGCCTGGTATGACACTCTTACTGAGTTCCTTATGAGCAATGGGTATTCCAGAGGTAAAGTGGATACTACACTGTTCATAAAGAAGGTGAAGTCTGACATTATGCTTGTTCAAATTTATGTGGATGACATAATATTTGGTTCTACTAATGAGCAGCTATGCAAGAATTTCTCATTACTCATGAAATCTAAGTATGAAATGAGTATGATGGGAGAACTAACTTTCTTTTTAGGATTACAGGTTAAACAAACCTCAACTGGAATTTTTATAAATCAAAGAAAGTACACTTCAGATCTATTGAAAAAGTTCAAATTTGATCAAAGTTCTCCTATTAAAACCCCAATGGCAACCAATGTAAAATTGGATGCTGATGCCAGTGGCAAAGCTGTTTCAGTAACAGCTTACAGAGGCATGATTGGGAGCTTTCTATACTTAACTGCTAGTAGACCTGATATTATGTTTGCCACCTGTCTGTGTGCTAGGTTTCAAGCTGATCCAAAGGAATCTCATCTAGCTGCTGTTAAAAGAATCTTCAGATACTTGAAGGGTACACGAGGTTTAGGTCTTTGGTATCCCAAAGACTCAAGCCTTGAACTAACAGGCTATTCAGATTCTGATTTTGCAGGCTGCAGGTTAGATAGGAAAAGCACAACAGGTGGATGTCAACTTCTTGGTGGAAAGTTGATCAGTTGGAGTAGCAAGAAGCAGAACTCAGTATCCACTTCTACTGCTGAAGCTGAGTACATTGTTGCTGGAAGCTGCTGTGGGCAGATTCTATGGATGCAGCATCAGCTTGAAGATTATGGCCTTGTGTATAGGAAAACTCCTATTCTGTGTGATAATACAAGTGCCATAGCCATCTCCAACAATCCAGTATTTCATTCAAGAACAAAGCATATTGAAGTCAGACATCACTTCATCAGAGATCACATTCAGAAAGGTAATGTGGAGGTAAGTTTTATTTCCACAAATGAACAGCTTGCAGACATTTTCACCAAACCTATGGATGAAACAAGGTTTAATTACCTTGTCAGCAAGCTGGGCATGTTAACAAGAGTGACTAAGTGTTTCTCAAAGGTCTAAGAATTTGTGTGTTTCACACTGCTCAAGTTTCTCTGAACAGCTTAGGCAGAACAGGTTATACATGTTCTGTACTTAGTCATTTGTCTGAAAAACTTGAACAGCTTGAGCATACAACAGGCTGAACAAAATCAGTTTATTCGTCCAGCCTGCCCTGATGGTCCAATCTTCACCCTGTTCACTTCTTCACACTGTCGTACAAGCCATTGTCTTGTAACCTGTTCAACTATTGAACACAACCTGCTCTTACAAAAGAGAGCAGGCTGAAGGCACAGTTTGAGGAATGAACAGCTTGAAGACTGAACAGCGTGTGTTGACCCAACTTATCACAGGTTTGACCAACAGCTTGGACCAACAGTTTTAATTACCTTTCTTCAAACTTAAGTTACTTAATTTATGTTTTATTTAACTTAATTACTGCGGATAATGTGGGTTACGTGTGTTAGTGATTAAAAAGGTCAAGTGGTCTGACAAATGTTTCTGACATGGACAACCGTTCTGATTTCCGTTAACTAACATTTCAAATCGAACCGCCCAAACCTTCTCTCTCATACACACTCACATTCAAATCCTATAAATACCAAACCACTGTTTCATCTTCGTCTTCCTCATCATTTCCAGAAATCCTCAAGAATCCTAAAAATCGACTAAGTGTCCTCTACTTCTCCAAACCTCAAAAATTCCCAAATGGCTCACAGACCTAATCCCTTTCTCCCAGTGTTCGTTGGTGAGGATGTTGTCAAACACTCATCAATCACCACAATGCTGACCATTAAGCCCACCAACTACATTGCCAACCTCACAATCCCCAAAAACTATGTGGGGAAGGGCTATGACCAAATGGTGGAGTTTCTGAAAGTTCATCCGTTGAACTACGCCATGACTGCATCTCCTGGTGTCCTGTACCAGGAGATGGTGTATGAGTTCTGGTATACATGTGCCTATATCCCAGAAACCAAAGTCATCAAGGGCACCATACTCAATGGGACTCAGACCATTGAGATCAACACTCATCTGCTCATGGAAGTTCTTCGACTCCCTGTGGTTGCACAATATGATCGACCACAGCCTGAAGATGATCAGATGAAGAATCTGCTGCACTTTTGTGGTGTAGCAGAACCAAAAATTGGAGCAACACTGTTCAGGAAGGACCTCTCTCCTACCTACAGCTTCTTATTCGCCTCTGTGGTGATGTGCTTCAGCAGCAAGGTTGGTTCCTTTGACCAACTGAGCCGTGATGAAATCCCTGTAGTTCTGCAGCTTGTGGATGGAACTACCATGGACATGGCCAAATGGATTTTTGTGAATTTGAGGAACCTGGTGCAGCAAGAGTCAAGACCAGCTGCTGTCGTTATCCCAGGTTTCTGAGCCTCATTTTCAGACATGTTTGTGGTGAGCGTCTCTATAACTCTCAGCCTCTACTTAAGACTGCTGCATTCCCAGTTATAGGGAATAGAGTTTATTATACTCCAGTCCTGCAAAATGAGCCTCCTCTATCCACACCAATGAGGAGGTTGTTAGGTTTGGTGGAAGGACCCTCTGCTGTGAGGGTGGATCCAGAAGCTGCTGCTCCCACCAGAAAATCCAAAGCCAGGTCCAAACTTGTAAAGAGGACCCTGGCAACTGCTGAAGCTGGGCCTGTGAAAAAGAAGGCCAAAACAGCTCCGTCTGAGTCTGTTCCTTTAGCCTCTATGGCTGAGGAGGAGCAGGCTCCTCACCCTGGTTCATTTGTTGAGCCTGAAGCCTTAGTGGCTGGTGCCTCTGTGGCACAAGAGACCATGGAACAGGCCAGCCCCACTGTTCCTAACCCAGTCTCACACCCTGTCCAAACAGATCCTCTCTCCTCTTCACAATCACCCACTTCATCCATTCACTACCAACGCAAATCTCTCTCCAAAAAGAAACCAGCCCAAAGAACCACCTCCTCTGTTCCCTCTCAACAGGGTTCAGTTGTAAAAGAAGCAATCCCTGCTGCCTCTCCTATTTTGGGAGAAGGTTCAGCTCATTTGGAGCCTGCTTCTCTCCAATCTGAGTCTACCCAGAGTCAGCCTAGACCCTCTGGTTCCTCCCAACAGGAACCAGTTGTACAAACGGAGATACCCACATCAACTATCCCAGCCTCCCAACAGGCTGAGGATATTGAAAGACAGGAGTCTTCTCAACTCCATACTGTGTCCACACTGTCCCCCACTCATATCTCCTCACACCCTGAGTCTGCACGAGGTGTCCATGCTGCTGATATAGACCAATCAGTAGCTCAGCCTCAAACTTCTGCTCCCCATGATACAGCTGTTCTACACCAAACAGCTGCTGAGGGACCAACAACCCAAGCTGATGAACCTCAGGGATCATACCATCCCTCTGGTGAGGCTGCTTCCTTCATGCAAACTCCATCAGCAGGTTTCACCACTGCTGATGTTGAAATGCATATCCCATCTCCCAATGATGAGGTGCCTTTAGACCAAGGCACTGCAGAGGGACCACCCCTGGTCTTCATGAGGGTGTTGCAACACAAGCAGCATCTGAAAGGCCCCGAACATCATCCCCTTCTCCTGGTGATGCAGCTACAGCTGCTGCTGAAGGACCTCTTGATCCCTCCAACCTGGGCCATCTTACTTTTGCCCAGGCTATGGAGCTTCTGTCCAAAGTCCCTCTTCCATCTCCATCACATCCTCAAACACCAGCTTCATCATCATCTTCTCCATCTACCCACTCAAAACAATCTACCCATACACCTCCATCTCCCAAATACCTGCCTTTGAAGGATCAGCTTTCTTTGCTGACCAACAAAGTTGGTTCTTTGGAAAACACCATGCACTCTCTACCCTCCATCATATTAGACTCTGTGTCTGCACAGCTTCAGGGGTTCTTTGATTTGTTCAAGGCCTCTTTACCTACCACTCCACAGCCTGATCACTCTCCACAGCTGTTAGCACTCACTGCTCAGCTGCAAACTGTGTCCACCTCTCTTTCCTCTATTCTTTCCATTCAGCAGGACTCTGTGTCCTCAATGACAGCTATTTCTCAACAGCTGTCATCACTTCTTACTTCTTGCAACTCTACCCTTCCAGCCACTCTGGCTAGCTTACAAACTATAATTGGTTCCCTTTCTAACTCCGTGTCATCAGATCTTGCTGATGTGCGAGATTCTCTAGAACTTCATCTTGCACAGCTTCAATCTCTGCTGTTCACAGCGTCTGACAGAGAAAACATTGTTAAGCTCACATCCTTTGCTGATTCCCACTCCACTTCTCTTCAGACCTGTCTTTCTCAGCTTGCTGAGGTGAAGGATAACTTGGCTTACTTAGTGACTAGCCTTGTTGGTCCTAAACCTTCTACTAAACCTGCTGGCAAGCCTGCTGACTTTGTGTCTTCAGGCAGACCAGGTGTTGAAGTCGCTGCTTCATCTCCTTCAAAGGGGGAGAAGTCATCTGCCTCGAAGACTAAGTCTAAGGGGGAGAAAACTTCTTCTCCTAAGGAGATACCAGTGTCTGCAACTCACACTGGTCAGCCAGCAGATGTCTTTGAAACAGGTACGGCTGAAGGTGCCTCTCAAGCTGCTATGCCTACTCAGGCTGTCTCTCCAAACCCTGCTCAGTCTAAGGGGGAGGAAGTCATTCCTGAGGACAGGCCTAGCAGTAAAAGGAGGCACTTAATTTTAACTAAAGAAGAAGAAGAAGAAATTCCTGAGGCTGCTGTCACTACAGCAGCAGCTAAAGGAAAAGAAAAGGCAGCTGATGATCCCATACAGCAGAAACAGGCAGAAATTCAATTTCACAAAGCCAGGGCTAAAGAGATGGGTCTTCCTATGCACAAGTACTTTGAGTTTAGAGAAGAACAGCTTCAAGCTCTGGAGGAATTGAGAAAAGAAGAAGAATCTGCTAAAGCTGCTAAATCCTTTGCACTCCAAGAAGCAAAAAAAATTAAAATGTCTACCTTGGAGGTGCAAAAGAAAATAATGGAAGCTGCCAGACAATCAGCAGGGGAGAAAGAGAAGGAAGTAGAGAAAGGTACTCAGGTCTCTGTGACCAAATCAACAGTACCCCATGCAAGAGCTCAATATCACTTTGACAACTTGGCTAAGAAAAAGTTTCATGATGTTGCTGAAAGAAGGCTAGCCAAGGAAGCAATTGTCAAAGCTGTCCCTGTATCAAGGAAAGGCAGTCAGTGGAAGCTTAAAATAACAAGGATGGGTGCAACAGGCCCAGAATTGGAAACTTATGACCACACTGATGTAGCTCAGATGGGATACAGGGAGTGGATTGAGCTGGCAGTTGCCCTGAGTGAATCAAAGTCTGAAACTGCTAAACAGATCAGGGCATATGTCAAGAAGTTGATGGAAAGAGTAAAGGATCTTGGCCTGATATCTAAGGAAATTAGTGAAGGTGTCTTTGTGACACATCCAAAAATAAAGGCTAGGAGAACAAAGAAGGACACAGAGATGGAGCTACTCCTTACACTGATCGAACAGGGCGACTATGCCATTGAAATGAAAGGAGTTGATCATAGCCTGCCAAGAGGAATAGAGTTTGAGGATGGCAAAATTATTGAAGAACCTGAGCTGGGGGCATTTTTTGTAGATCCCCTAACTCAGAAGAAGTGCTTCCAAAGAGCCTCAGAGCTGTACAAAGTTGATCTGAGACAACTTGCCGCCTTCAGACTTGCAGTTTCATTTAGGCAGTCTAGCAAATGGAGAGCAGCCATCTGGGATCAGCTCAGAGGCTTCTATGAAAGAGGAGAGCTCAATGATCCCAAGTTCATGATCATCAGAAGTGAAGTTGAGGAACTTGAGGATACAAGGGAAGAACTGGAAAAGATGGTTCAGGATCCTTCTCCATTGTAATGAAGTCCATCTACCGTCTGGGTAGGTGAAGAATGGAAGCTGTCCATCAGTTGGACAGGCTTACCGTTTTCTGCTCCCAACAAAAACAGTCCAATGTACATTAGTTGTACTCTATGTTACATATGTTGTAATTCTATTTTACATTAGTTGTAAAATACATTAGTGCATTAGTTGTACTCTTGTAAAAACATGTGTTGTTGTATGTAATCAAGAATCAGTGTATATAAAATCTGATCTTTTACTTTACTGTAATGTTGTAATTTTATTTCAGCAAATGTACTGTAAAAATATATAGTGATTTTTGATAAGACCAGCTTAGACTGGTTATTGCAAATAGGGGGAGATTGTTAGGCACAAAAAGGCCTCAGTCAAACCTGTTCTACATCTGAGGGGGAGATTTATAATCAAACCTGTTGATGCATTTGAAGGTTGAATTTAAGGCCTGTTATATGCCTTATTGAAACCTGAAAATGATTTGCAATATCAGTCTAAAGCTGTTCTATATGTTGCATGTGTTGCAACTAAGACAGTTTGTCCAAGCTGCTCTGTCTGCTGAACAGGCTGGACATAAACTGTCTACGCTGCTCTACACTGGTGAGCAGCTTGGGCACTTTTAAAGTGTTCTGTTCTTTGTGAACAGAACCTGTTCTTTGTGAACAGGCTAAACACTTTATGGAATACGTTTCCAAGTCATCATGTATTGTTTTTGACTGCAAGATCAGTTTACAAAGTCGAAGACAAAGTGGAAAACAGAACTGCTCAGCCTGCCCACGCTGTTCTATAACATGAAGACAAAAGGTTATTTGAAAAAGGGTGACAGACCTTTTTCTTATATCAAAATAGGCCTTTACAAGGAAGAAAGACGCAAAGTTGACATTCCTAAATTAGTTAAAGGCAATGCAACAGTAGACAAAGCGAAAAGACAAAAGTTCTGCACATGTGAAGACAAGTCTGCTTTTCAGAAAAGCGCAGAAAAGGTTATGTTGTCTTTTCAACAAGACTTCTCCTTTTTCATTTCGTCCAATGAAGATGTTTCTCTTAGATCCTCTGAATGGGTATAAAAGGAAGCTTCTAAGGTCAGAAAGAAGCGTGAAGAAAGCTAAGTGCTGAAACCAAGAGTGAACGTGCAAGTGTGATTTTCATGCATGCAAGCCTTCTGTGTAAATCAGTATCTGTGTGTCTAAGCTGTTTTACATAAGCTGTTCCCTTAAGTCTTGTAAACACAGTGAGTGCTTCTTAGTGAGTGTATTCATTGTATACTAGTTTGAGTTTGTCTTAGACTAGTGAACATACTGTTGTATCTGTCATCTCAGCTTTAACTATTCCGCATTCAAGCTTGTTTTTAATTAACAAATTGTTGATAATACATACAAACATTGAGAAAATAGTGTGTAGTTTTTAAATAGCTGTATTCACCCCCCCTCTACAGCTTAAAGCTATATACTTTGGGAACCTCTCGGGACCTACACTTTTCATATTTTAAGTTCTTGGTTTCGGTTTCTCACAAAACCGAACCAACTCTAAAAATATTGAAATTTAGATCAATAATTACCTCGAAATCTTTGTAGATTCCAATTGATTGGTGATGTTTGTAACTCCTCTTTGGATTCAATCTTCAATTACTTTGCAATTTATGGAGATTTGATAAATTCTTGTGAAGTTAGCCGTGAGATAGAGAGAGTATAGAGAAAGAGAGTGAATTTCTTAAATGGTGTTTAAATGACCATTAATTTGGTTTATATATTTCGTTTTGACATTATGTGAAATTAACCCACTTCTACTTTTGTATTTTACATCTTTTAATTTAATCATCTTTACTAATTTGTAACTTAAATATAATTTAATTAAATTATTTCATACTTGATTAAATTACAAGGCAAATAATGTAAATAAATTACATTATCGAATCAAAATACTGAAATTAAGTTCGATTGAAAGTTAGGTTGTTACAGAATGGGTTCCACCACGCACCAACTTCGTCCCCGAAGTTAGCTACGTTTGCATAGACTTGGATAAGTTGCTTACATGACATCTTCATATTCCCAAGACTGATGCGAACCTTTGTGGTGTTTACACTGGACGAGCACCATCTGTATCTCTTTGTTTCTAAGCTTTTTGGTCTTCGAGTCCAGAATACATTCCGGCTCTTCAATCACTCGAAGCTTCTCATCAATTTGCAGATTAACATGTGGTATCTGCACTTCTCTTTCATCTGCTAAGCTCTTTCTCAAATAACTAACATGAAATACAGGATGTATTCCCGCTAAGTCAGTTGGTAATTCAAGACGATAAGATTGATTTCCTATCTTTTCCACAATCTTGAATCTGCCAATGAATCTCGGAGCTAGCTTGTTTCGCTTTATGAATCTCACCACATTCTTCATTGGGGATACTTTCATCATCACCCAATCGTTAACTGCAAAACTGATAGATCTGTGACGATTATCATAATATGACTTCTGCCTGCTTTGAGCTTCAAGGATATTCCTTCTAACAAGTTGAATCTTCTCATGAGTCAACTGTAGAAGGGCAGGACCCGCTATAGGCGATTCACCTGTTTCGTGCCAACAGGTGGGAGTTCTGCATTTTCTTGCGTATAGAGCTTCAAAAGGAGCCATCTTGATCGTTGAATGATAACTGTTGTTGTATGAGAATTCGACCAAAGGTAAGTAGTCATCCCAGTTACCACCCAGATCAAGAACGCAGGCACGAAGCATATCTTCAAGTGTAAGAATAGTACGTTCACTCTGGCCATCTGCATTAGGATGATAAGCAGTACTCATGGAAATTCGAGTACCCATCCCGTCTTGCAATGCTTTCCAGAACCTTGAAGCGAAACGACTATCACGATCAGAGACGATAGATTTTGGCACACCATGACGAGAAATAACCTCGGTGATATACATCTGCGCCAAACTATCAAGAGAGTATGTCTCTTTCATCGGTATGAAATGAGCTGACTTCGTTAGATAGTCTTCGTGCAAAAGTAGTCGATATAAGGGAACGACTAGCACCGGAGTCAAATAATACACGAGCAGGTATCGTATTTAACAGGAACGTTCCGGTAACTACGTCAGGGGTTTCTCTCGCTTCCTCTGCTGTTATCTGAAATGCTCGAGTCCTTGCGGTCGGAGTTGCAGCTGAGCTCTTCATTGTAGATCCTCCAGCTGACGATTGTGACTGACCTCGCTGGGGACACTGTTCACTGCTATGGCCAATTCTGCTGCATTCAAAGCATGTGACGTCATCCGGATTGTACAATCCCATGTGTGATTTTCTGCATCTCTTGCAGAATCGGGGTTCGTTTTTAAGCGAATAGGCCGGAACTTTCTGTGGCGAGCTGTATTGCCGAGACTGCTGGGGTTGCTGAGGCTGCGATTTGTTGGGCTTGAAGAATCTACCAAATCTTTGTTTCTTTGGGGGAGATGGACATGTTGGGTTCGTTGATGGAGCATAGAGTTGATCACCATACTCTAGATATCCTCTCTCAATCTGCCTCGCTGCTTCAACCATTTCCAGATAAGACTTATACTTTATCGCACTCATCGGATGCCGATATCTCGGGTTAAGTCCTCCACGAAATCTATTCATTTTCCTTTCCTCAGTAGCTACTTGATACGAGGAGTAGCCACAAAGTCGCGAGAATTCATGTTTGTATTCGTCAACAGATTTAGTTCCTTGGGTCCGCTGCATCAGTTGAACTTCCATCTTGTCGCGTTGATCAATAAGGCAATACTTCGCGTTAAACATGTCTAAGAACTGATTCCACTCTAAAGTCTGTATTACCTCTTCTCCGTATATGCTTCTCTGGGTTTTCCACCAGGCACGGGCAGCACCAACAAACATCGCAGATGCATAACTCACCTTCTTTGATTCCAAGCAGTCAGAAATTCTGAAGATTTCTTCAGTGTGGCTTATCCAATCCATCGCCTGGATTGGGTTGACTGTACCCTCAAAGTTCAGGGCACCGCTAGCTTTAAAATCTTTAAACTTACAGCCTTTCGGCTGCTCAATTTGTGTTTTAGGGTTCGAGTTATCAGAATCAGATTCATTATTCTAGACTTGTTTATCTTTTCTCTTATTCTTTTTATCAGCACATCTTTTTGCTTCGGCCTCATCTCTAGCCTGAAGTCGTTCTTGCATTATCTTGTTTAGTTGTTCAGAATGTTGGGCTAATAGCTGTTGCATCATTTCAAACATCTGTTGGGGGGTCATATTGTTGGGAATATCACCTGATCCTGACGTCTTTACTGAAAATTAAAAGCATTTAACTATCAGTTTATAGACTTAGATCTATGTACCCTTTTTCCCATCCTAACAGTCTGTACATCCTATCTCAGTTCAAACCACCTAGATGATTGATACATATGTATTGCTTCAGTTTGAGACCAAGTATTACTCACGTAATACTTGATTCACTCAAACTATGGACTCTGATACCATCCTATGAAGACCACCCCTTACGGGGCGGTAGTCACGAGTCAAGGTCCCACATCATGCAACACGATATCAATCATAACTAAGATAGAGTAACTAAGTTGCGGAATTATAAATTACAGTACAAACATATTAGGATTAAGTTTAATACAAATTAAAATTTTCAAATTAAACTTATAAAGGGTACCATCTAATCTAATACATTACATCATACAATCATATTAAGTCTACCCAAAACCACCACAAATATCATCTTCCAATCAGTACCGAAAAGTTTGTTGAGTAGTGGTCTGTGAAAGCTTCAAAACTTGGATCTTCAATGGCCTAAGAACTAGGTCCAACATACTTCCCTTTATCTTTTCCTTTAAAAATGTAAAGTAGCAACTGTAACCAAAGCTTAGTGAGATTATAGATTTTCAGATTTCACACATTAACAAGCGGATCATAGGTCTAGCGTGATATATCTTGACTGCCGCTACAACCACTCATGATTGAGACATAGTAGTCATAGAGTCGGATGATGTTCAAGCCACGCTCACGCTTAAATCGTGGGGATCAGCCACATACGGGGCTAGCTACCAGTAGATCAACATGGCTGAACATCAAGGGTCATACCAAGTTCAATAGAACTGGTGAATATAGCATGGTCTAGAACAATAGACCGTCAAGGCTATTCATCTTAAGCTGAATCGATAAGTCAAAGGTGCGAGCAATAGTGAAGCATAATAATCAAAGTCATGATAGCAATAAATCTCATAGCAATGAAATGAACTGTAAATGCAATGTCATGTGAAATGATAATCAAATAGCTATCATGATACACTGGGCATCACCGAACCATAGTGAGCACAGGTCTCAATTCAGCTGATCATATATGAATGTCAAGTAATCTATCATCAACAATATGTCTCAACCGGAAATCTCGCATGAAATGCTGAATATCTATAACTCACAGTTTGGGGTCTTTATCAAGCAGATATAAAATCCACCACTTGAGTTATCTCAGGATTTTATCTTTAATCTTTGTCAATCTGATCTCTGTCAATTCTTTTCAAGTCTGTGACCCGCTTTCAATATCTTTAGATCTATGTTCAGAATTTAACTGAACCTGTCCAGAATCATATCATATCATGTCATTACCTTTTAGTTTAAAATCTTTATTTTATCTGATTCTGATAACTGATAACTTATCAAGCATTTCGTTTGTTCTTTTCTTTGTCTCTTTGTAATCTTAATGAGATATATATATATATATATATCTCATATTGTTTTTAATCAATCTTTCTTAATAATCTATAGATATTATAATTATAAAATAACATTTATTTATGATCAAAAGTATTAAAAATATCAAGATTCGGATCATCCGGATTCGGACCAATCCGGATCAGACACCCGGATTCGGACCGAGTGGCTAATCCAAATTAGGACCAACCGAACCGAAGTGGGGAATCCGAAACAAGTTGTCCGAAATCACGGTAATCCGAAGTAGAGTATCATCCGAAATAGGCACCGAATTCAGACTAAGCGAGATCCGAAGCAGTCATCCGGATTAGGCTTCTCATTCGAATTCGGATTTAACCGAATTCGGATCCTTCTTCTTTATATTTTTTTCCAGAAAATGTTCTTAATGTTCTTGGTCATATTCATACGCATTTTTATCAATTTTCACTAAACCCATTTATAATTGACATGCAATGTAATATATTGATATATTATCATATTTGGGTTGATTTTATACTATTTTCCCTACCAATAACATCATAAATTGATCAAGATTGTCCAAAAACTCAATATTTTGTCAAGAACACATTTAATAACAAAATTCTGATTTTTATTCATTTTTGGACAATCTAATCACCAATTCTTGTTTCTATCACTTTTATATACTTCATTACATGTTTATCTATCAATTACATACACATGCAACATACACTTTTCATATTTTAAATTCTTGGTTTCGGTTTCTCACAAAACCGAACCAACTCTAAAAGTATTGAAATTTAGATCAATAATTACCTCGAAATCTTTGTAGATTCCAATTGATTGGTGATGTTTGTAACTCCTCTTTGGATTCAATCTTCAATTACTTTGCAATTTATGGAGATTTGATGAATTCTTGTGAAGTTAGCCGTGAGATAGAGAGAGAGTTGAGAGAGAGAGTGAATTTCTTAAATGGTGTTTCAATGACCATTAATTTGGTTTATATATTTCCTTTTGACATTATGTGAAATTAACCCACTTCTACTTTTGTATTTTACATCTTTTAATTTAATCATCTTTACTAATTTGTAACTTAAATATAATTTAATTAAATAATTTCATACTTGATTAAATTACAAGGCAAATAATGTAAATAAATTACATTATCGAATCAAAATACTGAAATTAAGTTCGATTGAAAGTTAGGTTGTTACATATATGCAAAGTGTTTGGAATCACGTTGATGATTATTAAAGTATTAAAAGTTTTAATTTGACCGTATTTCTGCAAGTACTCTGTATAAATTAATGTATAATAGTATCGAAATACTCGTATTAGTTGTGTGGGTGTTTCACAATCGGTGTTGTCCCCATTTCACCCTCTTCTCTATTTCATTTCTGCATCATAGTACAAGGGAGTTAGGGCTGAATCTTTCTTACTTAGCGACTAAGAGAAATTGAGAATTGAAGCAACAAAAAACCCCATAACAATCAAGGTAAGTTTAATTATATGTATAATTGCTTATGTATTCATTTTCTTCCCTTCTTCCTAACTTAACCATCTCTATGGTAATTGAGTGTTGAAGTCATAGCATGGTGGTGTAAAGTGGCTTGATGACAATCGGTAAATTGCTAGTGGTTTTGATCATGTAAACACAAGAACACCAAGAAAGCTACGAGAAATTTGCTTTGTTTGGAGATTGTTGGGATCAAATATAAATAGAGATGAAAACAAAAACAACATCAACTCAATGATTCAAAAGATATATTTCAGAGACATTTGCTGAGTAGTTTGAAGACATTCGCAACAACAACTCAAGACAATAGTGCAGAAGATTTAATGGTGAAAGATGATAAGTTGTTTATCATTGATCAAGGGAGAGAATTAAAGCTAGTCATGGTTCAAGGGGGAGTTTGCTCACAAGAAAAGAGAAGATCAGAGTGAAGAGATACAAAGATCAGAGAGAGACAAAGAACAAGAAATTTCTATTTGAAGATTCAGAGATCAAAGAGAAGAAAAGAGAAAAGGGTTGAAGTTACTGATTTGAACTTTAATTGAAAAATTGCTTTAATCTCTAAGGGGGAGATTGTTGGAATCAAATGTAAATAGAAATGAAAACAATTTAATTGTAAAAGTTCAGGGGGACATTTTGTAAATACATAATAGTTGTATTGTGTATAAATAGGAGTAGGTGCTAATGTAGAAATACGGATCTCAGCAGATAGTTTTGTAGATCGATTTGCATGATATCAAGGAACCGAAATGTAATATCACTCATCTCAATATTAAGCATTCAATATATTGTGATCTGATCTTTTGTTAATTGTTGTTTAATTGTGAATTGCATTGCTGATATTGAACTATCAGAGATAGGTAAATAAATGGAAGAATTAAGGATGGTTTTGATGATTTAAGGATAGGTATATGTCAAATAATGTTTATATATGTTTATAGTAACAACCAAGGGTGAACAAAGTGGGCTCCTAAGTGTTTTGTATGTTGAAAACGAGTTTGGAACGGACCAGTGAGTTTTGACTCGTCGAGTCGCCTTTCTGACTCGTCGAGTCGAGCCCTTGTACACCCAAAACACTTGTATAAGCCCTATAATGATACTATAACATCATATAATCATTTTATACTTATATAACACATAAATTATCATCAAATATCGCCCAAAAGTCTATAAAACTCAATAAGAGGTATGCTGGTGTCGGTAGAACTTGGAAATTTAAACCGAAGACACTTAAACACCTAAATTGAAGTCCAAACCTTATGATATGTTAAAATAAACTTATAAATGCTTTAAATATCATTGTTTGATGGGTTTGGATCCGAAAGGAGTGTCGGTTTCCGGTTTAAGGCGCTAAGGGCAAAAGTCATACATTAAGGGAGCTTTTGAGCAATTGACTACATGAAGGCTATTTTAGCCTATTGTATTGTGAGTTATAACATTGATTTGTGTGTTTCATACATATTTACATGTTACTTTTAATTATGACATTGTGCATATCTACTGAGCATCATTTTTACATGGAGCATTGCCCTAGTTGGCAATTTGTTACTTGATCATGGCCTATGGCTAACATACCTTATTTGATACCACTCATTACGTATATTAACCTTCATACTATGTGTTAGGAATATCTTTTGTTTATGAAGAATAAAAGTTTAGGGTTCTTTTTGTAATACGTCAATAGTTTCATTTAGATATAAATAGAAAAGTCTGTTACTGTAGATGTACACGGTTTTGTACATTGAATTGCACGAATATTATCGTGTCTTGTACGGATTCATTTCCTAGGGTTTTGTGCATTCATCATCCGTATTGTAAATTCTCATTTGTGGAATCAAATCATTCGGTCAGTGTTTGATCTTAATTGTTCTTATTGTGTTAATCTTGATTGTGATAGATAATTACTGAATAACAATTGGTATCAGAGCCAAATATGACTGAATAAGATAGAATTTTGAATCTGAAATTTTTTTTAAGAACACTGTTTTATCAAGTTTTTCGAAAATCACAAAATCAATGAGGGTTTTTGAATCTGTGGATGTTTTGATCTGAATTCTAGATCAATGGAATAGCTTTTCAAGTCGAAAAGATTGAATCTAATCTCAAATTCCAACTCCAAACACACAAAAAGTTATTGAAATTTTGTGATTTTTCGGGTTTTGTGTGTTCTTGACTGATTTTGGCAAATTTTGGAAGTTTGATATGAAATTAGGCAAAAAGTTCTTTTAAAAAGTGTTTGTAATAAAAAAGGACACACTCGAGTTCACTTTGGGATCATTTAGAAGGTTTTGGTTGAAAATTGAGATTTTGAACTTAAAATTTGAAAAACTTTGTTAAAACTCGGATAAAACTAAGAGTTTAGTTTTAATCGAGTTTCATCAAGAAGTGTTCGAATTGGATAAGTGTTATGATCAAGTTTGATCAAAGTGTTGATCGAGTTTGATCAAACATTAATCGAGTTTAATCATTCATCTTTCGAGTTTGATAAACTCTTCTTTCGAGTTTTGTAAACACACTTTCAAAAGGAATCAAGTGTTTTTCGAGTTTGTTGAAGAACAGTTCGAGTTTGATAAAACAATTTTTTGAACTGAACGAGTTTTTTTAAACTCAATTCGAGTTTGATCGAACTTTATTCGAGTTTAATCAAACTAATTCGAGTTTGAACACATATAATTCGAGTTTTACAAAACTTTCTTTCGAGTTGAAAATACTTGTGATTAACATTTTATTCGAGTTTGAATACAGTTTCTGTAACAACTGGCCTAAAATATAAGGTATGAAACCCAAAATTTAACTAAATATAAAACTCGAATAATGAAGTAAGAAACTCGAATAAAGTTATATGAATCTCGAATCATATAATCAATAAACTCAAATGGTGTTGTATGAATCTCGATGAAAGAAGTAATAAACTCGAATAATGATATAATGAAACTCGGTTAAGTAAAGATCTAAACTCGAATAACACTTTGATGAAACTCCAATAAAGAAACAATTTTCTCGGATGATGCAGTATAAAACTCGAATGATGAAGATACAAATCTCGATTTCTAAGGGATGAAACTTGAATAAAATTACATAAAACTCGAACAATTAAACAAAGAAACTCGATTAAAGCAGCAAGAAACTCGGGCAATGTTGTATAAAACTCGACTATAGCTATATGAAACTCGAATGACAAAGGCATAAAACTCGATCCAAGTGTGAGAACTCGGGCATAATGTAATAAAACTCGATTGACACTGCAACAAACTCGATTCACACTTGAATCGAGTTTAACATTCCAGAAAATTTTCTAAGTATGTATATATATATATATATATATATATATATATATATATATATATATATATATATATATATATATATATATATATATATATATATATATATCAATATTTATTATTACCACCTTTTCGTGCACATTTTTGTACTTTTATTGATATAAAACATGAAAAATTAAATATATTTACTAAAAATATGATATTTTTCATTTACAATTCGGTTTTTCATAATACTCGTGAAAATTTTCCATGCAAAATATATGAATACCCTTTTCATAATGATGCACATGCTCGTATATATATGTATGCATTTTCGTATATATATATATATACATATGTACATATATACGTGAGTATGCATGCATGCAAACCATTTTAGCAATAAATATCCATAAATCGATATTCACGTATAAAATCCCACAAAATTATTCATACATCACAAGTACATGAAAATAATTACGAAGTACTCAAACACGTATTATGATGATATTGACCCGAACTCGTAAAAATATTAGGACGAGTCTCAACCATTCGAACAAGTGCTTAACTCAGATCCAAAAACATCATCAAAAACCAACAAGGTGAGTCTTCATAGTCCCATTTTTCACATTATTATGTTTTGGGATGAAATACATGCTTCGTTTTTATATGGACACAAAAAAAACTTCTCGATTCTATTATGTATTACATATGTGATTTCCGCCCTTATATCATGAAATCGTTAGTTGCATTTGTTTGCAAGCGCGAATATATTGTGGATAGATCTATTGGGAGTCATGTCCCCCACTCGTGTTAGTGGTTTAGCTAACTGCGGGTGCATATATATTCAACACACGGTATTACGTATGGGAATACTGCTCGGGGCAAACTCATTCTAATTAAGCTTCGGTGACATGATGGTTTATGTAATACATCTCATGGAATTTATGATTTTATAAATTCAAACGCATCTGATAATGTCCATACAACTGGTCTTTTCGTGTAAACCTATGAACTCACCAACAATTTTGTTGACGTATTTTAGCATGTATTTTCAGGTAATTAAGGCAAGTGTGCCTTCGGATACACCAACTTTTCAAGCTTCCGCATTTCATGGAGTCGCATGCATATTTCGAAACTAACGGAGATTTGACTACATTATTTTTGGACGCATTAATTATGTATTAGAATCTCTGTATTACGCGAACTTCATTTCTTTCATTTTGTAAAACATTATTACATTCTTAAATTTTAATGATGTATTATTTCGAAAACGTCCATATAGTGGTCGTTCGTTATAATTATGGTTACGCTTCCGCACTCGTCACGTCTCGCTGCCAACCAAGGTAGCAGGGTGTGACAGATTGGTATCAGAGCCATAGTTATAGTGAACTAGGTTGCATTAGTACCCTAGACTATAACTGCACATAAAAATTTCTGATTTTAAGAATGTTTTTGTAACTAACTAAAAGAGTACAAATGAACCTTGTTAACAGAAACTATGAACCATCCAGAAATTATCATTCTATCTGACTCAGAGGAGGAATACACTCCCGCAAGTCCCACGGCCACGGAAGTCTTCCCAGAAGAAGAAACCTCGGAGGAGGAGGACCCCTCGGAAGATCCGATGGAGGAATCCGAAGAAGAGCCAATGGAGGAAGAGGATCCCTCACCACCGACGGTCCCTGCTCGCGTCCCATACCACCCGGCCGAACCATCATATAAGCCGTATAGGCCTTACCCTAACGGCCCAAAGATGTTGTACACACCCCGGAAACGGGTGAACATACCCAGAAGGGAGACTATTCCTGTTCCGACTCCCCAGCCCAATCCCCCGACACCACACCGACGGGTAGACGCCCGACGATGGACCTGGATACCGGAGACCCACCGCGAATGGAGGCAGATGGAGGGAGTTCCTCCAAACTTCGAGATAGGAGGACCATCCTCCGCACCTGTCTCATCGCTCACCCAAAAGCCTGCGGATCAGACCATACCACTTTTGATCGCAAGGTCTACCAGGCATGACCACCAGATTCGGTCACTTAACCTGGATATCGGGGAGATGACCGCTCGTTTAGAGCGGGAGGAGTTTCAAAACTCCAACATATATTGGGCTAACCAGCACGCCCTTGCTATACAGCAGGACGGACTGAATGAGCTTCGGCAGCAACTAGCCGAAAGCCAAGCCCGGGTCGAGGAGCTGACGCAGCGCCTCAGTGCGATGGAAAAGGGAGAGACCCCTGATCACTCCCACACCTAGTACTTTTCCATTTCCTTTGTATTGGTAGGAAAAATATCGTGTAATAGCGTAGGATAAAATTTTCGGGTAATAACCCGCCCCCAATGTAAGAAAAATTTCGAATGATTAATGAAAATTCCCAAGATATTTATGAGATTGTGCTTGATGATTATAGTGTTATGCTGCATCTTTAAGATTCAACTTCTTACACTATGATTCTCTTTAAACTTCAAGATAATGCCGCCAAAGCGAGCAATGAATGCAGCTGACATTGAAGAGCTTGTTGCGCAAAGGGTGGCTGCTGCCATAGCTACCTACGAGGCAAACCGGAATAGCACAGCCAATGGGGATGGTGGTGCCAGTCGCACCACGGGAGGAACTGAAACTCACACGAAAGGTTGTGGGATCAAAGGGTTTTTAAGTTGCAAACCCCGGTGTTTCAATGGAACCGAAGGAGCAGTCGGTTTGATCCGTTGGTTTGAAAAATAAGAATCCGTATATCGGGTCAGCGGGTCTGCTGAAGGAGACAAGGTGAAATTTGCTACTCACACCTTGCAAGATAGCGCTCTCACATGGTGGAATTCCTACGTCCAGTCTGTAGGTATTGACGAAGCCTACCAGCTCACATGGTCCACGTTGAAACAGATGATGACGGACGAGTACTGTCCGAGAAACGAACTCCAGAAAATGGAATCGGAGTTCTGGAACTTATCAATGAAAGGAACGGACATTGCAGGATATACCAACCGGTTCCATGAACTAAGTATCCTATGTCCGCAAATGGTAACTCCGGAATACAAGAAGATTGAACGCTATATTTGGGGGCTCGCTCCTCAAATACAAGGAAA